>VXBC01013087.1:1861015-1885583 GCA_013399945.1 Ploceus nigricollis
TTTTGTATTTAAAGAGTGGACAGAACCTTTTTTTTTTTTTTTTTAAGTTTACCTTCAAAATTGATGCCCATCTGTATTTTTTCATCTCATCTGAGTGAAAATATTGGAGCTATTCATATGGGTAAGTGTTTGCAGATGCAAGGCCTACAATTATTGCTGCTTTTCAAAAGTTTCTTCACTTCATGCTGCAGAAGTACACATGGATATAAACACAGCCATCACTGCTTCTCATCACACTGTTATAATTTTGTTGTTAGCTTTTGCCGTAATCTAAAAAGATGTGTGAAATATATTAATAAATATGCAATTAGAACAATAAAATTTCTCATAGTTTTTTCCATTCTTTCTCCTGCAGATTTAAGTCCAATTCACGCAGGCAGTAATAGAGCATTAACATTCTTCTGGTCTGCTGACTTGAGACACCCACATAGAGGTAATCTCCAAAGCTTTCAAGCAGCATAATGTACACACTGAGACAGAAAACTGCCTGACAAAGCAGTTATGAAGAAACCACTTCTTTAAATCTCAGAAAGGAAAGTGTGGTGTTTAACAGGCAGGATAAACAGCCTTCAGTAGTGCCTGTATCCAGACTGATCCTCTTATGCACTTATGGCACAGTAACAGCCCTGAACTTCCAGAGCAGGAAGCAGGGCAGGAGGCCAAAGGCTGGTTTGTGTCACTTAAAATGCAGCCATTGATGAGTCTAGCTGTTTGAGTGTTTGTGTTGAGCGTAATCCAAACAGCTAAACAGTTTTTGTGCCTTTTCAGGACATCCACAGAAACTTTGTTCTTTTGCAGATGGAGCGGCTGGAGCATTGTTAAGATAATGTTTTGTGCTAAAAATTATCAACTATTTTTAATTTCACAATTTCATTTTGAAGATGAGGCGGTTAATATTGAACCTCTATCTCACAGCCCATATTTCCCCTTCAGTGCTCTGCAAATTTTCACTAACATGACTCTTTAATTTATTTTCCGTTTTCTTGAATGAACTACTTTCAGCTAAATTAGGGCAGCTCTTCAGAAAAAAAAAACCCAGAAAACACAGATGTAGGCAAGTCTCTGAAGCAAAACTGACTTCAGAGCAATGTGTGCATACAGAGAGAATGAGCAAAAACCTATCTGTGTTCAAAGCAAACATATTTGATTGTGGGTGTACAAAAAGACTATTGATTTCACAGCTCTGCACCTCTGATTTAATAAAAAGAGAAAACCAGAAAAACAGAGTATGTGAGTTTGAGTACCGTCTTCTCATAAAGCTTCATAAACCTTTTTCTTTCTGGTTTTCTCTAGTTAACAGTAACTTTGTTACTGTCCCTCAGTGACACTAGATGGCACTTCAGAGTAGTGGTGGGATCAGAAAGCTGTAATCTTTTTTAGTTATTTTGCATATGATATTAGAAATACCTTAAGTTAATGCTTGCTTTGAACAAACACAATTTTTCAGCTTTTTCCTATTTTTTACACATGAGTGAGTGTGAGATAGAAAATGTTCTTTGTTTTCAAAAATAGCTAACATAAGCAGAAATATATTATAACAGAGAGGTTTACTAGCAGCTCAAAAAAACCCCCAAAAAACAAAACAGAAAAACCAACCAACCCCCCCCCCAAAGGCCAAAGACCTGTTACCAGACCTTGTGCTTAGATAATTTTAGAAACAGTTTGTGGAGGCAATTGAAAAAATGGAAGGTCTTGGAAATGAGAGCAACACACTGATGCCAAGGATTTAAGAGCTGATCCTTTCCTGGAAATAAAATTAGATTTAGTATCATTCATACAGCAGCAATTGAGTGTATGATAACTGTCCATAACCTGGTGCACTATAGGAGAAACCAGACTAAAAGATGGCCACATCCTTGTTGGCAGTAAGGGATAAGATGCTTTAGGCCGCACCAGGAAACAAGGGTATTAATTATTCTTTATGCGTTTGAGTCAAACAGTTGTGACCATTTACTGTCTTCATACTTTAGGAGGAAGTTGAGGATGCACTGCAGGGCCCAAAGGTTTTCTACTTTAGTTCTCTTATTTCTTTCCACCCAATTGTTTATAGATTGTTTGTGTTTGTTCTTTTTTTTTTTTTTCTTTCCTTGTTTTGTTTTTAAGTGGAAGAACCATCTGTTCTTTATTTATATGAAAAGCAGTTTTAAAAGTATTGGGCTTCCCGTTGCTTTGAAGTCTTTGCAGATGCTGTGTGTGGATAGAATCCCATCAGTCAAATATTACTGGTGTGGCTGCACAACTTATGGAAAACCAACAGTGTGTTTACCTTTCAAATTTGTTATGATCTTGCTTAGGTCTCTTGTTACAGGATTTTCTTATTTTGTTTCATTGAGAAAGACTGGGAATCAGGAAAGTCCTGCTATCTTTGCAGCCTTTGGTTGTTAGAAGGGAATGTATTTTATGAGAAATAACTTATGCTTTAGCAGCAAGCAGCAAGCTTGATAGGGGACATATCATGGATATTACATAGGAAGACCAGACAGATATTTTCTTCTGGACTTGTTGAAGTTTGTTCTAATTTGAAAGAAGAGCCTTAGTATGTGAGATGTTAAAACTATGGATGAAGAAATGGAGAGTTCGTGCATATGTTCGCATGATGCTTTATGTAATTGTTATTATTTTTTGTGTGAATCTCTTTCTGTAATCATGTACATACAAACTCTGTGGAGTTCTTCAGGCTAAGACAATGCCTTTGTTCTCACTTGAAATGCCAGTGCTTAGTTTTCTGCATGAAGTCTCTGTCTGCACAATAGCCAATATCCAACCAAGAACCAAAAGGAAAAGAAAACATAACCGATGATTTTCTGGAGTGTTTTCCCTCCTGTGACAGAAAGATATCATATACTGTTTATTTTACTTAAAAATAACTCTCTGAAAATGTGAAATCCAGAAGAAAAACAGATAGAAAGCAGAGAAATCATTGGCTACTATCTGAAGAAGATAGCTCGGAAGAGTGCAAACATGCTTTTTCTGTGTAGTGGTTATAGTGAGTCATAATTGTTTCCAATTATTTACTACTGAATAAATGACAGCTATAAAAAGACTGTATTTGTTTGCTCCTAAAAAATACCTATGAGAGTTAGGCATGAAAAAGCTCCTTGAGGCAAAAGAATTTCATACAACTTATTCTTACTTTAGCTATCACTATGCCAAAGATGTTCATTTTTCAAGACTTATATGAAGTTCTGACACACTTATGTTATTCTATCAAAACAAAAGAAGAAAGACAAACACTTTGGAGTTTGCCTGTATTACATTATTCTTTAATATAAATGACATATAAGTTTTACAAATTAGAGAGATTGACTTTGGAGTATGAAGAGTCTGCAGAAGATTCCTTTCAGGTGATGTTTTTATTGAGTATATGTTTAGCTTTGAAGATTGACAGTAGATATGTGCAGCCTACCTTTGATGTGCTTGCTACCCGCTGGTATGGGTTGAAGAATCCCAATTTACAGAGGGCTCCAAATCACTCTAGATACATCTACAAATGATGTCTCAACAATGTCCACAATAGCAGTTATTTCACTTCATATATTTCTATACTTATAGTTTTGCTTCTACAGTCTAAATTCCACAAATTTGTCAGACAGAGGAGCCTGCATATCTCTACTTCACAATGAATTCCTTTTTTTAAAAACCAAAACCAGTAAAGGATGCTGACAAATGTAAAATGCAGAACAAGTGAAAAGTGAACTGCTATGGTTTTTGTTTAGATAAATACATGGATTGATAACAATTACTAAACCCTTATACCATGCTCTGCAAGGCAGTACAGTCATAAAAACTGCTCTTGTGACTAAGGTGAGAAGAATTTGCTCTAGAGAAATTTAGTCATCGAGCTCCAGATATAGGTTACAAGATTTTTACTGCAGACTACTCAATATTTTATTCATTAGGATGATGTTAGGCTAATTCTGAACAGCATTGCTCTAGAAGAATGGCAAACTTTAAAGAACTATGTGTACAATACAAATTTATTTTATTTTTTCAAAAATAATGACATTAGCAACAACTTTATTTGCCTCTGCTAAATAGATACATTCAGAATTATCTTATAGTGGATATTTTTAAACCTCCAGGGCTTGAAATAAATTTAAAGGAGGTAACTCTTACCTTCTCAAGTCTCAAGATGATTTGAGAGTCTTTTTTCCCCTTTGCTATTTTTCTCTGTGTGTGGCTATAAAAATAACCTCAATCACTGTCTTTTTTTTTTTTATAAATCATAACTTGACAAATATTTACTCCGAATTTCATATACAGTGGAACCTGAAAACCTGTAGCATTCAGCAAACTGAAAAATGCCACAGAAAGCATGCTGGAAAAGAAGGCTGAAATAAGTCAGTTTAAAGCACAGTGGGCAATTCTTATTGATGGTATGCTCACTCTTGTACATCTGTAATGTCTCATTTATTCTACCTCAATGGATCACCTCCACTTTAAAGTGAAGTTTCTGGCATTTGGCGTTAATTGTCAGCAACGGTTTTTTGAACAGGCCTATAAAGACAGATACTTTAGCTGGAACACAACTGAACACCATCTTTAGACATCTATTTGTAATTTCCAATCTGTACTGCAGAGCGTTCATGGATACACCGGAAAGCAGAGGGCTGGATTTCCCAGTACTGCACGGGGTTGCTGAAGAGGCTCACGCCAGAATAGCTGGCCTTTTTGGTGTTGTAGCCAAGAGGACAGAAGTCGTTGATACCAATGGAAGCAATTTTGTTGTTATGAAGATAGACCACCTGAAAAGCATACAAGTACTGAAGTGAGAAATTGAGCTCTCATGGCAAATAAGATACATTATTTCCTATTAAATGCTTCATATGTGTTTTGGCAACGTCACACAAATGTGTCTTCTTGCCAAACAAATCCTTGACTCTGTTTACCTTTTGAAATACCTAGCATACACCCAATTGACACAATTTCTACAGAAAGTGCACAAATTGTGCAAGGTAATCTAATAATGTTACTGTCAGCTGATGGTACTGTAACCAAAAGAGGAGCCAGAGATGTGAAATTATGAATACAGCACTGTGGCTCTGGAGCATGAGCTATGTACAGAGAATGTATTTGATGCTAATTGGTTTCTCTCCAGCTCTAATATTTTCATTCTCATGAGTGCAACTATACAGGACTCAGAGCCAAATTAACTACTAATGACAATTAGAAGTCACTGATAAATATTATTTTGCTCCAGATTCACCACTTCTGGAGAATTTTTCCAAGCAACATGCAGGGGGTAATTTACATTTGGAAGTCTGCATTCCTTGGGAGCTTTCTTTCCTGTAAAATCTTAGTCTGGGTGAAGAGAGATTTAAATTGCTCCCAAGAGGCAATATTTCTAGATATTTGGCCAAAAGGACCTCAAAAATACCGGTGATGTGAAATGCCTATTTTGTCTATTTGCCCTCCTGATGGCACTGTTTTGTGAGATAACAAAGGAAAGGTTATTGGGAAAGGTTGCAAAACACCACTTAGTAGAAATGAAAAAAAATTGCACAGAAGAAATGATCTTAGAAATTTTTTTTTGAGTAAAGATGAAACCAAAGTACACAAATAATCCCATATTTTTTATGGCTCTTCAGACATACAGGGACAACGAATGTAGACCTCCAGATCTATACACCTCCATAACAATTTCCACAAAAAAATTCAGAATAAGTCTTCCTGTTGTATTCAACAGTTCCTTGATAATTCAAGCATTTATGAGACTTGCATTAATTTAAAAATACTGCGCACATTTCTGTTCAAGACTGAATAAACACACAAATACCATTAGGTATCTTTCAACTATTCCTCTCTGAGACAGTGTGATAAAATTTACCTGTATGTATTTGTGATCACCCAGTCCACTGGGTACTCTGACAAGTTCATTGTTGTTCAAGTGGAGCTCCCTCAGATGAGGTACATTGTTAAGAGAGCCATTCTCAACTGAAGAAATACTGTTGAAACTGAGACCCAGTCTGAAAAAGTTAAAAAAAATAAAAAGAGGAAACAAAACCAAAAGTGTTAAACTTGTCCACATAACTATCTTTCTTGGGTTGATTGCTTCTCTACACTGCTGTTTCAGAACAGACCTGGCTAATTTTCAGAATTATATGTGAGTTAGGTAGAGCTAGGTTAAATTTTAAAAAATTAAATGTTTGACATGTGATGTGAACAATCACAATTATCATTATGTCATTCAACTTGTGCTTACGATAATGCATCCTTTGCTGAGCCATATGACTAATCCTGGTGTAGATACCTACTGAGCACCTCCATAGGCACCAGTTTTTCTTTAGAAGCTGAAACACTGAATAAGTGGTACTTGTAATTTTAGGAGCACTGTCTGAATCTTTTTGACAAAATACATAACCCGTGTTCCCAGAGCTGTTCAGCTTAAAACTCCACCACATCCCTCTGAGATAATTAAGTAGTAAGAGCCATGTTGCATGCTGGAAACAGGAGCTCTGTCATACTTCATGATCCCTTTAGTAGGACACAGAAGTGGGACTTACACATTTCTCCTAAGTTCCAATTTAGAGTTTTCATCACAAAATCATTCTTTCTGCTTTACACTTCCACATACTAGGTTTATAACATAATTAAGTTCAATTTGGACAATCTGTTTCTATCTGTGTATTTCTGTGTTGATAGTATTTTGGTTTGCAATCACTAAACTACAGAAATTTTTCAAGAAACTCCCATAATTTACGGTACTCTGTCTTGCAGTAAAGAAATCAGTGACAATACTTCAGAAGTTGTCATCATCAGGAGTATTGTCATTTTTGAAAATTATTTCTATGAAGGCTAAACTTAGCTCATATATTTTGCTCTGTTTTTCTTTAAGCATTTTTTTTAATATTGAGGGGGAAAATGCTCTGAGATTTCTTAATAGGTTAATTGATAAGAGAATTTAATACAGGTAATAGGAAACCTCATGTTAAAACAATTTGCTAAGGAGTACTTTTATAGGAAGCCTTCTTCACAGTTATCTAATAACCTGTAAATCTTTGTGGCTTGTAGCAGTTTCAGAAGTCAGGGCCTGAAACTAGAACAAAATCACAGGACTGAAAATTCTTGCTTGATCTTTATGGCTGAGAGGTTTCCTAGTATTAATTAGTATTACATATAATGCAAATAGTCTTATCATACTAATTTAAATATGGCAATGCTTTCAAACTATTGAATGACAAAGGAGAGTTTAATGAGAGCTCCTGCTTACATCAACATGAATTTACTTCACTCAGAAATCAACTCACAGTATCCCATCTCCTAGATAGAATTTGATAATGAAGAATTTTTATTTAAAGCTATTAAAATGAACTTTCTTTTGAATAGGGTATACCAAGATTTAGGTAAGCTAGGGGAATTGGATCCTGCAGAGCAATTCAGTCTGAAGTTCTACAGAATGCTTACAATGGACTTCAGTGATGGGTACTCATAGTGAATATCTTTAAAAAGATTGGAAAAAGAACCCTCCACATTTTGTCAGAGGGCTATAAATTCTTTTTTGACACATATCTAAATATGTTCTCTCTACATATGCAGGTCTACAAGCAGATGTGTCAAACCTGGGAGATCAGTACAAAAAAAATCAGTCCTGACTCTCATATTAGTCTATTGAAGAAAAGTAGTCCCTTTGCACAGTCTTTTAGGGAAAGAATGAAATTATAGGAGTCTGTAGTGAAGTGGACCTAAATCCAAGAAGAAGTGAAATTATATGTAATTACATCTCCTCTAAATGTCTTACAAAACTCGCAGTCACTTGGGGCTATGCTTACAGATGAAGTAAGTCAATATTATTGTGTAAAACAGAGAGTGATTTGGAAAGAATGTGGTCTTCATCACCCTTCCCATAGGAAAAGAAAGGAAGAATTTGAAAAATCATCCTTGCTTCATACATTTATGTATTACTTCCTTTTTTATTAGCGAATAAGTAACATTTTGCCAGCATTTCAGTAGATCTCATCCAAGTGTTCTAAATCATTGAAGAGCATCATCAAAAACATGTCAAAGCATGTCAAGAGCATGTCAAAATTAAAGAAATTCTCAAATACTTTTTCACCTTCTTTCTCCAACATCCCTGCTGAATTATTTCCACTATGTTTTTGAAAGAAACTTCATGATGCTCAACACCATTATTATAATTTTGGGCTTAGAATCATAGAATCATTAAGGTTGGAAAAGACCTCTAAGACCACCAAGTCCAACCGTTAATGTGGCCCCACCACGTTCACCCCTAAACCATGTCCCCAGGTGCCACACCCTCATGCCTTTTGAACACTTCCAGGGAGGGTGATTCCACTGCTTCCCTGGGCAGCCTGTTGAAGTGCCTGACTACAGTGAAGAAATTTTTCCTAATATCTAATGCAAAAGTCCCTTTTGGTTCAATTTTCACTGTATGGAGCTAGACCATTTCAGTAAGTTTTATTGGAATATAGACATTAGTAATACCGGATGTGTAATGTGAATGTCCTCTTGGAGCTCATTCCTGCATGTAATCAGCAAAGTCTTTGTTGGGTTTACTTTCAGAAGATTATTGGTTTTTCACTGAATCACTCAATGAAGGCTTTCGAAAGACTTAGGAGTAATTTTACAAGGAAAACAAAAAACCACAAAGGACAAATATTGTACATCTACTAGAATGCAAGAAAACTCAAAAGAAAATGAACAATGGACCTACACCAAGCTCTTGCATGAAACATTTTACAGTTTAAAATTCCTTAACACAGCCAGAAAAATTACCTGTTTCTCAAAGTTTATCTGTGCTTTAGGGCAGCTATTAGACTGTCAAGCTTGAGTAGGCATGAGCAAGGTTGTCTGACCTTGTCCTAATATCTCTGAAAACTTAGACATATAAAAAAAAGCTGGGGTTCTTTATGGTAGGCTAGAGCTCTTCCATAGCTCCTTCCTTTCCTCATCTGTCTGTTTTGTTTTATGCAATGTGCTCCTTGTTCAGCAATCTGTGCTCTTCCTTACCTCCCTCTTTGCAAAAGAGCATCACTGACTATGCTTAGGTTACCTGCTTAAGCGCAGGGCAGAGAGTGCTTAAAAACTTGGAGCCTGCTCTGGGCAGCTCCACATTTCCACATCATGGTCAACAGAATATCTTGTTGTTCCATAGAGTACGGCCACAATAAAAGCAGCCCAAGTTTAGATATTTTTAGGACGCCATTGGCACTTGCTGTTTAAAACTTTATGTCTTAAGGCAGACTTCCAACAATACTGTCCATGTGATGCTGCCTGTGGTGTTTTCCAAGTGTGAATGAGAAAAATAGAAAAACTGTGTCATCTGCAGGACAGCTCACATTACTCTCTACCTGAGTAGTTATCATCTTGTTTTGGTTTTGGAAGTATTCTTCATAATTTCTCCAAAGAATGTTATAATCTATTCTAAGCCTCTGTAACAAACAATAACTGCTTCATAGTCCCCCAATCCATATTTATAGTATTCGTATTTTTTCATTAAAATCTAGGACAGATTTTTTTAAAATCTGTGATAAAATATTAACATAAAACATAAGATGAAGCGTCTTATTTTATAAGATCTGGAAAGCTGTTCTCAGCTTCATATCTTGGAATTTTTAGATTCAAAATAAGTATTAGGCTACTACATAATTCATTGCATTGAATTGCTGTCCAAGCAGCTATAAATAGTCATAAACTTAACTCCTGTTACTCGGTAATCTTCCTCTGATTTCTGTTTTCTACCCTCGTTACGACAAGCAGAATGATGAAGATGAAAATCCATTAATCCAGTAATCTGGTTAAAAATCTGATTATCAGTCTTTTTAAAAACCATTTTCATAGTAATTTTTTAAATATTAAATTATAAAAATTACTTGTAGTAAAGGACCATTTTCCTCTGCTACGTGTTTATGGATGTGAATGAATTCACAAATCATTCTGTATAAGGGCTTTTGGGAATTGTCCTTTTTATTTTCCTACTCTTAGGAAACTTATTCAACAACATAGTCACAGATTAGCAGAGTAAAGTCACTCTGACAGTAACAATTTTTCAATTAAATTTTATGGGTTTTTTTTTTTAATCATGTTCCTGGACTCACTGCAGACTTGCCTTTCTTGAGAAACAAAGGAACCACTGTTGAAAGAAGTTTTGGTTCCCATGTACTTTTTCCCTCATTTTCCAGGCAAACTGCATGAGCATTGCTGTGTTCCAAGGAAACTGCATAAACTGAAGATGGACATTAAATGAAAGAAACATGATACAATTTTAAAAGTCTAATTGTTCTTGTTTGTTTGTTTGTGTTTTTTGTGTTTTTTGTTTTGTTTTGTTCTGGGGTTTTGTTTGGTGTTTTGTTTTGTTTTCTTTTTGTTTTTTGTGAATCAAATAAACAGTTGTCCTGAGCATATAGCACTCATAACTGAAAACAGATGAAAAATTTTGTCAGGAAAATAAAAGAAGTGTTTGTTTTCTTCAATCAGTACACAAATCCTTAGAAGCCTTTCCTGCTAAGTTATGATTATTCCAATGATTCTAATACTCATGAAGGCCAGACTTATGTTTTATAATTGTGTGTGTGGTGATTGCAATCTCAACTAATATTTTATGTGAAAAGAAGAAATTAATTCTTACTTTGCCAAGTTGGTGAGTCCAGAGAGACTTTCAGCATCAATTTTGCTGATTTTGTTGCCATCAAGGTGAAGTTCAGTAAGGGATGGAGGAAGGCCTGAAAGAGAGAACACCATCAAATTACTTTTGATCAAACTGGATTCTTATATTTTAGAAAAATACTTGTACTATAACAAGGCTCTTTTACAGTTGACAAAATATTTTTTCTAAACATGCCCATGAACTATTCACTAAATGAAATTAAGAAACTTTCACAATCAGGGAAACTGAAAACAGATACTAACAATTTATTTAGCATTAAATAAGACCAAGGCCCTTGAGTCATTATAAAACAGTTAATTCTTGAAAAATAACTAAATTGAATTCTTCTCATTTATTAATCCTAGCCTTCATGATTATGTAAATGGGACTTGTAAAGATCTCTCATTTTAGCCAGACTATCAACATATATAAATATGCAAACATGTGGCGCCTTGATATTCAACAAGAAACAGCAGTAGAAAATGCAACTGTAAGTATGAGGCAAAATAATTTTAATGTTATTTTAGTTAGGGTGCATACTAGTTTACAAATTCTGTTTATCAGGAAAAAAAAAAGAGGAAACACATTTTACCTATCTGAGGTCTCTCAAAAGAACATCCAAAACAGGAAATATGGGAAGAAAAAAAATAAAAATAGGGATTATCATTCAGAAAGTTTTCAGCCGTTTCAAAGCAATCTGTTGGCTGAAGTATGAATAAATTGAATATAATTTCCTCTGTATTGGAATCATTCTTGTTTGTTTGTTTTGTTTGTAATAAATTACAATGAAATTGTTCTTATCTTTTAGGAATTTGCAATTAAGTACTTTGAAAAATAGCAAAGGTTTCTGTTCTGTTATAGGGACAGTATTTTTGGCTTCAAACCCACAGACTTGTGGAGGGCTGATTTTATGCTTGTGCAACTTCAGTTAATTCTACATGAGTTTACAGTTGTGTAACATTAATCAGGCTCAATAAGCAGGCTTGGAGGCTGAAAACTTTTTTCCATTTTATATTTCAGCTATGCGACAAGAAAAGCAAAATAACATAAAATTATATTTCACAGTGCACCTCTCATGGATTTTCTGGAAACCGAAAGCCAAAATTTTCCAAACTAATAAAAGTCATCTGGTTTAAAAATAGATACTTTAAGGACAGACTCAAAAAGCTTCCATAATATTTTTTTCCCAACTGAGTAGAAGTTACCACATTATACCTGTGCAATTCTCTGAAATACTAATTGAATTTCTTACCCTTTGGGATGCTTGTGATGTTAGTGTCCGCAATACGGATGTAGGAGAGCCTCTTCATCCCCTGGAAAGCTCCGTTCTCAATGCCTGAACTCTTGATTGGATTGGTGCCTAGTTCTGCCAACAAAACATGGTTGTGAGCTGTGCTGCAGTGTAGGTACCTATATTCTTCAGGTCAAAGCTAATTTGGAGGTACAATTTATTGGGGCATTTGTTGCCTTTCTACATATAATCACCGATCAAACTAAAAATAGCATCTTGAAAAAACAGTTGTGTTTGTTATAATTTCTCATGCTCATACCTAAGACAATCACTTGATTCAGTCCATTAAAGACAGCTTTCCTCAACTTGGAGATCTCATTCTCATGAGCCCGTATCTCCTGGAGAGACTTCGGCATGTTTTCTGGGAGTTCCTTCAGGTTGTTCTTGGACAGGTAAAGTCTTTCCAGTTTCTTCAGAGGAGCAAAGGCTAATGGGCTTATTTTGCTGATTTTGTTGTTGACAAGGATCAATGCCTGTGGAGTAATAAAATCAAGGAGATCTCAGATGATCACAAAGGAAATTATTTTTGCGGTGAAACATTTAAAAATTATTATTATTGTTATTATTCTCTAGTGTCTTTTGAGGTCTTCTAGTGGCAAACTTGGTGAGCTGAAGAAAATGCAATACAGTGCTAAAAAAAAAGATTATAAACTTCTGAAACAGTGAAAGGTAAGTCCTACAGAACAAATACAAGTGTTACTTCGTTGCTGAGACTGCAATGCAGCTTCTGTTAGCATCCATAATTTATGTTGAAGAATAAATACAATCATTCCATTTGAAAGTTGTGAAGAACAAGACAGTCACAAAAAAAATTAATTTTTGTTTAGGTATTTCTTCCTGATTTTGTTTATCCTAAGGATACTGTTATAACAGTATACCCTTATATACCTAACAGTATACCTTAACCATCATCACACTACCCTTCTAACCAGTTTCTGTTCTGAACAGGAAATTCTATTACTCAATAGAGTGAAGGCACAGCCCAGCTTAATAAAAATATGCATAACTTCACCTCATTACTCTTAGTCTTATAAAACAGCACTTACTAGATTTCTGATTAATAACAACCTTTTTTTTTTTTTCAGAGATGTAAGCTATCTTTTTGGTAAGCAAAACTTTGTATGGAAGGGGAAAAATCTGAAGCATCATGCTCCAAGTCCTGCCATTGGGAATCATGGACCTTACTTACTTTGCCTTCCCTGTTGGTGCCTAATCCACTTCTCACAACTGTGATATCTAGACTCAGGGTAACTCTAAGATTATCTCTCTGTAAAGCCAGGGGAGAAAGACCTCCATGAAAGCACTGTTATCTGTAACAGGTGTTGTCTGCATGCCTCTGAAATTTTACATTACTTCTACATCTCACAGATTAATTAACCATGACACAAAAAGGGAGAAGGTCTCTACTGTTAGAGAGGTCTCTACTCATAACACAGTAACAGAGAGTATTTCACATATAATAGATATTTGAATGACTCTTATCATTCCATCTGTTTGCTATGCATGTTTTTGCAGTGGATTATGTAGAATGGGCCATATAAATATTGATATAATATTGATTATTGATATAATATCTACTTATATTGTTTAATAGGGCATCTTTTTTCACCACCTCCATTGTGCTAGTTTCAGAAACAGAAGACAAAAATTTTTGTAAATACTATAGTGATCATCAGAGCATTTTCATACATTTTCAATATTTTCAGAATTACACTTTAGTCTGTTTCTTGGAGGAAAATGGAGTGTCTGACTGATTCCATAATCAGTTAAGTATTAAAACAGTGACAAGACTATCAGTCTCTGTGACAGCACCTCTCCATCATGGAAATTGGAAAGAGAAGTGGGCAGATTAAAATGGAGATGTGGTTTTCCCCGATGGACTCCTCTTGCAGATCATCCTGAGTAAAGTCAGCAGTGTGTACTGGACATGGCTTCATTGAGTGCACGTAAAGCTGAACATGTCTGGTTTTAATTTTGTATGCTAGCTAGAAATAATAGCAAGAGGAGGTAGAAGAGGTCACCACAGTTCAGCAGAGTATTTCCCTAACAATAAGCCCATCCCAAAATAAATATGCTAGTCAGTGGAGGCCCTGGCACAAACTCTCTTTTATTTGGGCCTGTATGATAAAATCTGGCATGAGAACACATGGGGATACACATTGGGAGTGATTTTCTGATTCATGATTGCCAGTATTGTGATACACATTCTGCCCATAGTGAAACTCAGCTACTTGTAGAGTATTAGGAAATAGCAAACAATCCAGTTGTTTAAAAGGGGTACAGTTGGAATTATGCAGATTAGTCTCTTACATTGTTTTTATTTCAATAACCAAATGTGCTTCTGCTAATTACATTGTTCTTTATTTTTATTAATTTCACCATGTATTTCTCTTCATAGATCTCTAAGTCAACAGTCAATGAGTTTGGGCTCATGTTATGAGTATTTGAAATTTTTATTCTGTATCTTGTTTTGAGATGCTTAACCATTTGTTTCAGCTAAAAGTCTGTCTTTTTTGGATTTCTTTTACCTTTGTTATCTTTTAAATAAAAAAAATTGGGCAACATTAATCACAGCTGATGACTTGGTGTGAAATATTTCTTGATGGAAATAGGCAGGCATACATTCAGCTAGGCACTGTAAATATTCTCTGAGTAGTTGATTGTTATATCTCTTCAGAGTGGAACTGATAACCCAGACCAAACCCAGAAGTTATCTAGGTACCTAAGATTAATCTGTTCTGCTTTTCCAATGCTTTCTCCTGAATATGTTAATGTTATCTTGGGGAAACACACAGATTTTTTTTCATTCAAACACTCAAAGAGTCTCTCACTTTGAAATGATGTATGTATAAAGCCACTGATTTCACAGCGGGAACATGTGTTTGGGGGTATAGGGTGGGAAAGTACCACAAGTCAGAATTTACAACTTTTTCTGTATCAGAATATTATTTCTTACTTAGATCCCTCACTGTAACTCCCTGCTCCCAGTATTTTAAACCTGCATTATTTTTCCATTGTTGTGCAGCTGCAAAGAAGGAAAAATAAACCCACACACTACAGTTTGTAAGAGATGTTTTACTGTCTCCCAGAGCAACAACAAATGATGAGGATAACACACCAGTATAGCACCTGGCAAGCCATAGCCCTGGATTCCTTTCCCACTTCACAATGCCTCTATTATATCCCATACTTAAAGAACTAAGTTATTAGCCTTGCAGCAATGCTGTTTACTTTCCTCAGAATGTGTCCCGTATGGTTTGCATGTAACAAAAGCTAAACCAAACCAAAATAAAATAAAATTTAAAACTCAGGGGATTTAGAGGTCAATGAAAACAGGAACTAGGGAACAAAAACCTAGGGAAAACATCTGCGGGCAGTGTTACAGAGGAATGGATCTTAGGCAAAAACAGGTCACGTGGACCAGCTATCCGGAATAAAGCCCAGATGGCATGATGAGACATTACATTCAGCATGTTAAAAGACATGAAATTTTTGTACAGGGCAAGAAGAACTTGGAGAGAAAAATAAGGGTCATCCTGAAAGTGCTCAAGAGTGCTGGAGCCCTTGGTCACAGATATCACTTGCAATGCTGCTGGTATGAAACAATTTGGCAGAAATGACAGCTTAGAACAAAAGTCGCATGAACTGATGCCCTTATTTGAAAATATACCTTCTTCTACACTTTCACTTTTAATGGAGGAAAAAGGATCTTTCATTTAGAATAAATATACTACCTAAGCCCTAACTTCCTCCCCCCAAAAAAATTGAAGCACATCACGAATTCACAACAAAAAAGACTGAGCATACAAATGCACAGTTTTCAACATGACCTGATATGGGTGCAAAAATATATGGCCTTAAGTAAAAAAAAAGAAAGAAAGAAAGATAAAATAAAGAGGCAAAAATGCATCAAGTATTAACACGTCAGTTTGTTAGACTTAGACGTTTCATAGCAATTTCCCATGGATAAGAGAAAACTCAACTTCCATCCTCATTTTCCTGAGATAAAGCTTTTTTCTTTGTCATAATATAGCATGTAAAATGCACAGTAAACCTTGACTCAGTTATAATAGTGCACCACCTTATCATGACCAGCAGTTTAAGTGGCATTCAAAGAGGAAAAAAAAAATTAAACTTTGCTCCAAAGATGACTTTCTCTTTTAGTGAAACACCTCTGGTATTTCTGTAGTCAGGAGAAAAAAATAAAAACCACTGTGTGACAGGAATAGATGCTGGCTACGTTGAAGTCAGTGGGAGTCTGGCCATTTAGCTCCCTCTGACCTGGTTTCTACATCAAATATTTATTCCCAACACAAAAAAGAGGATTCACAATTCAGGAAAATTTTGGAATCCTTGTTGGCAGGCTTTTGTCCAAATACACCCTGACAAACTGCAGAGGCAGCGTGTGGCAGTCAGGTTGGAACTAGCATAGGGTTACTCTTCTTGCGGTTACTAAAACTTCCAATTTTTGCTCTGTCTAGGGGTGGGGAGCAGGGAATTAAATTTTCTGGTGTAATTTAATTATATGAGAATCTCAGGAGACTGTTCTGAGGGGTTTCAATCCCCATTCATCTTAATTTAGTATAGTTTGAAATGAGAACCTTGCCAAAACCAGCAAACTTTCATCAGCCATATTACATAGTGATACACCTGTTTTGCCAGCTGGGGATGGAACTCTTATCTAACATCAATTCTTTACTGATGCATGCATCCTTCAGGGTTTAAACTGAAAAGTCAATCCCTGACCCAATGGAATTTCTTTAATTTCCTGGGTTATGTATTACATTATTACCTGTTTTTTATTATAGTTCTGCTAGGAACAGTTATATCTTAAGAACTTACTTCAAGAGCCAGGCATCCCAATAAAAAAAATAATAAAATTCATCTCTTTTGTTTACCTTACATTTTCAGTTAAATCATACTTATAATCTGAGCATAGAGTCAAGGTTTTCTTCCAAATTATTACGGATGTATGTACATTTATGGAAAAACTAAAAAACCAAACAACCCAAGAACAAAACAAACCAACCAACCAAACAAAACTCGCCAAAAAACAGAAATTTACATTCTTCTCTAATCATCCAAACCTAGGATCAAGAGGACCTAGCTAAGAAAAGCAAGGAAAAAGGGATGACATGGAAGCAATAAAGATGAATGAATTGTGAAGGAAGGAGACGTCAAGCCACTGAAGAAGCAGCCTGTCAGTACAAACAACAGAAGCCTGTGGAAAGCAGTTCAATCACATGTAAAGGGTCTTGTTGAATAATCTCACAAAGCGAAGGAGCCTGCTGCAGACCTAGTTTGCCTGGCCTCTGAGCTCTCACTGGTACCTCTCAGGCAACATGACTCGCACAGATGATAAGGAAACAGGTGGTTCTGCATTTCCTTTTTCTTTCAACCCTGTCCTGTCTACTGTGGCAAGAAATTTTGGTCATTCATTAAATTTATTACAATTGATCTGATTTTTTTATTGTTTTATTCTATAAAAATTACCTTTTTTTCATTAGCTTAGTATGCGGACTCTCCAGAATTTTAAGGACTTAAAAATATTTTGTCCTGTTTTTTATCCTCACATGAAAAAAATCCTTACCCATTGTACAAGAAAAATGTTTTCTGTGCATGTGGTCTGTTTTATACTTTCTGTGGAAAATCTCATTGTTTCTTAAGCACAATGAAAAGGTGAGCATGAGGAAATGAAAATTCTCTAAGGGAGTGCTGTATTTCAGAAAGATTAACCTCTTGTTCCCCTCCTTGAGTATTTGTTAGAAACATAAAGCTGCACCTCAGTCCTGCCACTGATGATACTAGGAACTGGGCTGAGAGGTAGAACCTGGACAAAGATATCTGTCTTTGTTTATTCACAGTATGATAATGATTAGTGATTCTTCTTTCTGTGATTTACAAAGACTAAGTGTTCACTTAATTTCTTTTTATGCCTGGGAAGAGGGAACTGAAGCTGTAATGAGTCATCAGAAGACAGGATTATTTAATTAATATTTTTTGATATCTCAGGGGGTTTTCTGTATCTCTGAAAGATCTTAGACTTTTCTTCAGATTTAGTTTGTTTTGTTTGGGTGTTTTGGGGTTTTTATTTTATTTGTTTGTTTTGTTTTGTTTTTTTAAAAAAGGATGGCATGAAATTTTCTATTGCCATATATTTTTTTTCCACGTGCTGTTACTACAAAAAGAGTTTCAATTTCTCTGCCTGCACATTTAGTGTTGATTATCCTCTAGTGTGGATATGGTCATAACTTTAAGTTCCAAGTTTAAATCTTTTATCTCTTAGATCTTTTCCTTCAGTTTAAACAAAGTTTGGTTTAGCATTTTTGTATGTACAGCCATGGCTTTGAACAGTTCTGCTAGCTTCAATTAGGTAATGTTCCATTTGATTTCAGACCAATAGTGTACTCATCTTCCTTCACTATACTAGCACTCTGCCAAAAATTCCTGTTGGAGAAGCATGCAGTCACTATTCTGCTGTTTGTGCTGTTCTTACAGTGATCTAACACAGAGCAGTTTCTTTCACCTCTTTTTCCAGGTGCAGGCATTCTGCTGGTTTGCTTTGGCTTTGCCACACAGACTGCAACTCCATGTGCTGTTTGTGTAGGCTCCTCCTTTACTCTGCATGAGGGCTTGATCATGTAGAATTTTGGATCCTTTATTGTGTCCATGGGGTCAAAGTACTGAACTCCATCCAGAAATGTCAGTCTGCCTGGAAAATTCTGACTGTTTCATAGAAATAGAGGCTTTTTTTCCTGGCTTTTCCAATAGCTTTCCTGTCTGACTTTTTTGCCACAGGTCTAAGTCATAAGCAAGCTTTTTACATAATATCAGACAGTTTTCTGAAAACGTGAAACTCAGTCCTCAGCCCATAAAAAAGAGTTTTCAATTTTTCCTCTATTTTCTCAAGTCCTGTGCTAAAAAAACAAAACCAAAACCACACAAACAAACAATCTTTAATTTTCAAATAAAGTGAAGTTTCACTGAGTTTTAACAGTACAACATTAATGGTTTAGCCACTTTTTCCTGGATAATTTAAAGCTATGAAAATATCAAGTGCACTATAACTGTTGACTCTGATGCTTCTTGGCAGAAATCTATTATTTGCAGGTAAATATTCCTTTAGCTGTGTCCTCTTCTAATTGCTTGCCATATTTCCACAGCTGCAAATTTTAGCTGCACTTGGGAAATCTACTTAGGAAGTAAGTTACAAGTTACAGGTAAATCCTCTCTTTTCTTGCTACTTATTCTGGGTTTTAGTACCAGTCGAATCTTAGGTTCAACCCAACTTGTTCATGAAAATCACTTCTGAAAATAATGCACTTGTGGCTGGTGACAGCTATAAGTATTATGAAGGTATTTTAATGGAATATTTAAAAGTAACAAACTGTATAAGCTGCTTATTTTTTTCAAGATCTATGAAATTTGGGTTTAAGGACTTGTTCCGTTAAGTGATCATTCAAGCAAGAGGTTAACTCCAGTATCCAATTTTAGATTTTGGAACATTACTGTTAATGTTTGTAAATCTTCTTGTTTTAGTAGAGTACAGGAAAGTTTAGTAAAGTCTAAGAAATTTTTGAACATCACACTGTCAAATGTGACATTGACCCAAGCCATGTTTCTCTGGAAATAAGATTAAAAAGCACATACATTTATATATGAACCTCACACACTCATATATCTTTAAAATAAATGAGATAATAGACCTCTGTCAACAACAATGCTTTTGAGTTTTACTTTCTAAAAACAATACTCCCTCTGAAAAATATTTAATTGAAAGTTGGGGAATGGGAATCGTTCCCAGATATTACACAGGAATATTCCTGCTGAGAGCAAAGGTGGTGCCTAGTTACATAAATATACTGCATGACTAAATTATTTTTTGGGGGAGGAGATCATAGAATCATAGAATGGGTTGGAAGGGAACCTTGAGAGAGTCATTATTTGTTCTTGAGTAAATCCAGGAAAATTGCAGTTTTGAAGGTTACTTGTTAAAATTTATGCTAATGTATGATTTCCAGTGGTCCCTAAGCATGTACTGGGTGCTTTTGTGAGTAAGCCAAACAAATAATTTTTTCCCTGAGGAGTTACTTATTTAATTCACTATTAAATTGTATCTGTTGCAAAAAAAGAAAACAAACAAACAAAAAACCAAAACAAAACAAAATAAAGAAAACCCCTTAGAGTTAACGTCAATGAGATAAAATAAGTTCACAACAGCATAGCTCACAGCAGGATGTGTAATTGAGACCTGGACCAAGTGCCAAGTGGGTAGAAGTCACTGGGAGCAGTGATTTTCATCTGCAATACCATGTTCTGACTCATTTAATACAGTGTCATGAAGAAGGATTGCCAAAAGATTAATTTCACTGATAAGAATTTTGTCTCTTTTAGCACCTCATAGATAATCTTCACTGAAAACACAGGACTTCTTTCCAAGGTGGAAGAAAACCAAAACAGATGGGCAGGAATTACAGTGTCAAATCTGTCCTGTAGCCAGAGAAGGGAATTGAAAAAAAAAATCTGGGGAACAAATTATCTCATTCTTAAACCTAGACTACTGAACTGTGATGTGGAAGAATGTGTTTTGTTGACTTTAGAGGTTATCTATGAAATTAGATCAACTATAGACACCTATGCTAAAATTAGATGACGTGAACCTCATCATGGTTCACTCATGCAGATCCCTTCATTATGGACAGTCTGGCATTCATATTTTTTAAAAATTATCTTCTTGATGTTGCATTTATAGAAATATTTAAGAGGGACTTTAGAAGAAATTAAGAGGTAAAATTTTTTAGGTTTTTTCCAAGTATGAGTAGTTGAATGTAGATTCTCGTTTGAAACAGTGATTCTTTGGGTGATGATATTGGCACCAGTAATGAATGAAAAGTGGGAGTTAACTTCTTTTTTTGTGAAAGGAATAGAATAGAATAGAATAGAATAGAATAGAATAGAATAGAATAGAATAGAATAGAATAGAATAGAATAGAATAGAATAGGCTGTAAAAAGTCAGGCAAGAAGAGCCAAATAGGATATTCTTTGTAATAATAAAGGATCAAATGGAGGAGTACACAGAATAAAATAAGTTGTTGAAAGGCTATAAAGTAATGTTTTCAGGCATATGCCTGAATTAGGATATTATTTTCAAAGAGAGAGAATAGTCTTTTTCTGCTCTGTAAAGAAAAATATTTCAAAAAAATTTAGTCAAAAGGTATTTTAAAATGTTGATAAAAACTATAGACAGGGAGGAGGACCTCAGACAGAGCAAAAAAATTTAGAAACAGAGAGGAAGGTAGCGGTCTGATGGAAACTTGGAAAAGAAGAGGTGAACCAGAAAAAAAGGAAAAAAAAAAAAGTCAGAGAAACCAGGAAGGAAAGTACTTCAGCAAAGAGGAAACCAGACATAAGTGTTCAAAGAGACTGGCAGGTAAAGAAGGATGAGGATGAAGCTTTGCTTGGAGAAGGTTATTGCAAAAACACAATTTCATGGCAGGGCAGGGGGCAGAAGAGTAATTTGGAAAGATTCTTGAATTAAAATTAGTACAGAATGTCTGCTGACAAACGTGGCACATATGAATCTC
The DNA here is from genome assembly GCA_013399945.1 of Ploceus nigricollis. Lineage (NCBI taxonomy): Eukaryota > Metazoa > Chordata > Aves > Passeriformes > Ploceidae > Ploceus > Ploceus nigricollis. The sequence continues at coordinate 1,882,495 of VXBC01013087.1, forward strand.
TGTGAGCCCAGAGGTAGGAGGGGAAAAAGTACAGTAAGAAGTGAGTGAGGTGGCAGGGCTGAGATGGAAATAACCAAGTATCTGTGCCAAAAAGACTTAGAACATAAATAAATATGTGAGAGAAGCTATGGTGGAGATCAGGGGACTGAATGGACAGAATACAGGTATGAAGAGCTGAAAAGGGGCGAGAAACTTCTGTAGTTTGGCAAGAAAGCTTGCAGGAGAGAAATGGGGATAGAAACAAATAGGCTGGGCTGGTGGAGGAAGTTCACAAATTATTTAATCAGTTTCCTTAAAAAATGCATTACCAGGCCAAAGCCACATTTTCTCTCCATTTTTGTTGGTAAATACCAGTTCATTTCTACACTTACATGAAGATTCTTCAGGTTCTTGAAATCTCCTTCTTTAATTTCAGTGATTCTGTTGTTCTGTAAGTCCAACAGAGTTGTGTCTGGGGGAAGGTCTTTTGGCACCTTTTCCAGACCTAGTGACAGTGAAAAGAACAATTAATTTTGAAGGAAACTTTAAATAAGGGACAGTGCCTTTCTTAGTAGCATTTTTCTTCCAGTAAACACCATTTCTAGAACTAATTTCCTGAAGCAGCCTACGAAGACTTATTGGAAAGTTTTTCTGTCTCCAGCCAGTCAAAGAGAGTTTTATTTTGCTAAGTTGGACCAACATTTATTTATTCACATTTCCATTATGCCTTTTCTGAGAAAATATCTGAGGTATACCTTGAAGCAAAGGATTTAGTTTGGGAAAATAATTTCTAACATGTTTTATTCCACTGAATTGTGTGAATAGAAAATCCTTTTGGGCAGAGATATAGTATTTACTATTTTCACTGGGTGTTAGCTTTTGTAGACAGAGAACCTTTCCTGCTTTTAAAAGGTACAAGGCTTTTTGAAGGAAGTATGATAGTTAATTATAATAATTTCCAGAAAAGAAATACAGTTTATTTGACGGTAACTGAGTAAATTGCAGTAAAGTCCACCTTAAAAAAAAACCCCCAAACTACCAATCCACCTCCCCCCTTTTCTTTGAATTGAAACTATGTCCAAGTTTTCTGGGGAACAAATCTCTTGGTTTCACTACAACTGCCAAAAGAACATCAGACAGTTTAAATTAAAGACTCTCTTTGGGACTATTTTCTGAATAGCTGATATGTAAGTCTGATGAAGTCATGGAAATGAAATTATTTAGTGTTAAATAACACTTGCTTTACCCAGCTTTCCTTTCATACTGTGACTTGGAATAAAACAAATCTTTTACAGTCATTCTGATTTACCACAAAATTAAAATGTTCTTTCCTAACTAGCTTTTTTTTTTTTTTTTAATAGAATGTGAAATCCTAAATGAATAGTTGGTAGGAAAAAATTCCTAGACACTAATAAAGTCTCTATATGGGCATGTATCAGAAGTGGACTTTTCTGGGTAAAATTGTCTTTTTACCAGTAAAGGTTTTAACTAGTATTCCTGAAGCTATATTTGAACTCTTCTGGGAAAGATCTCTCTGCAAGTATTTCCAGTGTCTCCCCAGAACGATGGTGAACTGCACAACATTCTTGTCAGAGGAATGATATATACCTATATATGTAATTTTTTTAAACCTATATACTAATCCCAAGTGTGGCATTGCAAACACAGTGGGATATGCTTCCCAGAGAGAAGATGCTGTGCCCACCATGGCTGTGGAGATTCCATGCCTGGAGATACTCCAAAGTTGTCTGGATACAGCCCAAAGCAACCCCCTAAGCAGGGGAGTGGCCTAGAAGGTCTCAAGAGTTGATGTCCAAATTCAAAAATTCTGTGAATCTGTGATACTTATTGCTCGTCAAAAATGTGTTTTCACACACAGAATGTAGGTTTCTCTGTCAAAATCCTACGTGCAGTAAAACTCCTTTCTCTTTCTCACACATGGAATATATGTGTGTATATGTAAAGAAAAAAGTATGGTAAGATAAAAAAAATATTAAAATATTTGGATCAGATTTTTATTAAAACTGAGTGCAATAAAAATTTACCTATCTGAGTTTCAATTACACCAGAATTCAAAAGTTTTAAAAAGCAGAATCATGCAGCCTGGGATGAACTAGTAAAAGCTTCATAAACTGACACCAGCCAAAACTCACATCTCATCCTGTTTACCTTACTGATGTTCAGTGCACAAATATTTGATACAGATTAAGATTGTTCATATTACTAAAATAACTTTTCCTCATTTAGGCATGGACTTTGTTCTTACTTCAACAGTTGCAAAACCCTCATTACTTCCAGAAGTGTAGTACTAGAGTTCCAAATATATAAGAATATGATACTGTATAATTTGCATGTTGGTTGTCTTTGGACAATTTCTGTCTTCAGTGAACAGGATTGATGTCAGCAACTAAAAAATTCTTTCCCAAAAAACACTGCTTTTTCAAGACCATAATTTTGTTATAACTTCCTACAGTGTAGCAACTTCAATAGCGTTCTTCACATATGAAAAAAAAAAGCCCTGAAGGGTTTAATTGCTTATATCGGAAGTAGCGTTAGTATGTTCTGGTTGTCAGCATGTTTATATTAGTAGACTGGTACCTCTGTGTTATGGCAGACAATAGGGTGCAAGAGCTATGCAGCCATGCTTTATGTGATGCCCTTGGAACATACTTTGTAAGGGCAGTTGGGGAACACTTGGCTTGCCACTGAAGGGATAATTTACCAGAGACTAAACTTCACACAGAACTTTCAGCTGTAATTTTCAGTTTCTAAAAGCTTAAGTGTTATTCATTAATATGGTAGAACTGATAATTTCTCAGAGCAATAAAGTTAGACTTTCAATGTTTCATATTATAAACATAAGACAAATTTGATAATCAGAAATCCATTTCTGAAAATTATTTATAACACCATCTTCCTGTCTTGTACTAGAAACTAGAAGGATGTACCATACAATAATTAGCTCTGCATGCAGAGTATAATTGCCATCACTTGAAGAGTTGAACTTTTTTTATTGCCTATTCCATGTATATTGCAATGCATTTCTTGAAGACGTTTTTAAAAATGTTTTCAAAACCAGCTATAGACATTATATTTCTTTTTTTTTTTTT
>VXBC01013087.1:1885613-1909032 GCA_013399945.1 Ploceus nigricollis
CTTGTGTGGGTTTTGAAGAGCAAAACGTAGATGAGTACAGGGTGCACACCACCTGCTGAGGAGACCTCACATTGTCAGTGAAAGCAATTGAATATATCCTCCAGCTGAAGCCTACATCATCTAAAGCTCTCCAGTGGAGGAAGAGTTTATAATGGGCGAATCTGGACACTGACCTGCAAAATCAGCATTTAAATAATTCAGGACTAAACTGCACTTGAGGTGTAAACCAGATCCACATCTACCTTGGCTTGTGCTTCAGCCTGCAGTCCCAGGTCTCTGTATAAGTTGATGAACCTCCAGAGAGATACCTGTAGGAGGAGCATTGGTGTACTGCAAACTCATACCTGTGCTGCAGGCTCCCAGCCCTGGGAGCAAAGCTTCAAACCTTTCTGGTCAACAGCAGCCAGTTCACATGAATGGGGGAGCTTGAACTGACATGACAGCGTGACAGAGTTTAAATCAAATGGAGAAAATGTAATCCCACTGGAAGCTCAAATGGCTACTGGGATAGAATTATCATGTCCCAGAAAGATTTTTTTGGTTCTTCTGTCTGTGATACAGAAGCTTAGAGGGGAATTGTGGGATGTCCTTACTACTTATTTCTGAGAGACTCAGGAGATGCCCATGTACTTCTGAAGCCATGTTGTACAGCGTGATCACACATCCACCTACAAATGACTTCTGGTGAAATTTATGTAATGCCAACCAAAAGGAAAACTGGTGTCAGAAAATATCATTTGAGTTTCCTCTCAATCATTTTAAGAACGGTATACACAGATATTCGAGCTCTTGGCTGTGATGCTTTTATACATTAAAACTTGCTTCTTGAAAAGCCATATGAAAATCTCTCATAGCAGTCTGAGTTTTTATGTCAATAATCAGTGCTACACAGTTTGGTATTCAACTCCCTGGGAGTGTTTCAGGCTTCTAGTTCCTAAGATTAACTTATAACTGATTAAAAATTTAGATTCATCTGTCTTTCCCAATGTTAAATTGAAAATACATATATACACATATCTATGTATTTTATACATATAAAATATGTATAAAATACATAGATATGTGTATAGATCCTCTTTTGAATTTTGGTTGAATAAAACAAAGTCAGTTATTATTAAAGTTGGTAAATAAATTTTTAAAAAATCAATTTATTCACAAATAAGAAGAAATGGTATAGCTCCACCCTTCCAAAATTCTTGTTTACACCGAGATTAAGAGCTTAACGATTCTGGAAAAAAATAGAGATTTAATTAAGCAGTTCATGTATCTTAGTCAAATACCCTTTTGATTTGCACTAAAGTATTTCTTTGGGAGAAATCATTACTTCCTTATAGAAGCTTAGTAGTCATTAGTTCCTGTAGTCCAGCTCAGATCTCTAATATCCCTTATGAATTTATATAAGCAGAAATTTTCCTGTTTTCCTACATTATCAACCTGGAGCAAACAATTATTCCCACCAGTATACATTTACATGTGTAAAAATGTATGCACATTAAAACACATGAAGAACAGAATAAGCCACAGAACTACAAAATGGCAAAAAAAATGTGTAAGGAAGTTTGAATATTTCCATTTCTTAGGTTAAGATAATCTTTTATTATTCATGACAGAAGTTTTCCTAACTTTTTTGTATACTTCCTTGCCCCACAACAGATTTTTGAGATAATATGCACCATCAAAATTTATTCAATAAAATCCAGAATAATTGGATTGTTAACCAATTTCTTTCTCACACAAGAAAGACTCATCCACAGTCACCTTTGGTGGGGAGATGTTACATGGACCAGGAATCCCTGCTTAGTGGGAGGTTGAAGAAGGCAACTTTGCAGAAATCAAGCTTGTCTCTGTAGGATCTCATCCCTGTAGCCTTTTGTCATCATTTTTTAAGCAAATGGCAGTGTCTGGCTGTTTAGCTGCGATTGCCTTACCTCCTCAAGAGGACAGAAGGCTGGTGGGTCTGGCGATTTTATGAGAGGGGAAAGTAGGCAGAGAAGGGCCAAGACTGGTATAATTCACCCCTTATCTGGTCTCTGAGAGAGAATCTATCAGTGGCTAGCCACCTCCTGTGTAGCACTGCACCAGCCCAACTAACACATGCTGCTCTTTAGCCAGCCAAACAGGTGTAGGAGATGCAGGAAGAATTTGGGAATAGTGTGAGGATGCTATGGGTTTAGGTGTACACAGGAGGCTTTATTATTTCTGCAGCTGAAGAAATAACCTGCTCAGCTACAGGAGCTTGATCAAGTGGCCATGGAATCTTTTAAACCACAAAAGAGAAGGGAGAATTTTGAACCCTCCTGGCTATGCAGAGGTTTCAGTCCACTGCTCCAGCTTCTCAGCAGCGAGAGCCTCAAGTTAGTCTGCATCTTGGCATGGAGCCACATTTCTGCTGAAGCCATACGACTGTGCAAAAAAGGAATGCAAGATTTATGGGGCCAGCGAGGGAGACTAAGCAAGCAGAAGTCTGAGTCTACAGCCCAGAGATGAGGACGTTTTCTTGACAATTGCATCTTTCCCACACTAAGACCACAAAGTCTAAATAACAAATATGTGAACAGTGACAGGGATAAACAATTTTTACAATTTTGTGGTTTGATTTTTTTGGTGTGTTTAGGGTATTTTGGGAGATTTTTCCTCCACCTATCCATTTTACAAGCAGCAGTGATGGGGCTTATTCCTCCAAATAAACCTTTCCTTTCCCAGCTGGAGAGCATGGGCCAAAAGGCAGAGAGACAGCTGAATGCTGTAGCGCAGATACATGTGTTATTACATTGCAACACTTAGGATTATTATCACAGGGGCCGTAAAATGGGGCTCGTTTCAAGACTCTCTCAGTTTCCGCAAACAGCTGCTGCCAGCCGAGGAATTTGGCCTGAGCTCCATGTAATTCCCAGCCGTGATCATCAGTGGCTGCACTCCTAGTGGAGGCAGCCTCTCCAGCAGCTGCCTGGGCTGTCTCTGCACTCTGCTGTGTGCTCTCCTTGCTCCAAGCCCAGCTCTGCTGCATCCCACTGACGGGCAGCAATCCTCCCAGGGGTGAATGACCTTAGCAATGCCCTGAGTGGACTCTGGGGCAAATGAGGCGAAAGGCAAGTTTACAGGGTCAGGATACTTAGTCACGGAAAAATAACTGGATCCAAGGACTGCTTTCTGGAAGGATGGCAAGGAACCGCTTTGAATGCTTTGACTTCAAAAAGTTTACTGATACTTTCCCAGGCTATGTGCTACAGTATTTACTGGAAATTTGTTCTCTATTGTGTGGGATTTGCAAATAGGAGTAATTTCATTATTTGCATCCCTGAAATAAGAAACAATTGTCTTTTTCTACAGACAAGTATCCATGGCCTCCTTCTCTCTCCCACTTTCAAACTAAAAGTTTCTTCTCTACTTTCTCCACTTTTGCTATTAAATCAGCAGTAATATTTTTTTTCTAACAGATATAAAAACCACTATAGAATGCATAAGATTCTTAAAATACATATTCTTGAAGATGATTCATAGCCATTTTTTAGATATTTTTCCTGTTCGGCAGTCTGATAGTCTCATAAGTTCCATTTTAGTCTTATTTTTATCACAGATTATTGTTTTTGTATATGTCTGACCCTTCCCATAGGAAAGAACAAGAAAACAAGCTCCATTCCCTGCTGAGATGGCCCCTCACAAGGGTAGACCTACTGACCTATTACTACACAGAGTATTTTTTTCCCCCAAACATTTTAACATTGTTTCCCAGAACAGAGTGAGAAACACAGGAAAATAGAAATGAATTGACACACACTGTGATCAAACACATAGTTCTTCACTGTGATAGTGCTAATAATTATAAAAGCCCTAGCAAAGGTATAAAAGTGAATGCATGGCTTTATCTGCTCTTTCCCACCTCCACCCACTCTGAGTAGTGAACACATATTTCAAAGCATAATGAATATTGAAAGCCACAGCTGTTATGAATTATTTTTCAATGCTAGTCACATTTTTGGTACAGATAGAGTTATTCTTCTGGCTCCAGAAGTTAATACCTAAGAGTAATGATATATTTTTGAAGCTGAAATTCATGCAACTTTTACTTCTGACTTTTAATTACAATGATCTCAAATGTATATGCCTTCTGAAGAACACTAGCATTTTAGATAGGCAGAAAAATATTCTGAAATAATCTTAGACTTCAGGGATTAAGACATTAAGTGAAATAAAAATCAAGTATTATGAGTTTTCTAGTAAACTCCTAGAATCATCAGCTTTACATTTCCCACTGCTGTGGTTGCAGACATAAAACATCCCATCAGAGAGCAGCAACTGACCCGTGTGATTCATGCAATCTGCCAGCACCATGTGTATAATGGTTTTACTCAAAGTGGATGCAACGCAGATGTGCTATCTATGAGTACTCATGCAGTAAGGTGAAACATTTATTCCTTCAGTAGACATAGGAGAGCATTTCAGTGACTCAGAAAAGTGAGCATCATCTAAAAAATTGTGTTTTGAATGACCCTTTGGAGTAATGTAATTTGATGTTTACCTCTGCTGCAGTTTAAGTTAGCAACAGGCAACAGACGACAATTTGAGGATAGTTCCCTCAGTTTTTACTTTGGGATTTACCAGAATTGGCTCTAACATAATGTCATAAAGAATCATTTGGGGGAGGTCTTCTCTGGTTTCAAGTAAACTTACCCCTTCCTGTTCTGACTACATGGTCATTACACAGCCCTAGTTTATAACCTGAGGGCAGAGATATGTTCCTGGTTATTTCAGGTACTTCTAAACATAACACAGCCATTTCTCATAAATGTTTTAGAATTGTTGTCAACCAACTCTCACGCAAACATAAAATGGAAGAAGCTGCTGTGGTCATGTCTGGACACAGGGAATAACAAACAAATTTTGCAAGAGAATTTTCAGACTGAATCGGGAAATCTACAGACCTGCTAGTTCCTTCTTTCTACTAAAGGATATTATATATACCCTTGTAACTCTTAGACATATTTGCTTTGTAACTTTTATTTTGTCAGACATTTAGTGATAGAGCTTCCCCAGGTCTTCTGTAACTCTAACAGTCACCTCCAGCCCAGAAGATGTAAACTCTCTGCCACAGAGTGAAAGAATAAAGAAGAGAAAATAAATTTTATCCCCTAATCCTGAAAACATTAAGACTACACTTTAATTCTTTGCCTTTGCTCCTATATCTCTTAGGTAGAGATACTCAGCAGTGAGTTTGTTTATTGCACCACTACAGACACTTTTGTTCCATGTCGCCCTAAAATATGAATTCATTGAGAAACTCTTTTGTTTCCAAGGCCCACTCCGGAGCAATAGAAGGGAAAACATGTACTCTAGCATAGCAACTGAAATCATTCTAGGCTGTCACATTTTAGGTGGTAGAGGAGGTGCAAGCAGAACCTGTTTCTGGGATGCCTTATTGCACATTTCTGTTGCGCTAATGTTGCATCACAGTACCAGAATGAAGCCCCATTTACTCTTGTACATGTTTTAAAAGCTGTGAAATTTCTATAAATAATTTGTCCATTTGGGTTTTTTGCCATTAAGTCCTTAAATTTGCCATCAGGTGGGCAGAAGTGGTTTCTCGCTTTCACAGCTATTTGTAAAATATTACATTCCATTTCTTATTAAAATTAAAACTGTAAACATCCTTTTCTTAACAGATTTTTGTAGAAACTAAAAACACTCCAAGTAGGTCCCAGGTAACAAACACAAAGATGGTATGGGATGCTCTCCTGGATTCCCCCTCATATGAGTATGCATGCAGAGAGTACATAAATTCTTTAAATACTGCTTTTCCCCTTTTTCGATTCCTGTTGACTGCATACGAGGTTTGCAGTAGAGTTGCCTATATAGCAAATGCAACCTTACTAAAATCAGGGTAATTTGTAGAGAGCTGTTTGAATCTTGTAATTGGCTCCATAAGTTGAAAACTGCAACACAAGTCCCATCTTTTTTTTTTCTCCCAAAGAATCCATGCAGGCATGGTCCTTGGTCTTGAGGTCCCTGTGTGTTGGTGTTTATTTTTTCCACCTCTGTCTTTGCAGAGAAGCCCAGCAGCAAGTTTTATGCTTCTGTTCAGCCTGGAGAAAAGGAGACTGAGGGGAGACCTCTTTGCAATTTACAACTTCCTCATGATGGGAAGAGGAGGGGCATCTCTTTTCTGTGGTGATCAGTGACAGGACCCGAGGGAATGGCCTGAAGTTGTGTTAGGGGAAGTTTATACTGGATATTAAAAAAGGTTCTCCACACAGAAAGTGTTTGGGCACTGGCACAGGCTCCACAGGGAAGGGGTCACAGCACCGAGCCTGACAGAGCTCAAGAATAACTTGGCAACACTGTCAGGCACACGGTGTGAATCTTGGGGCTGTTCTGTGCAGGGCCAGGAGCTGGACTTTGATGATCCTGATGAATCCCTTCTAACTCAGAATATTCTGTGATTATCTATCTACTTTACTTTCATAGTGTAAAGGACAACAGTGCTCTGTGTGAGCATATTAAATACAATACAGCCAAAGAGACATATAATTCCAGCATTTGTCAATATTTTTTTTGTCAGGGCAGACATGGAAAACAGGATAAATAAATTTTTAAAAATGGCAATATGATTTGAAGAATAAAGTTTTTTATTTGAACTTTAGGAGTAGACTAAAATATATGCAGAAAAATACTTAATCTTCCTTAACCTGATTATCTTCTTTTGGACCACTTCCTTTTAATCAAAGATTCAGGACATGTGTAAAGCAAAATATAGACCACTGAGTCAAAATTTGTTAAGCCTGGGACACTTCAATCTGGGTTTGAAACTATTTTGAAAATCTGCTTAAAACTAGATTTACAAAATACCGTGGTAACTGTGTGAACAGAGTTTTTCTGGAGAGCTGTGTGCTAATACCAGAAGTTTCTTGCTGTTATCATTGGTGACTTCACACAGGACCTGATTTCCTAGATCTCCTCCCTGTTGCTATGGGTTCTCAGTGAACACTGGGAAGGAGCTTTTGGACTTTTTATCACTTCCTTGGCTGGGAACCCCCCACAATTAAATACCAGAGGCTTTTTGTTGTGAAAACACAAGTATTTTTAAAATAGCTATATCTCTTACCAAGTAACACTCCCTTCAAAGGTGTTAAGAACATAACACACATACCAGTCACACCTGTTAGTCCGTAACACTAGGTCATGTAAGGAATGATTATTTAGCATGTTTTAAACATTATAATCACCTATAAACACTTATAATTTACTCACATTTTACTGGCTATCTATTAGCTATTTATTAATACATTGGGAGATTTTAGAAATGAACAATTGTGACAGAGCAAGCCAGAAAAAAGTCACTTCTTGTATCACTTAGACTTGGCAGTCTGCATTTCCATTCCTGCCACCAGGCTTTCATAAATGACATTTCAAAGTCCAAAACAACCAAACAAATCTAAAAAAAACTAAGACAAAAAAAGAAAACATACAAAGCTGGTCACTGTTACCTTGGAGTAAGCAGTAAATAAGGAAGGGATGTACTTAGAATGGATTAATTTTAATTTAGGATCATGTTTATCAGCTGAAACTGGAACATCAGTAATTCAGGTGGTGATGCAAGACCTGTCTTTTACTGCCACACTGGCAAAAGATAATGACTTTTTGTTAATATAAAGTAGTCTACATCCAAGCCAATATTTTTTTCTTGATAATTTTTCAAGAGTGTTTTCTTATTTTTGGGTACTTCATTTAATAATTTTTCAGAATTTACTGAGCACAGAACTTTAATTCATGGGTTTTTAACTTCCAGGGCATCCCCAAAATTGTATCAAAGCAGAATATATACAAAAAATTTAATAATCTATGCCAAATTTATCACAAAACAAAATGGCAACATGGGTTTATTTTTCCTTGCCTCAATTTTAACACACATAACTTCATTAATCTGAAAGTAAGTTGTATAACCTCCAGTGGTCATTGCCCTGTCTTGGCAGTTTGGTTCTCCAAGAGGGATGTATCCTTTCTGTCAGTGACATCCACCTTAGACAGGATGAACCTCTCCATGGGCAGCCTAACTCACCCCATGTCTGTGAAAGGAAAGCAGACCTGTCTTAAATTCTTAACATCCTATGATAATTCCTATAGATCCTCCAGTCTGACCTCCAACATGCTAAGGGTATTCCGATTTACCCAGTCAGCCTGTGGAATGCCCAATGGCTTGTGCTTGCTGACAGCCTAAGTCATGTTGGGCTAAAGAATGTCAGTTTTAAGGCCAGGGTCTTGTGATGTAGATGTTATTCAGCATAAGTTACAGAATACTTTCCCAGATTTCATGGCTCCTTTTTTAATGATAATAATTTGCTAAATGATCCAGTTCTATGAAGCCAGGGGATTTCATGAGAGTATTAGCTTCTATTAAATATAAAAGGAGTAAGACTTTAAACTTCAATGTAAGAAGAAAAAAAACCACATAAAAAATGAAATAACTTGTCTTAAAGGCCCATCAGAGACAATGTAGATTCACAAAAACTTTTTTATTTAAAAATTGTATTCGTTAATGCCTGGCCACTTAAAGATACATGCTTTCTTTTATTGCGTGTTTAGTAACCTATAGGATTTTGAGCTGAACATTTAGCTTTAAAGATTATGTTTCAAAACAAGGTATATTGCAAAGGAGATAATTTCCTTTATAGTGAAAAATGAGGTTCTCACATGGAGTCAAAATCAGAAAAATGGGTGTTCAGATATTTCTGGAAGATTTCATACAGTGAGATAAATTATTTTTTGCCAACAAATAAATTGCCATGTTACAATGGTTCAAGCGTTGAAGAGCCATCAGTTGATATATTGATACACTCTATTTGTTCAGATAAACTGCCTCATGTTACCAGATAATAATTACTGATAATACTTTACATATCTGTGAACCTTTCATCTCCTGATCGCAAAGTGCTTTTCAAACACACCCTCCAGCACCCATGCTGAGCTCTAATGTACTCTTCTTTATGTAAGCTGTAGAAACCCTGCATTTCTGAGCTTTGGACAAGATTTGAATTTTAGCTGTAATACCACTTGAACTATGTTTGCTGACACGTCTCTCTCATACACCTTTAGGAAACCACAAAACCTCCATGGATACTCCCAGTGACACAGATGGAGAGACCCCCACTATGTCCTGTAACTCTCCAAGGAGGGCAAGCTCATTGCAGCCTGGATAGAGACACTGCTCATTTAGAAGGGGCTCCCAGACTTATCTGAAGGTGAAAGAAAGCTCTGACCGCCACCTCTGAGTGTGCTTATGAAGCATTCTGCATCTGCTGCAGGGATGAGTAATCACACATATATCCTCCTGCCTACCAGGGTGCTCTGGGATGAACTTTACTTGAGACTCCCTTTGGGAGGATGAGACTTTAAATGGAACTGTTAATCCTTGCTAGGGTTTCTGAGAGATGTTTGCCTGCCCATCTGACTGCACATCTTCCCATCTGACTGCACATCTTCCCTTCCCTACACATATTACTTTAGAACAGGAAAAGCGGCCTCTGAGCAGCTACATCAGTTACTCCCACCTGTACTGTGCTCTAATAAGAAAGATGTCTGTGATTTCTATGGAAAGCCTGGATATAGCATAGCAATGCCTCATACTGAAGCATGATCAAAAAGTGAACCTGTGGCTCCCTTTTAACAACAGGAGGTAGATTAATAAAAGGCAGCACTCTTATAAAGATAGCACAGTGGCCTTCCTTGATAAGATTCTTCAGCCTGTTCGCAAAGGTAATACTTCTCATGAAATGTAGGCACATGGAGTTCTGCTTTTGATCTATCAGTAATGAAAACTTAGAGAGAATTCTTTTTCAGGATGTGAGAAGGCAGCAATGTCCTTCTTGTCAACTCAGCTCTTGGCTGGGTGGCAAAATAAATTAATTTGTAGGTGTGTGTTTAGGAAGATGTGACTGAAGTTTAAGACTATAGGAATGCAAAAATTCAGCTGACAAGAGTGTAATTGGACCACTGGGCATTTTTTTTCACTGTTTTTTTTGAACCTGGATTTTATTTTTTTTTTTGTTATTCCCATTCAGTGCTCATGAGAAAAGGGGCAAACCTGATCTCCGGACTCTGGATTCAATAGTTCTCCTGTGATTTATTCACATAACCCTCTCAGATGGTTGTTTTTCTCCTTATGAAGTGAGAATCTACAAACAACAAATGCCCATTTAGGTACAAAAGAAACAGGCTGAGGAAGAGGAGACATCTCCATATGTTGCCTGTGTTAGGGTCCTCCAGCTGCCTTGTACTGGCATGTCCCCTGCATCCATGGGCTCATGGCTGTAAACACTCCTTCCATGCCAGAGAGTGAGCAGGGGAAAGGATCCTGATTCAGATTTCAACTTTCCTTTGTGAGAATTTATGTAGGAAGGTCTCAATATGTCCTTGTGAGGACCATTGTTATTGACTGAAATTTTTCTTCAACTAGTTCCCATGGGACTAGGTGACTAAATTTGATCATTTTGGAGGACAGATGTAGCTAATTTGGTTGGGTTGGAAAAGCACAGAGCTGAAGGGAGAGGCAGGCCAGGAGCACAGGTTAATAGGGAGGCAGAATTTGCACTGCTAATTTCAAGCCTTCCATGTGCAAATTGCGCTCCTGATCCCTGAAACACGAGCGTCCTTCATCCCACTGCTCAGGAGCGCACGAGGTCACCTCCACAGTTTGCAGCAAAAGGCTAGCAGCTGGCTTTTCTAAAGTCAGTTAGTAAATATGACTTTGCCTGGGTCTGTCACACAAAAGTGAATTCAGAAGAGTAGAGGGCAGGTTTGCCTGTGAGCAGGTGACATACAGCTCTCCTGTCCCTGCTTGCTGGGCAGCCAGCAGACCCATGTCTTCATGAGCCGCCCAGCTGGGCCGTGTCCCATCAGGGGCTGTCACATGCGACAAAGATGGGTGAAACTTAATGACAAGGCCGGCACTGCTTGATAAATACTTCTTTGAAGTCTTTATCTATCAACTTCTTGAAGTCCCTTCTCTGCCAGGGAAATATTATTTATTTATTTTTCAGGGCTGCATATTTTGAGCCCAGGCAGATCTCTTTTCCTCTATATCCAAGGGCTGGATGCTATCAGCCCAGCTGATCCAAAAGCACAATCTTTTCATTTTATGATATGCAGCATGTGGGTTTAAAGAAAGCTCAAAATATATCTCTTTCTTTTCACCCCACTTGAAATTATTTGGGAAACACTGACCTGGGGCCTTAATTGCTGTATTTCTGAGTCTCCTTGTCAGACTCTACTAACCCAGAAGTACCTTATGCAATGGACAGTAAGCCACATGTTATGTGAAGAAGTGCATGACCACAGGAGCAAGTACAGGAGCAAAGGGTCCCTGTGTGAACGTCTCTACTTTTTCACCAAGTGAAAGCTCATTACATTCTGCAGAATTGAAGCAGACTGAGAACAAGTTCTCTAAATAACTTAAATTCCATCAGCATTACTAAGTGTAATAACAATAAAACCTAATACTTTCATGGCATGTGGGGCAACCTCCTCCCCACTCCCCACTCCATGTTTGCTCTCTCTGGCATCTAAATGGTAAAAAAAAACATCTTTCAAGAGGGACAGTACTGTGGAAGCTTTCTGAAAGTATGGCTAGGTTAGCCCACTCTGTTTTGTGCAGCTTGGCTTGCATTGCTCACTGGGTCTTTGCCAAACATATCTGTTCCATAATTACGTGGCTCACTTTAATAAATTCACAGAAGTTTCTAGGGGTGTAGCTAAAGTTTCCCCTCCTTTCTGTACTTATACAACCCACAACACAATGAGACACAGGTCCTAATTGGTGGATTTGTGCCATGATTTACAGTAATTATCAAAGCCAATGTTATAACAGGAAAATAGAAACACATTTAAAGAGCTAGGAGGACTAAAAGAAGAAAAAAAGCTCTATAAAATCATGAGAAGTTATTTATCTGTTTTCTTGTGAGCAAAACCAACTCTAATTGATTTTCTGCACTGTACACTAACTAAGACTGGATTATACTGGTTTAAACTAAGAGCAGTCTCACCAAAGTCATCTTCATTACTTGAGACTTCTGCTTGGAAAAGTCAAATACAGTGATGGCAGACATGGCTTCATATCCTGCTACTCTGACTGTGCACACAAGCCCTTTCCTTACATAAGGGAGTAAGGAAAGTTTGTGAGAAATGTTCTCATGGTTTCAGCTTATATAGTGTCTTAGAAAGGTATTTAATAAGGAATTCCATGCTGCGTTCATTATTTTGGCGTGTTTCCAAGCTCTTTACTCCAAAGAGCTGGTTCCAGGATATATGATTCAGTCGGTTATTTCATGCTCATGTATTCCTATGGAAATGAGATGACTTCTATGTTGAGGTACTAGACAGTATGATTAAAGGTGTTGGACCTTGGATCACACAATTTAGAACCTTTTAAAATGTTTCCATCCCCACATCTGACCTCACTGCATTTATTTAATATTAATCTGAAGGAATACTTTGAAAAGTTATTTTCTCTGCAAGAGAAATCTGTGGCATTTCAAAGGACAAATGAAATGTACACATTCAAAATATACATTTAAAAAAATCAAACATTCTTCATGGTCAAACAATGCCCATCTTGCCAGGGCTTTGTATACTTTGTATAGTAAATTCTTGTTAGCCGCAGCTGTAGCATATTTCTTTGAAAAAAGCCAGTTAGGGAGTGATGGTGCATGGCAGCCTCACCGTCCCAGCTGCTGGCCCGTGGCTAGAATGCGAGTACAGAGCGTCTGAAGATGCTCCTGGGCTTACCTAGGTCAGAGCACTGCACCACGCGAAGGTGGCACTGGCAGCGGAAGGGGCACACCGGTCCAAACCCGGATATGACGGGATCATCCGTTGGAGCCATGTCAGCTGACCCCTCATCCTCCAGCATAAAGTCAAAGAGGCCCTGCTGGTGGAACGGCTTGGCCAAGCATGCTGGCAGCAGGAGCACAAAGAGCAGAGCCAGCCTCCTCATGGCTTAGTTCATCGACTCCCAGCAGAACCTAGGATTCAAAGCAGCGGATTAGCAACAAAAGTAGCAGCTTCCCATAGCTGCACAGTTCCTCCTGAAGGAGGCCCAGCACATCCACCAATTGCATAACTGTTCCTTTCAATAAAAGAAAACTGAATTGTAAAAATAGGACAGTTATGTGATAGAAGTCTGGTAACTGCTTGTCAATAGGCTTTTTTATTTTTTTTTTTGCAGAGCAGTTTGAAGGCAATAGTAAACACATCTGTTTGCATGTTTAGAGTAATATTTTTTAGGAACAAGCAGCGCTGTCAACTTTGTTATGCAAAAGAGTCAAAGCAATAAGCCATATTTTCCACGCGCCTGTTTTCTGCCAACATAACGGTCTATTTGATTTCATTAGCATTTATTTCATAGCAATGGGTTTGACCCTGGGGACAAACCTGAGGTTCCCAAACTCACTGTACTTCAGTATTTCATGTCTTGAGAAATACTTTATAACTGTCGGCTAGCTGTGTGTTTTAAATTATAGCCTAGTAAAACTGACTGAGAAAGAGTAGGATTTAGTGACAGGGTGGAAAGTGAGGGGAAGATCTTTAGTTGTTTAAATGCACTATACTTCTTTCCTAGTTCAGACAGCACAATAAAATGGAATACAATGTTGTATTATATTGAATATTCTTGGCTTTCTTTCTAAATTTTGACATCCACCCTGAGAATCTGCTGCTTTGCACTGCATAAGCATTTGAATTGATGCTTGCAATGCTGTGTGCACACTTTCTAATAGGACTTCAGGGCTTCATTCTGCAGACTTTCATGGTCAGGAGCAACTTTATTCAAGTATTGCCATAGATATTAACAAGAAAAGCTGCTTAAATGCATGTTCTCAGGACTTAGGCCTAGATGCATTTCAACACACTCTAGGTTGTGTTACCTGTCTTGTTGTCCATTAAGGAGAAATTGCACAACTGTTTGCAGGTTTTGTATCAAGACTGTAGAGACCAGCTAATTTTCCGAATATTATTTTATTTTACTGTGTATTTTATATAATGAAGTCCATACGTTACTAATTTTAATTGATTTTAAAAAACCCACCAAAAAATGACAACCACAAAAAAAAGAAACAAACCAACAAAAACAACAAAACAAAACCCCACCCAAAACCACCGAAATGAAATCTGCCTTCAAATTGCCCAGAGAGACAAAGGCAAACTTGCCATTTATATAGAAGCCTTTTCTTAAAATTGATAGCATAGTTCTAAATACAGATGATGCTCTTTGTAATGAAAACAAAAATGTCCACTTGCTTCTTCAGGTCGATATCTTAGAAACACCTTGCCTGGGTGCTAGCTGGGATTATTTCTTTTTCCAGAAGAAGTTATCTAACAGCTAAGGGTGTGGTAGAGTATTTTTCAGCCTCATATTCATTGTTGGATAAAAAAACTGGGAGAGGCAGAAGAGAAGGACTGCCTCCCTCTCTACTTTGACATATGGAACCTACCAGGTAGATGACAAGAATGAAGAGATGATATTAGGTGAGAGTAGTTTACTGAAGCTTGCCTTTCTAACACACTACAACCAGGTAGTATTACAACCTGCCTTTCCTCTAAAATGAATGGTTAGTGTTAAGAAAAAAGCTATATATATAAAAATGCCATGAGACTGGATTTAGATGCAATTTATATTGTGCCTCAGTTCATTTTCCTTTATGAATTTCTACCTACAGGTGCCAATAATACAGTTCTCCAGAAACCTTTAGATTGGTTTCTTGAGAAGATGACTAGGTTGCCTAATAAAATAGGCTAGTGTCTTTAAATCATAGCCTATATTCCTGTTATCTACCTGACAGGAAGATATGTATCTAACATCTTCAGACATCCCAAAGACTTCAAAGTGAAATCACAACACTGTTTGTGTTGTCTCTTTCAGGGACATACCTGTTTTCTTAGTTGGACATGAAAGTACTTCTGTTCCTGGAACAGACACCTTATTTACTGCATGTACTGAGGGGGATCACAGACCCCAACATCATCTAGAGAGTTTTTAGTATGTCCTATCAGCCAGTGCTGTGTAAACTCAAGACATGTAGCAGTGGCAAGCTGTGTCCCCACGTGGATCATCCTCCTGTGCTTCCTCCTGCCCTGGCTCCCCACTGACATTGGGGCTGTGTCCCTTTCCCTCCAACACCCCTGCCTCTGCAGGCAGAGTGCACAGGGACATGTCAGGGTGTCACAAGCAAAGTGCTGTTAATGCATGGCAGTGAGCTGTTACCAGGGTTTCATCTAAAACATGATTTTTGAAAGAGTAATCATCACGTGCAAGTTATTGTAAAATAACAATGCAATTTATTAATAATCTCAGATGAGAAGAAAAATTTGCTAAACCATCACCATTCATCACAATAAGCTGCCTTGTGAAAATGACCAATAAAATATTACCCAGTACAAATTAATATTCAGAATATATATTAACAACAATAAACATTGGGAATGCTGCACACTAATCCTTGAATAGCAGTGGCAGTCAGGACCTTTAAAGACCTTTTTCAGTCTTTTTTTGTGCATTAATGTGTTTTTAAAACATTTTAAAATATTTAAAACTTCTTCATTCCCTCTCAGGGTCACTGCTGAAATACCACCCATCCCAAGAATGCACAATCTTATTCTGGAGTTTAATTACTACCATTCAGAAAAGCCAAAAAAAAAATGCAAAGGCACTTTGGAAGTGTATTCACACTTTGCTTCTTATTCACATTAATATTGATGACTTCATTTATCTCAGTTAAACCCTGTAGCAGGCCTTTCTTTTGGTTCTTGTTTTGTAAAAACTTTAATGAAATCAGAAAGAGATGGCTATAAAGGAAAACTGTAGGACAACAAAGGATATATCAAGTATATAATCTGAGGATACAGCAGAGAAAACAGCAGACACATGCTACATATTAATCAGGATATAGGAACAGATATCTTCAGTCATATATGCATTCATTCTGCAGACACATGTATCTGTTCCTATTGTTTGCATGTGTAATTGAACATAAACAGAAGATATACACAAAACTGTACTACCAAGAAATGTTTACACTTCACTTACAAAAAAAAAGTAGAGAGGACAAAAAAATCTGAATTCTGTGACACAATATTTATGTCTGCAGGACATAACTGTTTAAAATTCCTTTAATTATGTGTTTACAATGAAGAAGAGTTTTCCACAAGCAGAGGAAACTATACCATAGGCTTGGCCACATTTCATTTTAAAATACCACTGAAAATATGCTTCATCAGTTCACGTCACCACTGTATTGGTGGTCTTCTTGTCAGTTTACCTTAATATTAAGGTTAAATTATTAGTTCACCTACTGTGAGAAATCTCTCAAAATTCCACAAAGACAAGCTAAACAAAATTTTCCAGTTTCAAAAAATTCTCCTCCATTTTATGTTTTGCCCATTTTGTGCAATAAAGTCTATATATGCAAACAGGAGTTGGAAGTTTTAGAGAATAAAACTCTGTTAACAGGAGTTTCAACAGCATGAATTTTCTTTTCTACTATTTCATTCATAAGAACCTTCTTTAATCATGATTCCCTTGTTTGTACCCTCTAACATAACACTTTCTAACATTACAAAGGCATACACAGAGCCTGTTTAACTTACTACTACGCTTTTTTTTCTCTGAAATTGAAATTATATTCATCAGTGTCTGAAATATATATGAAGAAACACATGAGAAAGAAATCACAGAGCGCAGTTTAAAGCAGAAATGTAAGCATACACACATTTTTCCACTCTCTGTATCACCAGTTCTAAACACTGGATTGCAGAGAATATACTGCTGTAAAAGTTTACAGCAAAGAAGAAGAAAGGACTATAGCAGTGCTTATACAAATCAAAACAAGAGACAGAATAGTCAAATAAACAGTAGGAAATCTGCACAGTCTTTGAGAATGTATTCTCATGTTTCCCAGAAACAAAAGTGCTGAGTAGAAAACTTAACAGTACTAAACATTTAGAAGGATTTTTAACTTGCTTCTCTTAAAATTCAAATAGTTCTTGCCATAGACTTGCCCGAAGTGTTATTAGTGCAGCATAGTTCAGGAGAATTACTAAAAACCGTACCTTTTAATCCAGGGATTTGCAACAGGAGCTCTCAAAGCTGAGATGTAATTAAACTAAATATTCAACCCAGGCAGAAGGCTTTGCAGGTGTGGAAAGGAGGAGGGGGTAAATTCAGCTCAGCGACTGTCACTTGGTGGAAAACCCTCCTGCTTCTATTCCATAGCACAGTTAAAAAATGTTTCTCTCAATGAACACAATCCAGGCTGACACCCACATTAGATCATATGGTAATGATATGTCTCCTGTATTGCAGCCAGAAACTTTATCAGCTCTTTTGCTTTCTTTTCCTCCTTTTTCCTTTTCATTTTCTTTATTTCTCTTTCATCTGTTTACAATCCCAAACTACTTGTGCATTATAAGACAAATTCTTAGCTGTTATTCATCCTACTTACTTTATTTATGTCCCTACAGCATATATTTAGGAAAGTTTTCTTGGTTTTAACTATGGGGGGTTTTATGACTCATTAATGAAAAAAATGTTTAGCTCTCCCTCTTGTTTATAGTATTTGGAAATCAAGGAAATGATATAAAATTAATCTTTGAGTTAGGCAAACTAGAGATTAATATAAGAAGAAAAGGGTTAGCTTTTAGTAAAACTACTTAAACAGATATCAACCTGCCTTTTCTTATGCTATAATCATTGTCAAACTAAGTACTATATAGTTTAATATATTTTTATCTGGCCTAATAATAGAGTTTGTATGTATTTTTTCAAAAGACAGCATGGTTTTGATATATATGAAAATCATGTTTTCATTAGTAAAATGATTCTAACATTTGTGGTTAGAGCTGCTTTATATAAACTTTGCTTTTTTTTTTCTCTTCACTGCCTTCTCACCAGGACAGCAAAACAGAGGGGAAATTAGCTTTAACTGTTTGAGTTTGTGTTGGTGATTTTTTTGTGTGTTTTAATTTTTTTAGTTTTTTTTTTTTTTTTGGTTAGCTAGAGTTTTTTTAAGAGACAGAAGAGATTTTTTTTAAAACACGGGAGGAAAAATGCATCTGACTTATTGTTTAGATTTATATTTTATTTTAGTAATTTCTGGTTTTATGCAAATGTCACTGGAAGCCAAAATGCAATTTCTTTATTCCTACATAATTTTGAAAGTCTAGTGAACTGAAATGAGAGAAAATACAATAATTGCTATTTATTTAGTAATCCAAACACATTGTGAACATGTGTAGCTTCACTGTGCTGTTAGCTGTCCTATCTAAATACTGAAGGCTTGTGTCTCTGTGTTTTGACTTGCATCCTTTTTATTTCTGCCCCTAGGCAAAGACCAGGTGCAAATCTGAAATTAAAGCCTGTAAAATGATGCTTAAAAGAAGTCAGAATTTTTTAGAAACAGTCTCTTGAAATTTTAGCTGTCCTCCTCATTTAAATTCAAGAAGAGGCCTTATGATAGATCTTAAAATTGTTCTCCTTTGGTGAAAGAAAGCATGGTAGAATAATTGTCTGTTAGTTTTGGTCTCTGTAGAACAAAGGTGTAATCAGACATCTTACATTACAGATTCCTTATATAGCTCACTCTAAAAGTTAAGGATCAGATATTCACCCCTAGTCTTTAAGCTAACTTATTTTCCCTGCATCTCCACTGGATTCAAGACTGCTAATGGTTTTTGTTATGACATTTTCTTATATATGATTAGTGGTCTTCCAAGCTTTCATGCTTACAGCAAAGCCTTATCTTTGTCCAGAAGTGTCGCCATGAGGCTTGCTGAATCTTGGCTGCATCTTAGTAATGTCAGTTATTTGAACCTTGGTCACCAGCTGCATCTGGTGTTTAAAAACATTTCAAAGCAAGATTTTGATGAGGAACAGGTCAGGGTAAACTTGTTGTCAGTTTGCTTCACAAAACCCATTCATATCCTTTTGCAGCACAGCCTTAATACATTTGTTCTGATAGCTGTCATGGGGTTGAAAGGTGTTGTAATTTAATGCCTCAGTAATTTCTTTGGAGGCGGGGGGGGATGAACAGCCATCTCTCCTTCTCCTTGTCTTAGGCATTATTAGGATTCAAACCAAAATATGAAGATATAGGTGGGAACAGGTGGAGCACAGGATGTCTGCTGGGTGGACTAGGGGCTCTGTTTTCTTTTATGAAGTCCATTCCAAGAAGCTCAGAGGGGAAAAGATGTTATGAGCTTTAGGAATGATGAAAACATTTATGCTACCTGTTGAGTCCCAGAAGTAGAAGAGTTGTGTGTTAGGTGTCCAGCCCTTCCTGAAATGGAAAGTGGAGTTAGGTGGAACAGAGCAACTGAATGGGAGAGGACTTATTACATTGAATATTGATGTAATATCCTATTAATTGTTTTGAATCAAGGAATCATGGAATCGCTTAAGTTGGAGAAGACCTCCAAGGTCATTGAGACTAAACTTTGACTGATTGACCTTGTCAATTAGACCATGGCCCTAAGTGACAAGTCCAGTCTTTTCTTGAGCACCTCCAGGGATAGTGACTCCATCACCTCACTGGGCAGCCCATTCCAATGCTTAACCACCCTTTCCATTAATAAATTCTTCCTGATGTCCAACCTGAACATCCCCTGATGCATCTTGAGGCAATTTCCTCTTATCCCACTGCAGGCTGCCTGGGAGAAGAGATCAACCCTCACTTGGCTACACCCTCCTTTCGGTTTGTTGNTCACCTCACTGGGCAGCCCATTCCAACGCTTAACCACCCTTTCCATTAATAAATTCTTCCTGATGTCCAACCTGAACATCCCCTGATGCATCTTGAGGCTATTTCCTCTTATCCCACTTCAGGCTGCCTGGGAGAAGAGATCAACCCTCACTTGGCTACACCCTCCTTTCAGTTTGTTGTAGAGAGTGATAAAATCACCCCTGAGCCTCCTTTTCTCCATGTTAAACAACCCTGGCTCCCTCAGCTGCACCTCTTAGGACTCGGTCTCTAGACGCCTCACCAGCTTCGTTGCCCTTCTCTGGACATGCATTATTTTTGTGCTTTCATGGGAATGTGGATCCCTTCTGATACAAGTATTCCTTTAATCCCACTCTTTGCCCCCTGCTGTGTCACTCAGATGATAAAACAACCATAAAAAAAACAAAAACAAAGAACAATATTAAATGATTATGTAATTTTATAGCCCTTGACCATACACAGGGCCTAGTGTCAATCAGCTATCCTTCCCAGTCTGACCTACTTTGACTACTGCTTAGTCAATATAAAAAGTCATCATTAGAACAGTCTTGGTTTCTATGTGATTTTATTACTCCAATTTAACAAACTTTTAGAGCTACATGCTGCTCCAAATACTGATTCCCAGAAAGTTAGAGGCAACTGCATGTTAATGTTATTTATATAACAATATTTTTATTAAACTTTGATTGATAGCATCTGCTTCATTTGCTCTTAGCTTATTTTGTGGACCTTTCAAAGGGTAGTGGTGGGAAAGAAGGCAGGAAGCCTGCCTGCTGGTGAGTGCTTTACCTGGGTCCAGTGGAAGTCTCTTCAGGAAAGAGATGAACGCTGCCCTGAAAGGAGAAAGCATTTCCTGGGGAAATTGCTCCTGGAGCATGGGGCTGAGCTGGAGAAGAGGCATGTCCAGCAGGCACCCAGTGTTGCCAGAACAGGTTGAAGACTCCTCAGAGGAACTGACATAATCTGCCCCTGGGTGTGGAAAGAAAGGCTTATTTTAGGGAGTCTGGGAAAAAATGGGTAACATTTATTGCAATCCAGAAAGCTCCTGGAATGAAACCAAACAGGACAAGATCTGTTCTGCAGTAACATGGTGTCCCGTGTCCCAGAGATACTAGGTTTTCACCGGATAAGAAGGCATTTTCCTGGACTGCCTTCTAATAAATCCCAGCTTTGATGATCAAAGACTGGTTAGCATTGTTGTGGTTGTTGTGGTAAAGAAGGGCAGGCAAGTCTCCCTCAAACTCCTCATAAAATAGAGTTAAGTGCCAGTCCCCATCAGGTAAGCGCCAATCCCCATCAGGAAGGGATAAAAACAGATCTCCCGCTTGGCTGCCTCATGGGAACCCTCTCTACCTCCTTGGTATCTCACACCTGTGCTTTTATGAACAGCTTCCTGGCATTTCATCTTCCACATTCACTAAGTACTACAGACTGTCTCTTCTTTCTGCACTAGGCATAATAATGTCTTCCAATTAAGCGCAGTAAACTGTTCTTCACAGTTAGCAGTGGAGCTCCATTCCTAAAAATGTGAGTAAATATGCACCCCAGCTTAGTAAATATTGATCCAGGTAAATATTGACCCAGGCACAGCCTAACAAGGTAGTTAAAGAGAAGAAATGTAATTTCTGGATATTCTGAGTGTGAAAGTTTCCTTTAGTGCTCTGTGACCTCAGAAATTATCAGCCTGAGCTCCTTCACATTTCTACAGATCAAAAGGGCTAATGTATCAGACTTCAGGTGTGTGCCACCAGTAACATTTTATTTATGTTTCCATGAAAAGCAATACTTCTACAACTGTTTAAACAAAATGCAGTCAAACTTCAAAAGACAGAGCTCTCTTTTTGAAGGACTAATCTCTTCTGTCACTGTCTATCTTCCCATCTCTCCCTTTCCCACTCTGCAAGAGCCTGTACTGTTACCTCTCATGGCCATCTCTCTCCTCTCTTGTGAATGGAGTGTCTGGAATCTATAGGTCACTCTAGGAAACTAATTCAAATATTCCTCAGCTGAAGTATCTGACGTGCGATCATTTCCTTCCCTTTGGTCTCTTTTCTTTGGAAAGGCCTATCTGTTCCTAAACTTGACACTGGCTTTCATTTCCACTGGCTTTTCTATTCTCTCCTGAATAAAATAATGTTGTCCAGGTCTTTCTAGCCGCTGTTGAAGTTAACCACATATTGGTGTAGCCTTACTGCTCATTGTGATTTCAAATGCTCTGACCTCAACTTCTACCCTTGAGGAGGAAACATTTCCTGCCTAATCCTCATGTTTTTGTAGTGTAGGTGTACATTTTGAGACTGATCTTACCTCTCTCCCTCAAAAATGCAGGAAATAGGTAAAATTAGATTTTGTATGAGTTCTACCAGCCCCTAGCCATGCTACAAGCAAAGAATGAGGGAAAAGTAAAAGTGATTGTGGACCAAAGATCCCAGAACTTCACTTTGACTTTACTTCTTCACCTTTAATTAAAGAAATTGAAAACACAGGCAAAAAAGTTTCCACTCACACACATTGATAGGCAGAATATCAGTACTCAGGTGCTCCATTTGCTGTGCTTCAGTGACAGACAGCATTAAATTTTGTTCCTACCTGGTTTCTAGGTGAGCATCAGCAGACTTCTGTCCTCCAGAAAATTCCTGATATGAAATAAAAAGTGTGCTGACATCAGCAAAGGTTCCAGGAATCTACAAGTCCCTGAGAAAGACACTTTCCCAGAAAAGAGTACAATTTTGGAAGTGTGGGCTGCGAAAGAGGAAGTGATGACTGAAGAGGAGAGAGGATTAGTTTAGGTAAGAGGAGATTAATTTTCTTTCCAGTGAGCAGCTTTTTCATCAGATTTTGGACTTTCTCTATATTTTGCAGTATTTTGAGTTGCAATCCAACTATTTCCAAGGTTCAGATGAAAAATCCAAACCTTAATTCTCATTTTGACGGCCTTTAGATCACGCTCTGGATAAGCTTCGTCATCCCAGCTGAATTACACAATGCCCTAGAAAAGGATGACAGTAATTCATGCAAATGTTGTAACTGTATTCCTTGCATGTACTCTTTTAGTCATGGGTTATGAACCAGCATTTGAAATGAGGCACATCCTGTGCAACTCTGAACAGCCTCTTCCCAGATTATGAAAAACATGTGAATACAAGGGTCAGCCTGGATTTCCAATTTAGTCATCACAGAGAGTAAACTTGTTCAGGGGGAGCTAGTGACTGTTTTACTGAGAAAAGTCCGGAAAAAGGAGTAGCATAGATAAAAACGACCTTTACATAAGACTTTGTGTCTTTTTATCTGTATTAAAATGCTCACTTTTGGCAATCTGCGAGGAAAAAAATTCTAACATCAGCTAAACATCCAAAATGGTGACTTTGAAGATATAAGCAACGTAATTACAAAACTTACCGGTTTTTTATAGACTGTATGTCGTCATTACAAAGTGAAGAAGGGTGAAATGGAAGGTTATAAAATAATGCAGTAGAAGCATTCAAATTGATTTTCACAGTATAAAGACTTAAAAACAAAAGTCTTGGGTATTTTGGGAAGAGTCTTTAAAATATCCATTGTATTACCTTAAGCAATTGAGGAGTCATTCACTTTAACTTACCTTAACCACATATGAGCTTTTCTTTGACTACTATTTAAAGTGTATATATATATATACACAT
>VXBC01013090.1:7810-102095 GCA_013399945.1 Ploceus nigricollis
TTTTTTTTGCCTTTGTAAAACTTCTTTTCATGAATTTTTACTTCTTTACTGCTATTGTTCAAAACAGTGCAAGGAGTTTTAGAAGCAGCTCTTCTATTAAAATTATTTTGTATTGTTTACATGAAAAGTTCAACTTCCACAAGTACTGTATGAGTAGTGTGTTAGCCAAGGTAGTGCTTGACTTTAATGCAGATATCAAATATTGGGAACTGGGCCCTGAGCCCTAGATAACTATTTTTTATATATATCTATATTTATCATAATTATCTCTGTTGTCTGGTTATCATTCCCATAACTGGCTAAAGAATTATACCAATAGCTTTAAGTAGTTACTATCGACAAGCAGCCTTCAAGGCAGGATTTGTTAAAACTGCTTAAGATAATGGGAAAATAATTTTCACCTCCCTCTGCTTCAGTTATCTCCTCTGAAAACAGTGGAATCTTTTGAAATTCACTACAGTGCTATGAAAGATTTAGTCAACAGATTTTGTAATTTTGGAAGAATGAAAATAATATAATGGAAAGGTATAAACAAAACAGTTCAGATATTACTATTCATTTATATATTTTTTTTTAACTTGCATTACACCTATATTAGCTAGACATTTGTGTGTTCTTCCATCAACTGTACAAATACTGAGACTAAAAGTCTACAGGGAACGGGTAAGTAATGAAAAACTTCAAAATAGTACAGAATGATGCAGGAGATCTGTAGAATACTCATGCATGTTTATATATGTATATATATATGTGTATATATATATATGTATATGAACATATCTTTGAATTAATAGTGAAGTTCTACATATCACTGCTGGAACTGTTTTGTGATGAAGCAATATAATAATAAAACAACTTTATAAGGAGGACTAGAAATGGTAGGAGAGAAACACTCCAGCAGTGTACAGAAATATGAGTGCGCTAACAGGCTCCATAGCCTCTTCCCTCCTTTGCTGGGCTTTAATGGATCTGATGTGGTGAAACAGTGCAACCTGGGTTGGCTAACCATAAAAACACATCTTGGAGAAATCTGTGAGAAGTATCCTCAGGGGTTTCCCCCATTACCCATTTCAAGAATCATGTCTTAACCTCTCCTTCTCTTGCAGAACAGAACCTTCTCTTGGTGCTCTTTACACTTCAGGAAAAAACAAATCAAGAAATGTAATTTCATTTTCTACTCTAGGATGTGTAGCGTTATATATATATAATTCGTGCAGCTGGATATGCATGTAAAAAGGTGTAGTGCATGTAATAAGTTTTAGTTATAGATGTTTTAAGAAGTACAGGGAAAAGCCCAATCAGAGGAATTCGCGGATTAGGTTGCCAGAGACCGAGGCCAAGCACTTAATTAACATTCCAATAACCCGAGCCCGTGAGAGACAATGACCGTGAAACTGACTATTGGGAAACGCCTAGGTCGGCTACGTGACTGAGCGAAACAGATGCCCCAACCAGATACCAGGATCCATTAGCTGGACTCACCACCAATGCAGGGAGATGGATGAAATCATGGAAAACACAAGTGGGGAATGCAACCGCCAGGAAATCGCTGTCTTTTCAGCGAACATCTGGGCAATTTATCAGACAATGTTCAGCCTCCGGGAAAGCACCAAAAAGCACCAAAGCTAGGAATATTTTTCCCGTGAAAGAGGACTGCATGAATATGCAGCCCACAATAAAGATTTGTTGCTGGAGGCGAAATAAAAAGTGTAAAAACCTGCTGGACTGGGACGCTGGTGTGCAAACCAGGGGAAACTCTGACCCTGTCAGACCTCGGTTTCACCCAGAGCTGGATTCCCGGGGCCACTCTGTTTCCTGGACTGCTGGCTGATACAACCGAGTTGCTGTCGGGACGATCTCGGACTCTAAATTCTTATCACGATCGCAAAATAAATCTTATTATTAATTATAAATTTGGATTTGCTTTAATTCCATTTATAACATGTAGCAATGGTTTAACGAATAAATCTCAAAGAGAGGCTTATGATCTCCATCTCTGGCTGTGGTCTAGTAAGACATTTTTAATACAGATTGATAGATTTATATACAAATATTCATATACATTCAGGCAATCTATTTCCATTACAATGTATCAAAAATTTCTCCATGGCTATAATCTACACATAAACAGGTTTCCAAGGACTTCTGCTAATCTGAGGTGTTGAAATATCATCAATTGACAAATTAAGGGTTCTGAGTTACATGAAAAATCATGTTCAGAATTTCTTTCCCTAATCAAAGATCAGATACTGGAACTTCAATTGAAGATAGAATTTCTTTTTTTTTTAAGAACCTAATTTATTTTGTTAATTTTTTTTTAATAGGAATGTGATGTTTTCACTGTACATGAAAGCAAAAGCAGTATTGAAACTATTACAGCTGAGCTTCTAAAGTGCTTTGGCATACAAAGTGAAGTGGCTAGTTGTTTTCTGCTGCATTTAAAATTGCCCAAATTATTTAGGTCAAAAATATTTCCAAATATCAAGGAGTTCTTTCACTTCTCAGCTGTCTGCCTGAGCCTTCTTTCACTAGGCTCTTTTTAAGCTAGCAAATATGAGAGCCTCAAAGATAAGGAAAAAAACCCCAAACACAAAAACATAAAGACTATTTTAATGATATGGGAAAATATATTTGATGTCATTATGAACAAAATGTGATGTTCTTCCGTAACTGTAATTTTTCCGAACTACAAAAGAGTAACAGTGAGAACAGAGACATGCAAAAGAACACATGGATTTAAATGTCCAGCTGTTGCAAAGTTTCAGACATTGATATATGTGGCTGATGTTATATAATTGAGGAAAACAGCAGCTATGTGTTGGAAAAAAAAATCGTATTCACAACTGAACCCTCTCATATCTCAGGAAGATAAATTTAAATTTGAATTTGAATTATTTTCAGTGTAATAGATGCTGAAGATTATGTCTGTTGAAGATATAAATGTCGTGTTTAAGGTAAAGCACAAGAAATTTGCAAATGGGAAACAGTTGTAGCTGCATAATATGAATTTACTCACTTGAAAGTTCAGTACTTTGGTTTCATGGGTAATAGTTTTAAATAGGAACATATTCACAGACTAGAAAAATCATAAAGAGAAGATAAATCCTTTATTAACTTTCTTTTCTAATAAAGTAGGACAGTTTGAAGGTCTTTTCTTACTGAAATATTACTGTAAAACTTAAATAGACTTTGTCTCTAGTCCAGACTCCTGATCAGAGCTAGGGCAGCTCTCTGGTCAGACTCCTTTGTTCAGGGCTTTACTTGCTGGGACTTGAAAACCTCCAAGGAGCCAACTTCTCTGGGTAACCTCTTCCACTGCCTGGCTCTCCCTGTGGGGAAAAGGGATGCCTTATATCTGGACTGAATCCCCTGTGCTTTGGTTTCTCCTCTCATAGCTTAAACTCCTGCAAAGAGTCTCAATGACCTTGCTATAAGTGTTGGAGGACAGTGGTGAGGCTCCCTGAAGCCATCCCTTCCTCCAGGCAGAACAAGTCCTAGTTTCTCAGCCTCTCCTAGAAGGGTAAGTGTTCCAGCCCCGATCATGGGTGGATTGACCTTGGCTGGATGCCAGATGCCCACCCCTGCTACTCTCTTGCTCCCTTTCCTCGATAGGAGGAAATATGATTAAAAAATTGCGGATTGAGATATAGACATGAAGATCATTTACCAATTACCATCACAGACAAAACAAATTTGCCTTGAATATTAATTTACCACTAATTAATTAGAATTGGACCATGAGAAACAAAGACAAAATTGGAAATCCACCTTCCCCTCATCCCCCTTTTCACTCAGACAACTTCACTGCTCTCCCCACTCCTCTACCTTGTCATCTCTTAACAACACAGGGATGGTGGGGATTGGGGGATTATGGCCAACCCATAACTGTACCTCCTTACATTTGCTCCCTGTCCAGCATAGACAAAGTCTATGGGCTGCAGTTCTTCAGGATGATCCTGCTCCAATTTGGACTCCCATATGAGCTGCAAGGAAATTACTTCTCCACCTTGGTCTCAATGGGCTGTAGGGGCTGTCCCAGTGCCTGAGTATCTCTTTCACCTTCTTTGAACCTTGTGCTCACGGGATTATTTCTCACTTTTTTTTCCCCTACACTCTTCACTGCCTGTGCAGTTTTCATTCTTCCTTAAATAGATTTTCCCAGAGCTGCCACCAGTTTGGCTGATGGATGCAGTGGGTTCTATCTGGTGTCAGCTGGAGCCAGCTGTGTCCTGTGAGGTGGCCACTGGCATCTCCTCACCAGGGTCACCCTGCAGTGCCCTCATTGCCAGCATCTAGACATGGGTGGACACAGGCACCATGTACATCAGCCTTCCATTATACATGTAGATATCTCATCTCTCCCTACTTTCCAGTAATATCTTATTTTTCTTTTCTCTGATTTTTTTTACATATTTTTATTTTTGTCTGGTAATGATCAAACTGAATGATATGCTGAAAACCAGACACAGGAACATTTTGGGTAGTAAGTGGGACTTCAGCCATCCTCTCTAGACCCAGGTGGCTCACATGCCTGCACCACAGGACATGGTAGCCAACGGGCAGTGGAGCCCTCAGCTGGGTTGACAGCTGAGGAAGTACTGAGGAATACTTGAAACACGAGGAACTATTTTCTCCCCACTGGTGAATACAAAATAACTAGCATCTCAACTATCGTGTCTAATGTAGTAGATATGTGGCAGCCTGTTCAATTTGTCTTGTGTCAGATCTAGAAGTCATTCTTCGTCTCTGTATTTTGAACTCCAATTTGATAAAATATTGATATTAATAAAACAACCTACACTATGCCAGCAAATCATTCACTTGAATGACTTGGCATGATTGACTGAAACGTGCAGGAAGAAATTATCTTAAGCCTTGATTAAACACTCTGTTCATGTTTACAAGTGTAAACCAGGACTACATGCAAACAATTCTTCTAACATCAAGAGCAATCCTATAGCACTTTTTTAACAGTGCTTATTTGCCCAGTAAAACAACATTACTTTGACTTCAGTGGAAGTCTTTCTGGGGTGAAGATTAAGGAATGTGAAACTTCCTACTATCATGGAAATATATTAAGGAATGTGAAACTTCATACAATCTTGGAAATATCAGTGCCATTACTGAGTCTAATGACACAGCAGGGAAGGTCTCAATAATCCTGAATATATTAATAAACTGCTTTTTAAAAGGCCATTTTCTCACAGGGACAAAAAAGATCATTCTGAGTTATTTTACTGAGATTGAGCTATTTCAAAACCACAAGACAAAAATCTATCACCTTCTTTTATTTTACAAAACTGGCAAAAATGTAACATTTCAGCTATGAGCTTATTTTTTCCACCACATCATTCTACTTCACAGTGCTGACAATCAAGATGTTTATAGTGCTATTATTACCAAACCTGCATATGTGGAGTGACTTGGGAGTCACTCCAAATTTTGAGTTTTTTGAGTTTTTGGATTTTGATCCAAATTCTGCAGAAATAAGTGTGCTGAGAAATGAAAAGGAAACTGGAAATAAAATGTAACCTTTAATGTCCTTAGAACACTATATTAAGGCATGCAATGCAACCTACAACAATAGGAACACTTGGTTTAAGAACAACTTTCTTTTAAAAAGTAGTTTAAAGATCAATCATGTTATTCAGCTTGATAATGTTCATTTACAAACAAGGAAATAATAATTCTTTTCACCTCAGAAATTACCAGGTGAAAATATATGGCTTATCTTATAGTGGCTAGTAGAAATAAAAATGTTTATTTCTCACTTCAAGGGGTCAAAGCATCCCACTCCTTTCTGAGTAAAGAGTCACAGAGAGCTACAATTAAAACAACTGCAGGTGAATAACTGTAGGTAACTAACAAACTTTTGGCAATATTAATGAGGACAGCAGGAAGGATAAACATGTCTTTATCATATAATTAATTATTGTTACTATTGTTGTTGCTACCTATAATTTGAACCTCCGTGCTGAGCTTTACCCTCTCCTAGACATGGGGAAACAAATAAAGACAAATTCCTTTCCCTTGGGAGTTAATGACCCAAAAATAACCCACTCACAGAAAATGTTTCTGCCAGGTGCAGGTGCCTGCCTTGGTAGGTGGTGGCAAAGAATTATTCTCTGCCAGTTCTAAAATGGATCAATGGATAATAAAGATATTTCACTCTACCAGATTGATGGACACATTTCATAAGCATTAAAATCACATGTGGATACTGCTAATACTGAAAGCAGAATATCAACTTGGTTTAAAAAATCTATAATGGTCTTTTCTGAAATGTTATTCTTGAAGACTTTTACAATGAAAATATCAGAAATTTAAAGAACACTGTTATGACTTTTCTTTTATATCAGGAGCACAAAAAATTAATTTTTTGTCTTCTGCTTTGGACTTTGCATGTTACACTATAAATGATACAAGATTTTTCCTATGAGATTTTACTGTCCTTTGACATCCTCTTTGTTTTTCTGTTTATTTATTCACTCATATTTCACGGATTCACACAGAACTTATCAGTAAAGTTCTTTTGCAGAAGTTTGTTCTGAATAGGCAGAGGTATAGCCATAGGAGAAATCAAGCAGTACAAAGAGAAGGGAAATGCTTTCGTAAGAAAACTTGAAATTTCATAAAATAATAATTTTTTTATTTAACTTGGCTGTGAGTTTTTATTTCTATCTTCTTTATCTTTCTCAATCTACCTAAAACTAAACCTCAGCTAGAAGTAAAAAATTTAAGTACTAATAGCACTTGTTATAGATAGAGAGGACTCTAGATATGTGCACATTTAAATATTGGTATTATATGATATAAGATGTCTTGAATTATTTTCGATTATTATTATACAACTGCTTGCCAGTCATGCAGATATTTTGGTGTCATCTCTCTCTTCATAGTAATAAAGAAGGAAAAAAAACTCCAATCATAATATAACCCTAATTTTTTAACAAATAAGCATAATCTATGAGAATTATTCTCTTTGCTTTTATCCATTCTAAAGCACAATTGTATAATTACACTGTGCAGCAAAGACATAAAAACTCCTCCAGTTTCATGTGGTAGGATTTTATACCCATCTCTTTCCAGTGAAAGACAAAAAATATGTGGTCTTTATTTTTGTTAGTCATATTCAAGTAACCAAAGAAAGGGATTATGGTGGTGCTGAGGGAATTACTAGATTTTAGAACCCATTTTTCCTTCTTTGTCCTTCATACTGCTGTCAGAATAAATCAACAAGTTTTTAATATTCAAAAAGCAGGGTAAGAGTCAAAAATGAACATCTTTTGTCACTTCAATTATTCGCCCATTTACTATAAAGAATGAAACAGCCTTTGAACAAGTGTTTTTTTCTTTTGAGTAAGTTTACTATGGAATGAAAGTGGATTTCTTAATG
Source organism: Ploceus nigricollis (assembly GCA_013399945.1). Classification (NCBI taxonomy): domain Eukaryota; kingdom Metazoa; phylum Chordata; class Aves; order Passeriformes; family Ploceidae; genus Ploceus; species Ploceus nigricollis. The sequence goes on from VXBC01013090.1 coordinate 15,207, forward strand.
ATGCATTATAGCACACCAATGCCGTAGAAGTAAGGCAGTATTGGTTTGTAATCTACAGAGTATGGTATATTTAATTGTGCAGCAAAAGACTGCATTCCTAGTGGTCATTTTTCTTATGATTGTTTCAATCAAACACAAATGTTTCAAAGTCATTAAGATTAAATTTGGACAGATCGCATAGTAAATTAGGCAGCCATGTAAAAAGGGTTTGTGTTGATTTTGTGAGAAACTGTGAAATAAAATGCAGCATCCACTAGCATGAGTGTACTAGTATGCATTTGAGTGATGCAAGACCCAAAATTACATGATGGGGAGATTTTGAGAAGAACATGAAATTTTATATAAAGTTGCATGAGCAGAGGTGAATGGAGTTAAAGAATGACCTGCAAACATAAGTAAGGAAGAACACATCATTACTACCTGCCTTTCTGTCTTTATTGATGAAATTAGTTCAGACAGTGCTTCACTTTGCTTATAAAAGCCTCTATCCTGAGCTTACAGCACCCTTTACAAAAAGTGAGAAATACAGTCAAATCAAACTGAAATGCAATAATGTCTTTTCACAACCAAGCCAAAGAAAGTAATCAGCTGTAAAGAAACCAAATCCAAGAACTATCTCTTTCCTCCGCAGATACAAGCTCTAAGCATATTTTTATCATTCACAATGTGTGAGTATTTCAGCATGTCCTGCAGACTGGGAAATATTAGGAAGAAATTTGCTCATATTGGAAGTGAACGCAAATCATTCTGCTCAAGTAAAAATGACTTTGTAGAGGTGGGGTAGGAGAGGATTTGCCTTCATCTAGGAAAAGAGGCAAGATGAGGAGCCTTAATTGTGGGCTGCTTTGCCTCAGACTGCTCGAGTTTGCTGCTCAGAAGGGGTGGCACCGCGTCCCACACTGCCTCTCCTGCAATCTGTTCATGCAAGGACCGTCCATCTGCTGGGTTTAAACAGACCCCCAGTTGCTTCTGTGTTTGTTCACAGATGTAGGTAGGAGGTTTGACTGTGGTTTCTGAAACTCGAATCCAAGATTATGAGACACATTTGCAAACATGCTTGCATATAGCAGAGTCTTATCTCTTTGCTGGGAAATGCTCTATTGTTTTACTTGCAAATCAGTTCCATTTAAATTGAAACGTGGTAGCAATACTTGTGCATATAAAATTAAATTTGCTTCTATTTAGTCAAGAACTGTAAAATATACAATTACAGGAAACATTGAAGACAGGATCCATGAAATTATTATACATGAAATAGAAATTATTTGACACAAGAAAGATTTGCAAGGGGAATGTGTTTCCAAGAGAATTGGTTCTCAGACTATGGAAAACGTAGCACTTGAAAATAACATTATAATTTCAATTGATTCCCAAGGGTCCTCTACAAGCAAATCAATTGCTATATTTCTAGCAATGGACTGAATTGGCCTCTTTATAGGAAAATTACAGATTACTGCAAAAGTTTGATTGCAACAGAAAGAGTTTCTAATTCTTTCAGTCTTTCTTTGGGAATGTCTCTTTCTTCTGAAAGCAAGTTCTTGGTATTGGAAAGTAAGTGTGGAATATGGCAGAAAGTGTACAGAACAAAATGCACATCACATGACTATCCTGTTTTGACAAGAAGGATCTTTGTAGGAAGATGTTACTATGATTTTTAATAAAATACTAAGTGAGATTTCTTCCTACTCTACCAACTGCAACAGAGCATTAGATTACAATCCACAAATAAGGTTTGTGTTCACTTGCAAGAGGAATTTTATGGGACAAGGCTAATACTTTTATTGTCTCTGGGTTTTACGGTTCATTATTTGATACCTTCTATGCACACAATTTGGTATGGAAAAAAAAAAACTTGATCAGTGAATCGCAGGTGATGTATGGATACACGGATGGTTTCACTTTCATCCTAAACATATGTTTCTATAAGTCCCAAAAGGAAAAATTCCTCATTATAGAATGAAAGAGCAGATTCTCAGTTCTCCATGTAGTTTCTCAACATATCCAGAGTGATTCAGCTGCTGAGCTGCAGAACAAGTCCAACCTGCCCAACACCCCTAGAACACAGTTATGTTCCCAGATGCTGTTCTGCAGGATGATCAAAACACAACAGAGAAAGAATTCTGTCAACTACCTAGGCAAGCTAGACCACACTTTTCAGTCTCTTTTATTAATCACAGGATAAATTTTAGCTTTTGTTATTAGTTTTATAGTATTCCAGGGTAGCATGATTCTACTTTACATCTTCAAATTTTTACTGATGACATTTTCTTGATGTGAGTGAAGTTAAACCAGGATTTAGATACCAATCTTGCTAAGTACTGAGTGTACTTGAGAAGTGAGTAATTTCAGACCTTACCAATATAGTAGGATTTGGCCCACAGGCAGATGGAAGGAATAGTAGAGTAAAAGCAAGATTTCTTTATAGCTAAGTGTTGCTGCCCATCGATAGATATCTCTGGGAAAATCCTGGAAGTTGGCAACTGACATTTTATAGAATTAGAGAGTGGTTTGGGTTCAAAAGGACTTTTACAGTTCATATAGTCCAAACCTCTTGCAAAGAGCATGGGCATCAACTAGATGTGGTTGCTCAGAGCCCCATCCAACATGATGACCTTGAATATTTCCAGGGATAGAGCACCTAACACATCTCTGGAAAACCTGTTCCAGTGTCTCACCACCTCTTCATAAAAAATTCAGCCTCATGTCAAGTCTGAACCACATTCTTTTAGTTCAAAACCATTACCCCTTGTCCTGTCACCATAGGCCTTACTAAAATCTCTATCCCCATCTTTCTTGTAGGCCTTCTTCAGGTACTGGAAGGCTGAAATAAGGTTGCCCTGGAACCTTCTCTTCTCCAACCTGAAAAACCCCAACTCTCCCAGCCTTTCCTCGTAGGAGAGGTATCCCAAATTTCAGATCATTTTTGGGACCTTCCTCTGGACTCACTCCACCAGATCCATGTCCTTCCTGTGCTGGGGACCCCAGAGCTGGGTGCAGCACTCCAGCTGGGGTCTCACAACAGCAGAGCAGGAGGGGACGATCACCTCTCTCAACCTGCTGGCCAAGCTGCTTTGGATGCAGCCCAGGATATGGTTTGCTTTCTGGGCTGTGAGTGCACATTGCTGGCTCATGACCATCTCTTCAATCCAACAGAACCCACAAGCCATTTCCAACAGGACTGCTCTCCTTCCCTTCATTCCCCAAACTGTATTTATATCAGGGGTTGCCCTTACCCAGGTGCAGCACCTTGCATTTTGGTCCTGTTGAACCTCATGATATTCACAAGTACAAAACACAAGTGAATTGTCCTTAACAAACTAATAGAAGTTGATTTCAAATACATTTGTGACTTAGATTGCTATATGTTACCAATTTAATGTTTCTAGTACTTGCTTTGAGAGACGTAAATTTGCTTTTACAAGAAAAACTGACACAATCAGTACAGAGCAGCTACAGAAATAAAAGTTGCATTCTTCAGACATTTAAATCCTTCAATAAAACCAACATACCTGAGCTACAGTCAGCAGGATTATGTGTTTATATTCAGTATTCATATTCCCTTCATAGACCTGTTTGCAAGTGTAGAACTGATCTGTACTGGTGAAGGCAAAAACAGAGTATGTTTAAAGCATTTTTGACCCTGAACATCCCTTGAGGTACTCACTGTGCACGAGCACTGGGCAGTTTCCATCCCCTGAAAAAATATCCTCTGCAAAAATGCTGATGAATATTCTCCTAACTTCCATCTAGCTATCACATAATGTAGAATATTTTGTATTTTTTTGAGTAAAAAAATAAGAATTGGTGGAAGAGGGTATAATTTTAATATTTTTATGATTTTAATGATTTAATATTTTGTTGTTGACCAGCTTGAAGAATAGTTAGCATTTTTCAGGAAGCATTGAATGTGAATTTGATGGCTCTGTATTACAGGGAAAGAAAACACCACACAAAAAAATCCTATTTAAGATGCAGCTAGGATGCTCACTCTAGAGGAGAACAGCTGTGTAGAACTGTTATTATGCAGTAAATTCCCAGCCTGGCACTCTAACTTTCCTGTGTAGATAACCCCCAAAACCATTCAGGCAGGTCAGGGAAGTGCCTGCTTTTTTGGCCATTAACGTGAGTTACAGCTGTTTACAATTGCTGCAGTCTAAATGGAGAAAGCAAACATTAACAACATAAAATGATGATTCCACTATGAAATGTGTCTGCAAAATTTATATTTGAAGTTCAATGTCTGTCATGTATTCTAAGTTCGTAGTTCAAACATGTTTAGCTTAAAATTAAAAAGCTTATTCCATCTGCTAGCCCTGCATATTCAATTTTAAATTTGTAAAGTGCGGCTGCTGCTTCTTGGTTCCAGCACCGTTTATGGTGAAGATTGAACAGAATAAATTCTCCTTATATTTCTGTTCATGACATGTGAATCAGAATTCTGCATTTGTGTGTACGCTTGAGTGAAAAAAAGAAGAATATATCATTGTTTCAGTAAAGAGACACGGCTTTTCTCTCTCACAAAAGGTAATTACATGTCAATAATAGTAATTTTTAAGGACAGAGCTCCTGAGATTCTTAGCTGGTGGCAAATTATTCTGACAAATAATATTTTAACTCATCTCTGTCAGTATCAACCTCTGGATCCGGCTCATATACAATTGTTGAAACAAACAATCAGCTTCTGTTTTATTTGAGTTTTATGAGAGAAGTTTCCCAAAAATTAAACAATCCAACTTTCAGTTTCAAATTCAGACAATTAATACTGGTGCTTAGTGTTGGAACTTGTGTTACACAAGATGTAGGACAATTTATAGCTAGTTTTGAAAATTAGAGAAATTAGAGTCATGATTTGTTTCTTCTTTAAGGAAAAATCCCTTTTACTCACAATAGGGAAGGGGATTAAAGTTTTGAATGAAAAATCCTTATTTTTTTAATCATAGGCTGTCTTAAATGCATGAAAAACAATGGTCATCTTGACACAAGGAAGATCTGGAGAAAATGACTGTGGAGTCATAGAAAAAGTGGTAACTTGCTGATATCATCATGTTGTATTTTTACTTTTGTTTTGATTTCAGAGCAACAGAAAAGACCAATTCTTCTTAGGGTTTCATGTTTCTCCCACTGACAACAACAGAAGAGTCTGAAGAAGTGACTAGGAAAAAAGAAAGACAAGAAAAAAACAAGGAAAGAAACAAGACAAGTCAAAATTGTCAGAAAGAAAGTACCTTTCAGGTACATCACAGGCTTCAAGATGACATATTTTCAATTTCATGGCCAAAGAGTGAAAGGCTATAGTGGAGTAATAAGTAAGTAAGTAAAAGCAGCATATACAGAAACCAGCTTTATGTTTTAGCTGAACAATTTATGCTGACATAAGCTATTACCTTTCTCCTGTGCATACCCAGGAATGAGTGCTGATAACATGGGAGACAGACTGCATGAGCAGATTAAGAAAGGCAGGCAGTGGTAAAATGTGCTGCTGACTCATATTAGGTGTAAAAGACAAAGCCCTGTGCTGAGTGACAGCCAGGGAAAGTATCACTATCAGGCCAGATAAATTGCCAGATTATCTGTGGATTTTCTGTATAAACTTGCATGTCTGCTTGCCAAGACTATTTTACACTTGACAGAGGAGAAGAAGGAGCAGAAAACTCTTTGTCTGCATATAAAAGGTGCAAAAGGAGAGAACTATTTTTTTTTTTAACAAGATAGCAAATTGCACTTTTGTGGTCATGACTAGGAAAATATAACAGGACATTCAATGTGAATATTATTTGAAATGCCAAAGAACAATTGAAAATTCATTGTCTCTTGCTGTACAGTTTTTTTTGCAATTATTTTAAGTGATGAATTCATTAGTTAGGAAGCTTGAAATATGAATTTTAAGTCATTTTTCCAGAATTGCCCGGAAGAGAATTTGAAACTTTTGAGACTATGTAATGAAACCAGAACTCTGAGGAGATGTTAGATTCCTGTGTCCTTAAAACCAGAAAATATATGGGCTATATGGATACAACTTGGTTAAATATGACAATCTCTGTTTGAATTTGAGAATCAAATACTTTTAAGTGTTACAATCTACAACCCAGAGAGTCTTTGCTGTCATAAATTTCTGTTTAACTTAAATGATATTTGATAAAGACATAAATTGCTCACAGACATTTTAGGAAAGACAGTGCATAGAATTGTCATAATTAAGGATGACGTGATTCAATATGAATTATTAAGTCACAAATGCTAGTCATTGATAATATAAAGGCTGCATTGTTTGCAACTAAGAACAGTTTGAAACTAGAACTTTGGTGGCTGGAGATGTTTCTTGTCTCTTGACCTACAGCTTGTTAGTTGTTGTCTGAAACAGACTATTATCATCTAATAGACACGCAGAATTTGGGAATGGAAGAGGACGTGATATGAACTTTGACATTTTCCAGCTGCTTTACTGGAAGTTTGTTAGGAAACGTTGCTGATAATACTGCTGAGTTAAATTTTCCCACCCTCCCCAAAAATGTATTTGTATGAGACTGCATCTAGGAAGGGATACTATGAAAGATACTCACATTTCTGTACCAACTTTTGAATATTTTCTTCCTTTTTATGTTTGTAGGAATTGAGTTATTTCACAGGATAAGGGACAGATTATAGGTTCCTCATTTTCATGTTTCTTTTGTTACTATTAAGCAGATCTGCAATGGCTTCAGGCTAGAGTTCTGTTGCTGAATTTATTGCTACTTTGAGTTAAAAAATAATATTTATTTATTTATTTATTTATTTATTANTCCCAATGCATTCCACATGGAAAAACAAGGGACAGAAATAGAAATTGTTTTCTCTTTTCCTTCCCTCTCTGCTCCTCTATGAAAGTCTCCCGAAGGAGCAGAAAATGTGGGTACTACACTTAAACATTATCATTTGTTATATATTCCTCTGGTGTGATAAAGAATATCAAGCAAACAATAGAAATGCTTAAATATTAAATAAGTTCATAGAATTGTTAAATAAATGCTGAAACTCATATTCTATGGTAACTGGGTGTGCTTAGCATTTGAAATGTGGTAGGAGAATATGCAGGTATTGTTTGGCAAACAGCTGTTGTCCTCAACGAAAAATAAAACACTTTTCTATAAATTGCATATTTTAAAATTACTTGAAAATTTTAAAGAAGAAATTTTAAGAAGAGCAGAGTGTAGAATATTGGTTGTTATTTTGGTAACTTAGTTAAAACTACTTAATTGTCACTTGAAAGAAACAGTTGATCTTGTGGTTCTTTAGTTTTAAATTTTTTAGTAAAGCTTGCTGTCCAATGTCTTTGCTTACTAAAATTTCTCCTTTAAACAGTAAAGATAAGAAATTCATTGATAAGATATTCATAGATAAAGATAAGAAATCTGAATTTGCCCTTTTAAGTGTGATCAGTTCTTAAATTATAGAGGTTAAATATAGACTAGGATCTCCTAATAAGGATGATGATGAGGAGGAGTTACATTAACCTGCTGACACCTCATTCTCTTACACTTCATTCTCTTCATTCTTACAACAAAGAGCCTGCAACAAATGCTGGAGCACAAGGCCCATTGCAGATCAACTGTTGTTAAACATTATTAAAATAACCCCATGAAATAAAACTTCTGTTTTTCATTTATTGTCTCTAATATTCTCATAGATATTTTATGTAAATGGAGAGTAGAAATAATAATTTTAAAGATGTAAGATATTAGGGGTCTGCTGCTCAGGCTTTGATTCTTAAAACTTGGTTACTTTGAAAAATAGAGTATTTTTCTTTGCTGACATACGCTGACACAGAAATGCACAGACCATCACTAGAGCAGGAGTACGCTTAATGATATCCAGGTCACTCAGGATCCTGATGATACAGAAAAGGTCATCTGCACCTTTCATTTCTGTCTCCTAATGTTCACAGGGTTTGGGGTTTTTTTTGAGATTTAGAGATTAAAAAAATGCAGCATCATAGTTTATTTTACAGGCCTTGCTGATAGAAAAAGCCCACTTTTCTATCAGCAAGGCCTGTAAAATTCAGATGATGTCTCACCACTGTTTAGTGAAAAAACTGAAAGCAAACATCACCACTTTTTCCCATGTTATTCTTCCTGCCACTGTTACTCTGTTATCACTAGAAAATGCTTTGTGAAGGTGGTAGAAATCTGGACTTAAAAAAGAGGCAATCATAAGCATGGAAATTTTAAGAAGTTCCAAAGGCAGATTTGTAAGTCCTCCTCAAAAAGAATCTTAGGATTACAATCCACTTCACTGAAAAACTGGACTAAAGATAGTTGTTTTTATAGCTTGCAAGTATATCAAGATACAAAAATAACATTACAGAAGTACTTGTTTCAAATCCTTTTTTCCCAAAAGATACCTTTGCATTGCATCCTGCTCTTCCCAGTAGCTGAGGTGATGGAGGCAACAGAGCCCACCCAGAGCCCCAGCAAGGACATCTTCTCTGTGCTCACTAATTCAGCACGTGATGGAAGCAAGGGGCTCACAGCAGCAGATCGTGCTGTGTATGGCACAAAGAAGGAAAATCAGGCCTGGGAATGCTTTAGAGGTGCAGATAGGCACTAACCATCACAGTCGACTTTGTGGAACTGCAGTCACAGAGTAGTGACCAGACACACAATAGTTTCATTCTTTTCATTGTTTTTGGTCAGAATCTTGGACTAGAAACTTGGCAATCTTTCTTTCCTGTATATAATGACAAGTGGAAAAGAAATGCACTTTGCTTGGTTGTTTCTGACCATTGAGTGAGGCAGCTCTGACTCACTCTGTTCTCACACCTAATGTGCAAAAGCCCATCATGTATTGGCCCAGCACAGCCAAAACCTTGCACTCATGACAGTCATGCCTTCAACCCACTTTTACTACAGTCCCTGCCTTGATATTGATAATATGGACTATTAAAAACTTAATTATAAATTAGACACACTCTATAATCACATGGACTAGACCATGGCTATTTCTCAGTGTGTGTAGAGTGACACTTTCTGTCTCTCAGAACTTTTGTCACTACTCACTGCAATTTCAGGGATTGGTGATGTTTACATTTTCAATTAGTATCTCCTGGGATAAAATATAACTTTATACATGTGTAAATGTGTCTGGTCATGTTCAACATGGGTGATAGATTTTATTTTCATAGCATCTTTTAGTGCTTTGCAAACTTAAAATCAAATAATAATCTTAAGTAGTGAATAACTGGCTTCTTAAATTTATTTAGTAGATATATACATAAACTTCATATTTAAACTGTTTAGTAAAGAAGTGTGATTTTAGAATGCTCCATTACTATGATCACAGAAATATTTATATTCTTTATAAGAATTTTTTGGTCTCTATATTTATGCTGTACATGGATATTATAAATATGTATGTGTTACATATAGATGCATATTTGTGTGTGCATGTGTAATTGTATACAATTTCATATATATATATATAAAATGGTTATTTTTCCCCATTCTGAAAATGAGACTTTAAGATTCAAATACCTTAATGGACTGGAATTCCAACCACATATTCGTCAACAGAATTAAGATTTGTTAGATTTCAAAAGATAATATTTTTCAGCCTTGAGCATTAAAATGGTCTGTTTATAATTTGGTTTTAAGCAGTGAAAGTCTTTTAAAACATCTGGTAAGTGTATAATTGAACTTTGCTCTCTAAGATCATTCTATCCATGAAGTACTTGAAAGGACTATATTACGTGACCTCGGGTCATACACCAATTATGGTTGCAGTGTTTTAGCCTTGCATGTAAGATTTCACTCAACAATGTTGTTTAGGTTCTATTGCTGGGGAGTAAAAATAATTTGAAATTTAACAGGGATTGAATTTGCTTCAGATGGCATTTTGTGCTTGTATCATATAAATGAAATTGTATTTTATTTACAAATAAATATTTATGTTCCAAGCATTGTCTTGCTACAAGCCCTATTTATTTGGTTTAGGGCAAATAAATTTTTACAAGTAGCTCAGCTGACCCGAGCTAGATATTCACAAAGTTGGACACTATTTTATTGGCACAGGTTTTTGTTATGTGACTTGTAGAACAATGATGGATGATGAATGATGGTCCCTTTATCTTCATAATCTTCCTCTGCAGCCCAGCTTTTTCACTGAATTCTCACTCCATCCCTGTGAAAAACTTCTTTATCCTGGCTTTCTCTAAGCCTGTCATCTAGACACTGTGCCTAGTTTCTCATGTCCAGGTTGTTTTCAAGTCTGGCAGACTTTTCTGCATAATTCATCTAACAGGTGATACCATCGATTTCTTCACTGAAAACTTTCCCCAAAAAAGTCTACTGACCTTGTATTTAAAAGACTGAAACATCTTTTCTATTCATTCTCCTCGATGCCTAAAGATTTTTTTAGCTTTTTATATATTTTTCATGTATTTGTAGCCGTGCAGATTTTTAATATATATTTGTGTAGCTTCTAGTATTTTCCTGCCCTCTCTCATAGTTTAGCAAACTCTTGCTAATACATTCTTGAAATTCTGTTTATTCTTATTCTTAAGCAGATAATTCCTAACAAGGATATCTTATGTTCTATGAGAACGTAAGAGACATAACAAGAAAATAGGGCAAAAAGCCCTGGACCAGCTCCAAGGGCTGACCCAGGGGTGGTTAACTGGGATAACTTATTTCCTATTGAAGGTACTGGCTAGGTATACTAATTAATTAACCTTATAAAAATCATAGAAATCCTGTATCACACATGTACAATGCCATATTTTGTGCACCTGAAACCTTTCACCAAAGCATTGATTTTATATCTTACCACTTTAACTCTGTTGCAAGGTTTTTTTTCCTTTTGTTATTAGGCAACACCCTTACAATATATTTTTTACTGATTTTCCTAGACTAAGGTTGTGTAAAGATTTTTGCTGGTCTATTACTCTAAACACATGACCCCTCTTCTCAGCCTCCTAAAGTTCTCACTTCTTTACTAAATCAGAAATTACTTGTCTTTGCTTTCAAGATTTATACAATCTTTCTTTCCCTTGAGCATTTCTACTTCTTCCAGGTTGAGATCCTGAGAATAACTCCTGTGTGTGTAACATCTTCTGTCACTCTTTTCTCTGATTTTCTAACCAAGCCTTTCTGGTTTCTCCCACAGTGCCCTTCATGCTTTAAAAGATCTCACACTGGTACCATGTAACCTTCCTCTCGTCTCTGAATTAAATTTACCATGGCTGAGAGTTTTGCAGAGACTGTTGATGACAAAGATGCTTCAGAGCGCTCTGCCCTACCATTTACCACATTGAATGCTATTGTTTAACGCATCTTTGTCTTCCCTTGGCAGCATCCTTGACTTTCTTCTCGTGAACCAGAAGCAGACACTGTCTTTTTGTTTTGTGAGCACCCAGCAGAAATTCCTAATCTTTAACTGAAATTCTTGGGATCCGTGATGGCAGAAAAAATAAATGATATAAAAATAGTTTCTTGAGAGCGACAGGAATATTAACCCCTGACATATGTATAGCAAACAACAGTTTGCTGAGTTGCATTATGAATCACACAGATACTGAGTTTGCTTGTGCATTCTGAGATGCTTTATTCTTTTCAAATTTGCTCCTAAAGATAATCGGGCAGATGCTGGGGTTTGAGCTGCAAATAAAAAGTGTCTTTTATGTGCCTGATTTTTCCAGTTCATTGTAAGAGCTTTACAATGGTCTATTTGTCAAATTTACATTTCACAAAGTAATCTGTTAAAAAAGGAACCTCACTAATTTACTTCCTGTAACAGTTTGTCAGTTTATTCTTTTAAACATTCATGCATTCCAGCAACTATAAAAGCGAATGGTTAGAAGTGACAGTCTCAAATTATACAGTATTATCATCTTTATGAAGATTTTGTATTTTATACAAATCAGCCTAAAAACTATACAATTTTCTTTCTAAACTGTACTACTGAGTAAACAAACTAAAGTTTTTCTTATACCACTGCATTTTTTCCTTATTTGTCTACTTTTTTTGATCATTAGAAGGGCCTTTTAATTTTGTGAGGTCACATCTATTCCAGGAATAGTTATAGCATATGCTACTGAATCGTTAAAACTGAAAATCACGGACAAAGACTCTCTAACTGTAGCACTCTCTCGAGTCCGGCTGGTTGTGAGCGATTCCCCGGCAGCTAGCTCCGCTCACCACCCCGGAGGGTGCCACGAGAGTGGGCCTGGCAGGACTAGGCTAATGCCAACCTGCTCAGACTAATTGCTGCGGCGTGGGTAACGCAGCTGAAGGACTACAGAGGACTACTTGACTCAGACGAAGAAGTGAAGGAGGGACTTCTGTATGCTGTTCCAAAAGAAGCTTTATTCTAGGAGAACAGGGAACTTCTTCGGAGGGAAGCAGGGACAGAAGCCAAACAAAAAGGGCAGGGTTACAACTTATATATGAAAGGGGGTGGGGAGAGGCAGTCGCTCTCACAACCAATAGGTACAGTGGTTGAGGATTACATCAGGGACAACAGCTAATAGGGGTGAGTGTAGGGAGGGGAAATCCTTTAAAAAACGAATGGGTACACAGAACAAGGATGATTGACACGGAACAATCTAGAAGAAACTAAGCGGGGTAACTTGACAGACAGGGGATACATAACTTTATAAGGAAACTGTGGGGAGGGGACAGAATGACAGGCACTTAACAGACAGGCTGAGTGGCGGGAAACTGGGAGAAAAACAACTTGGGACAAACCATCATGAGGGGAAAACATGGGGGGAAACGGGGAATGTACCAAACTTGATATCAAACAATACTTAATTATTATAACTTATAAAACACACCACNTCAATATGAATTGGTTCTAATCTTCAGCTAAAATCTCAACCCTTTAAAATCATGATTCACTACTGTCAGGACCCAGGACATTCCTCTGGCTGCCCTGGCTGACTCGAGACCCTGGCAAGGGGCTCAGAGACCTTGGCACGGAGTCAAAAACACCTGTGCCTTCAATTTTAGTCCATGGAAAAATGTACCAACTTTGTGTGAAGATTTACAAGCCACAAGAGTTTGAGTAGAATGATAGTTAATTTGACACAGGGCAAAAAAGTAGAATTTTGGGGTTTTAGAATGGGGGTTCAAGAGGCAAGATGAAGGAATCTGGGCGTGTCCTGTCCTTCCTCTCCTTCTTCTTGTCCTCCATCTTCTGCTGTGATGGTGACACTTTTTTATTGGTTTAGAGTAGAGACAGACTGTCTAACATAGGTGATAGGTATCGCAAAATTATTGTAAATAAAGTACACGTAGTTCTTAGTATAAGATGTTAACATCACCCCAAGGGCAGTCAGAGTGTGTGTGTGTGTGTGACAATATCTGACCTGTGGGACAGATCTCAGCAGGTCAGAGAAAAAATGTAATAGATAAGGAAAAATAAACAACCTTGAAAAGCAGAACCGACGAATCTCGACTTCTTCTTGTGTTGCGCGGAGAAAAAGGACTTTCTACTGTCTCAGAGTCATCTCAACCTCAGAATCCGAGACACTACAAAAAAGTTAAGTCTGGTACCTGAACCCTGGCTTTCCTTCCCAGTTCTTTCCCAGAAATCTTAACACGTCTAAATTTTTTTTATTACTCGTGTTTTAATATGTACCTTAATGTATGTTCACTTCCTCCTCATTCTGCACATCTAAAAGAGACCCTCATGGGGTCTCCCTTACTCCTGTGCCATTACTAAAAGTGTGTTTTATCCAGAGACGGGTTGTGCTTGCACTCTCTGGAAGTGAGACTGCATGAGCTGCACCTAAATGAGAGCTACTGCACCTCCAAATTGCTTCAGTGGTCCTTCAGTGCACCAGCATGTAGTTAGTATTTTCAAAATCTGTTGTCCTTTCAAGGTCCAATAGGTTACAGTGATTTTATAACTTTAACTGTGGCAGTCTGGAATAGCAAAACAAAACCAGAGTGAGATAATGGCAGGGGCAAGCTTTGTAGAGAGAAGCAAAATAACTTTTACTATGGCTGTAGCTGGGAATATAAACAAGCTTTCAAGCACCATGTGAAGGAGAAGTACCAAATTGCAAACCAGTAATGAAAGGATGGGTTCCAAAGTACTTTGGCTTTATCAGTGGGTGTAGCACAGATTTTATATTCTAAATGAATATTCGCCCTTTGTTTCTGTCATTAGGGCATCTCTGAGGCCTGCTTGAAAACTTGTGTGGAAATAAGGCTGTTAGGCAAGAAGCAATAGGTTTTTCTGCAATTTCTTCACTTATCTTCAGTCGTGTTTAGTGACTACTGTGCTGAACAGGATTCATCTTCTTCTCATTACCCCTTCTCAGATCTGGTTTGTGTTCTCTCATTCCATCACAGCTAGGGACAGATAAGGAAAGTTAAGACAACACGAAAGAAATAGTAAAGGCAGTTGCCTGATGCAACGATTTCTCAGCCTACAATGGTATGAATAGTATTGATAACAGAGTTTTTTCACAGGGAGAGAGAGAAATGAGAAGAGGAAGGATAAGACTTGAAACAGGAGGGGTTGCTCTTCAAGGAACACAACAGAATGAGCAAAAAGAAGCTGATAGAAAAAAAAATCATTGGAGAGAAGAAGAGGGGAGAAAAAAATAGTAAAGGATGTTAAATGACTCAACCTGAAGGGAAGAGAATTTAACTGAAGGATAACATTTGTAAAGAAAATAAGCTGAATAACAGAGCAAAAGTAAAGAAGCATATATCTCAGCATTTTTCTTTCTAACTTTCAAAAAAAAATCTTTTTTCTGTTGGATATTTTTTGCCATATATTTCTTTCTAATGACAGTAAAAATAACATCCCTGGTCTGGACAGGCTTTCGGCAGTCATTGCTATTTTAAATCAAATGTCTACATTGTATGCCTGATAAGAATATCTACTAATGTTGGAGGTACATATTTGGGGATTTCAGTGTAATTTATTTTAAAGTAAACAGTGATATGATTCATAATTGCTTGAGTCTCAAAATAATGACAAGTTTCAATTAGAACCCTTTCCCAATCAAAACATTTCTCTCTTTACTCAGCCAAGTTAGAAGGTAGCTGGTGACTGCGTGGTCCCGTAAGATGCAGTATCAGGAAGGATTGCTCTGACATTATAGATTTGCATGCAAGCAAGGAATCTGATCTACCCAAATGAGTGGAATAGAGGTACCTTGAACAGGTAGCCTGCAAGTGGTCTGGATGCACACCTGTCCCAGGTGCTGAACATGAAGTACACATGCTTAAGGAATAACCTGACAATTAGCTGTGTTCTTTTCTTGGGGAAGTATAGAAGTGAAGAGGTTTTCATAGAGTATAGCCCAGAATGGTTTATATTTGGAAGTTCAAATTAACTGATGGTGCCTTTTTATTAGTTTTCTTCAGAATTTCCAGAGTGAACATTCCTAAGGAAACCTGAAGAAATTCACCTACATAAAAAACTGTCCAGGGACACAATTTAGTACTATATGTGGGAATCTGGATTTACAAAGAAAATTGTAATTGACTGATGGAATTCAGTTTATAGCATTTGTCCATGTGATAACATTTACATTCATCTGAGAGAAACCCTTTGATCCTGCATTCAACATGGAAACTCTTGATACAAGCAGAAAAGAGAACATTGGCTTGGAAATATTCTGACATAACACATCTCTCTTGCTTCCTGTTTTGCTTCTCTCTTGGTTCCTATAAAACTTTCCCTGTATCCAGCTTAAGTCTAGAAATTGGAAAACATATCAAAATAACTGAAATGTTGTGCTGAAGTGGAGCTGTAATTCTGCAGCACACATCTGAGGATTGTCTAAGGGATTTTTTAATGTTTGTTTCAAATATATTTTGAGGTTTGTTTAAAGGCATTTAAACAGAAAGATAGCTCTCCACTGTGATGTACTTAGGACGTGCAACAATACACTATCAGCTCATAAGAGCAGACACATAAGATTTTGTGACTCAAAAAAGGGCAGCATTTAACATTTTACTTCAACCTAGTAGCAATTCTTTGAGTCTTCTAGTCTTAAATTCCTTAGATGGGTTTTTCACTGTGTAAAAACTACACAGTGCTGCACAGTACTACTACAGAAGCTGTAGCTTAACTTTCACCTTTCTGTTTGACTTAACATACCCAATTATTGCAAGAAATCATGTCAAGGACATAAACATCTTGACACAGGAGGGATTTGCTGCAAAATAATCTTCTTGATAAAGCACCTGTAAGTACAGCATTTGCAGATCAAGAGCTCTCCTTGTTTTGTTCCCTTAAATATTTTGCTGTAAATGTGGATGACAATTTTTTCACTTGCAGGGCATTTTCCTTCCTATTCCCATTTGATATGAATTAAACTGACATTTATTTCCATATAACCTTGTGCACCCTGTTTTTTGTATTGTAGCAAGTGAAAACTGGGGTGTGCAAAAACATCCATCAGAAATTTTTTTTTTCCTTCATGTCTCTTATCTGCTTTCTACTTACAAAATCTGTGAATTCCTGTGCTGTAAAGGAAAGAAGTGTGCTGCCATTAGCTTCATCTGCCAATAATGTGAATCAATAAGACTCCAGGCTAAAAAAATATTTGACTACCACAGATTTCAGGTTTTAGTTTCATTTCTACTCCCACTTGTTAGTTTCCAAATAACCCATCTTTTTACCTGTTTAATATTTGTTTCTCTGATGTCCTAACAAGACCCTCAGGAAAAATCCTTGAAGCTGAAATTACAGAGTCTCTGTTTTTCTTGCTGTTTCTAAGTTGTCTGACAGAATAAATTGTTGTGGGAAAAATGCTGATTTAACACAATTTAAATTAAATTAATAATATTAAGTGAATGAAAATCTACTTTCTTAGGAGACAACTTAACTCTCTGAAGTCCCATTTCCTTATAACCTGACCACCAGGTGAAGGTTTAATAGTCATTTCCAAGTTACACTGACACTAATTTTCCTTCTTTTTAGACCCCAACAGGGAACTAGAGATCTCAAAGCTTCTGAGCATTGCACTTACCACCTGACTAATTTTATCTGTTTCCTGCCTGGAGGCTTCCCTAGTTAAATAGAGAACCTGATGACCAATCCTCTTTATTGATGGCTCAACAATTTACTGATAAGCCAAGGCAACCAAGCGGCCTGAATGCCCATAATCTTATTTTGGTTCCAAAATTTCCCTGCTTTTATGAACTCCTTTCCCATGGAAAGTACAGTTTCTCATCCAAAGGAGGTGAGTTATGTGTGAGAAGAAGAAAAGTTGCATTGTTTTACAATTTCAGGATTTAGAAAATAATTTATAAAACGCAAGTTCTGTGCAGGCTCCAGTCAGATTGCACTTTTGCAAGGTGTTCTATTCGATGCTATATCCCTTCCTTGTTATGCAGACATGAATCCTAACTGTTTAATAGCCCATAGAAATAAAGAATTACTCTTTGCAACCATGAGAGGAAAACTATTTCTCTATGCCTGGCTTTTGGTGAGATTCCATTGGGTTTTCATATCAGCTCTTTGCTGAATTTTCAGAAGACAGATATTAAAGCTGTCATAATAATTTAATGAAATCTCTGTGTTTCAAACACATGGTCTGAAGTCCTGAAAATGTAAGGAGCATGTTTTTGACACCTTTTGGCTAAAAAAGAGGAGCCTTGCTGGAGATCTAGGTGGAGACAAGCCTAAGGGCAGGAGTTTCTGACACTACTTCCTGTCTGCTGAAGGAAAGTAAGTGGAAGTGCCAGTCTTTGTGTGCACTTTGTTTAATGTGGTAGTGTGCAGATCTTGTAAAAATTCAGTCTAAGTTTGGGTTGTAAATGCTTCAGTATCTACCTGTGAATTCTCTTGGACTGAGTGAGGATGCATGGACAAGCAAAAGGAAAGACACAAAAGAGGTATCTTCATGGTTAATTCAGGAACAAAGAATTGTTGAACATGGAATGTTGCATGACAATAATTTCTCCACTACCACCACACATGTATTTTGGACAGGGATAAGCAGCAATGAATTTTCATAAATAAAGTTATAAGCCTGTGAGCTGAAACACGTCAAGCTGCAGCAGTGAAGAGTGACAGTCTCCCAAGGTAATGATCTCATCTAGATTCTTGTTGATCAGATGTATTTTGAATTCTGAGTTTAATTCCAAAATCTTCATGCAATTCAGATGATCAGACCTTCTTGTGCTTATTTTGGTGTCCTCTCAGGCTGAGATGCAATGTCTTCTAGTGTGACTGCAAAAAGCACTCAGAAATAATAGCTGAGATGTAATGCTAGTAACACTCACCTCTCTGCCAAATCCATTGGTTGACTAGGTTAGCAAGCAACCTCTACTCCGGGGGAAAAGAAAGCATGATACTACAAACCACTTCTGATTTAAATACTTACACCATAGCTGGCTTTCAAACACTGCTTCACACCTACTTCAATGCAAATGAAACTAAATCACTTGCCTCACTCTTCTCCCCGCTCGGTAAACTGAAGCTGCCTGAGCAAAGATGCAACAATCATAGACCACTTCTGAGGGCCCACGGCTTGAGAAGTATCTCATGTCCCTTTTTGCTGTTTGTCAGGAGATCTGCCTAGCCAAATGTAACTTGAGATATCTTGGAGGATACTCAAGTCTTAGAAATACAGGAGATCAGGTAAATGACAGTGTTAAGCGGACATCAAACTCTTTTAGAGATAGAAATTCTGAAAATAAGCCTGTTAAAGAAAATGATGGATCACAACTTGGCAGCTGCACCTGGACATTTTCTAAGCCCAAACTGTTTGAGGAACACAACTGCATGAAATGTTTTTGTTCTCTGAAGGCTCAGCTTTGAAACCTAGTTAGTTTTTGTCAGCAAAATGAGATCATGATGTCTAGAAATAGTACTGTGACTTTAAAGATCACTTTTACAAACACAGCACTGATTTTCTATAAGCTGTTTAGACCATATTTCTACTTGCAAGGGCCAGTTAGAATCTCAAGTCTATTTTCCCCTGTTAAAATGAATATTTATTGATACAACCCTATATTTCTAAATTTGTTGCTAAAACATCAACGTATTTCTAATGAGACTTTAAATAACTGCCTCTCATGACATAAACTTTAATGTATATATCAAATTACCTGAGCATGAAAACAATGTGCTAAGCAAAACCAAGCAATTTCTTCCTCTTCAGTTCCTGAAAGAAGATTGTAATGCAGTGTTACAATGTAATGCAGATGGCCAAAAGTACTTCCAAGACTTTTACAGTACGGTGCCTTTACTGTGCAGGAAGAAGTCAGCTCCTTTGTACTTTAGATAAATTAAGGAATGTAGGCTTTTCTATGTTAAATCAATCCCAGTCTTTGCAAATGCTGATAGGAAATTATTAATGATGCAGTTTCAAGAATATTTAGGGATATACTTATTACTACAGGGATCTGAAAGGAAGAAAATCCTAATAAATAAAATCAAGTCTGTGATTTCAGGGACTGTCATTGCAAACAACAAAGGTATTGGCTTACTTAATGACAAGAGATAGTCTAATTGCAAAATTGTACTGACCTGGGTAAATCCTGAATTTCCCACAGAAAATACTCTTCCATTAGCTATAAAACCAGTTTTACTACAGTAGAATATTGCTGTCATTGAATTTTTAATGCTCTCACCTTTGTCAGAGCTTCCCAAACTCAGGTTTTGTTATATGAAAATCATCTTTTTCTCAAATGTTTTTGCTCTTCTCTAATGTAATCTAGGAATTTATTTTCATCCTGAAGCTGCATGACTTCAATGGAAGAATAATCAGTTTTCTATTTTACCCTCTTAGAATGCAGCAAGATTGGGCAATTTCAAAGTTAACTGATTTTACTAAGCTTTTAAACGTTTTGCTTAATAATTTCTCATCTTCATCAAACTGACTGAGTCACTGAGTTTTTAATTACATTCCGGTAATTTGAATTCCTCCTCTCTGCTTTTCAGGTCTCATCTCTTCATAATGAAGAGAAAACAACTGCATTTACCATCCCTTAAATTTTGTCTTTCACTTTAGTAGAACTTATTATTCTTTTTATTTCTATTAGTTTATTAAAATGATTTAATGCAGTATTCACTTCCATGTTCTACTACTGCATAGTATTTATTTACAAGGGATCCCTTTTTATTCTCTTTAAAAATGGTAATGACTATGAGACCAACAGTATATTTCCCTGAAAAATGCAAAAGCTTATGTTTTGTTACTGAACAACAGGCTTTATGGCTAGAAAGACATATTTTTCAGTAGTTTGAGATTTTTATTTTTCTTCTTGAATTCTCTGTAGACTTATTATTAGGCTGATTCCTTAAAGTTTATTCAAAGAAAAGATAAATCTTTTTAAAAGTGTACATGTAACTTGAATTTTGAGAGAAATGGTAAGAAAGGTTATAATGGGATGTGCAGAAGTATGAGAAGGAATATAGTGGTGAGGTTAAGAGCTAGGTAGCAGCCAGAGAATGTAAGGTACCTCTTTTTTCCTTCCAAATTTTAGCTAGATCTTAACTGGAATCTGGAAATCACCAGTGATGTGTAAACTAGTAAGGAAAGAAGAGACAGAGTTGATGGGAGTGGACAAGTCTCTCCTTCTATGTTGTCCTGTATGAGGAGTTCAACCCAGTCCAAAACCCACATCACTTAAATCTGCATTTATTGATGTGATTGTCCCCAGACAAATTCTTTGGGCTACACTGCTTTCAATAGCAGCTAATTCATTCTACCTGAACAAGTGCTTTTTCTCAGTAGAAGGGATGCCCTCTTTGAATGCAGGCTTGTCAAAAGAGTCTCTTTTTCTACATGATAAACTCTGTTACACATCTACCCTGCTCTTTCCAGACATCCTTAGGGCATTTGAACTGTTTGGTGATGAAACAAATCTAGGCAGTTGGAGAATCACTCACGGACAATTCCAGTGAAGGTAATGAATGTGTGGATGGATGCCTTTTCCTAACTGTACCAAAACATGCAAAGTATGACATTTCTCAGTGGACCATATTTCTATAAATTATTCATATGATGCAAACTCTTACTGCGTTGTGAAAACGCAGTAAGCACTAATGTCTATCAGTGACTTCCATTCCATAAACTTTTTCTCTCACCTCCTCTATAAAGGCAGTATTGTGCTTTTTCTCTATTCATCAAGAGCAAATAACAGTATTTTTGTAATGAACTCCAAGTGAAAACTAAACGTAAGACTTACCTAATTGATGCATTGTATCGTGGCATCCAAATAAGAAGATCTCCTATATTAATTCATTCCATAGGAAAAAATCCTTACGTTTTCCATGCAAACCAAAACCAGAGGTTTTGGGGGAAAAAACTGTATGGTAAAACCAACTATACACAGAGAAACAGTTTTGATATAAAATATAAATCAGTCCAATTTATCCATCATTCATGCGTAATGTTAATTGGGTATATCTGGAAGAAAAACTGTATTTGATTTTGGTGTCTTTACTAATAAGATTATGTAGCTTTAAACCTTAGTGATCATTAATACTCAGGCCTCTGCTAGTTTCCCCGTGGAAATGAGTTTTCACCTCCAAGGATCAGTGGAGACTTTGAGTATTAGCAAATAACAAAGTAGGCTTAACATATATCCTATTGGAGGTGTTGCCCAGTCATTACCTTGAATTCAAATATTTGCTCATACTTCAAAGTAGCCATCAGTAACAAAATGATTTTAAATACAATGCTAATATAAAACCATTCTGGAAGGAACCTTTCCTTTAACTCCAGGGAAAGCAAAAAGTGCTTACCTGAACTTGTTAAGATTCAGATAAATTATACATATATTTTGGGATTATTGGATTTCTGTAGGAAACAATCAAGTTAAGAAATGGTGAAACAAGATTTTTGGTTCAATTTTTTTTTTTTTGTACAACCATCTTCTGTGCATGTATTGTAGTTTTTTATCACGTAATCACTTGGTAATCTTTCACAGCAGTTGTGCCTCATTCAAGAAGAACAGAGACTGTGGTATGGAATGAAGCATAGACTTATAATAACTAAGGTCGTTAGACAGAGGAATATTGTTTTCTTTGTTAGAAATCTGAGATGTGTAAGCCACAAAGCAGGAAGTTTTGTTGTTATAGTTGTATTTTGGGACCTGGATGCCAACTCCAGCATTTTCTCAAGTACTCAATAGGAGTTTCCTATTTTCTTTTAACTTAGCCTCTGAAATACATGAAATTCATTGATAGAGTCTTATAAAAAATTAATTGAGTGATCTTTGTGGAATATTCCTTTGATTTAATACACAATGGAGAACCCTAGGTGTAAGCGAACAGTTTTGTATTTAGTGCAGAAACTCAAAGGATGAGCTGTAAATAATACATGGTAATGCATCTTCACTGAGGATAGAAATCATTTTTAATGTTGTAATTGCTCATTCTGTGCCACTATTTACTGTGTGCCCTGAATGAAGCAGGAGCTCTGTGGAAAGAGCAATATGCAGTCAGAAATTTGAAGTCTGTGTTAGTAAACACAGGGAGAATTAAAGTTGACCAGATCATCTGACTGAAATTGACTCACATCCACCCACCATGCTTTACAGGGAAAGCTAACATATGCTTCTTTGAACTCATGAATATATAAATATCTTTAGTGTTCTCTTATATAATTGGTTCCACAATCTGCCAATGGGCTTGTTAAAATTCTTTATCCCTTTAGCCCATTTAATGAATGAAGCAACAAAGAGTCTCTTCATGGATGACCAAAGTTTATATGCAGAATTCTGAATTATCTCAGCATTCTCTCAAATGGTATTAAATCTTCTACCACAGAGTCACCTTACACATAAGTTTGATTCATTTCAGAATCACACTTAGTTTTGGGATTTTTTTGCAGATTTATGATATTGACAAGTATGACAGGATTTCCTCTTGTGCCTCTCCCAACAGATGGATTCTGCCTTTAACAGAAAGTCTTAATTACTAAACGCATGTATTTGCAAATTTTGTTATCTGGATACTTTCCTTCTCCATTAATTTTCTTGAAGAATTTTTCTTTCTGCCTTCTATGACATCCTTATTCTCCTTCATATTATGTTATTCCTGTAGTACTTCCTAATCCCTTGTGTACAGGTCACTTCTGAAAGACCAGTAAGAAGGTTATTTAATACTAAGAAGTTTTAAAGAAAAGCCTCATCTTGTCTATATGAACCAATAATTTCTAATATGGACCTATTCAAAGCATCTTTGTGAAATCCAAATTTATCATATTTATCCCAATTCCTGATCTAGATTAAAAAATCCAATAATTTTGTAAAAAAAAAAATCTCAGAAAATTATTGGATGTTTTGCACGATCTATTTTCTGTAAATTCAGATTTTATATTATCCTTTAGCTGTCTAATACTGAAAATAACCCCAAACAAACCACAATGCAACAGCACAAAACCCATAAAAATAACATTCTTACTATTTTAAACCCTACTAAGAATCTTACTTGAATCCTAATATAATTTAGTTGACATTTTTTCCTTGTACTTAAATGCATGCATTAATGTGTGTCTTTAATGTGCTGGTATGTTCCATGACAGTCCCTTCTGTTTACATCTGATTCTGATTCATAAAATTATAATCTCTTCATTGCCTATTTATATTGCATGCATTTCCTTGAAAGTAACCTTGACAAAAAGAAAACAACAGAAAAAAAAAGACATGGTTCTGGTGAGTTCTATGTCTGGCTGCTTTGCTGACTCTAATGTTGGCTTGATTTCATCAACTGGAATGTTTTGGTAGCAGCTCTCTAAGGGTCAATTTGCTGTAGGGCTGTCCTGTCCTTTTAGATGGCATTTAATTTTCAGTTGTATAGAAATGTTCTGCCTCTTACATGGCGTTCTACAAATGCCTTGTGACATCCATCCTCAATGTCTTTTATGGCAAAGGAGGGCCTGGCTCCCCTATGTCTTTATTTATTAGACTGTAAAATACATGCAGTGCATTCTATCCTCTATCTGTGTTTTGCATGTTTATAAATACAGAACAGTTCATTTCATATTTCTCTGCAAGTCAGAATTTAAATCTCATTCTGTCCTTTGTACTCTGATAAACATAATTGCAGACGTCGTCAGGACAGATTTCCTCACCCTCTTTTCACTTTACAATTAATGGTACTTGCTTTCTTGTTTTAGCATATATTTGTAAGATATAATCATTATATCATGCTCTCTATTGTTTTTATATATCACATATTAGTGGGAAGGGCAATGCCTTACTGTGAAAATTATGTCTGGATAGGCCCATGGGCTCGAGAGACTACAATATAAAAATATGTTTTTATATACAAAGTTCTGTAAACCAGAATGTCACTTTTTTTTCTTTTTTTGTAACAAATCACTATTTAGAAGGTGGAATTGGTATCTTTGTTGTTATTTCCAGAAATAAAATTGTCCAGGCTTTTACCAGCTACTTTAAAGTAGCTGCGTATGTTATAAAATAATTTCATGGACAGTATTTACTTTCCTCTTCACAGAAAAAGATGGTAGAGAAAAATTCTCAATTGTACTTTTAAAATTTTTACTCATTTACTTGCAGACAACTAGAAATCATGCCTTTTGTCTCTTTGTCAAGCATTGAATCAGATAGAATACCTGCAGATGTTTTGCAATGAAGTACTAAATCAAGAGGTTAGCTCTGGTTCTCTCTTTATTAATAATTAATTTTATAGTACTAGAAAAAGATGGATCACTGGGTATCTATTAAAGTTTCAAATTGCTGCAGTGCCTTAAGATACTAGAAGCCTACAAAATTTTGTGACCATCTCTCCTCAAGATCTTACTTGCAACAAAATAGACATGAAGGATTCAGATGTTCAGCATTTCCAGTGCAAAGTCCAGAAGTTTAGGATAGATTTTCCCAGCAGTGAGTTGAGCTAGACAGCTGGATACTGCTGTTGAAAACTGTTTGCATACTTCACTCCTCAAGTATGCACGCATGGGATCACATAATGACAGCTGGATGTCTGCAATTGCATGAAGGTTCTGTACTTTTAGCTTATGCCATATCTAAAGTAACAGTACATTGATTTAGATCTCTTTTATTGATATTTAAGCAATTATAAGAGGGGCTCAGGGGGGCTCACATTATTACCATAGTTCAGCCAATGGACAGTAATTTACTGAGCCACTACAGCTTGATTGGAGTAGGCATGAAAGCTCTGCTTCTCTGTCTGAAAACCAGAGATAACGTTCCCTCTCAGTTCTCATGAGGACACTGGGAGGATTAAAGTTTGCACACTGCTTCAAAATGTAAACTACTACACAGAATGAGTCCAGCACTAAAATGATGCCACCGTTTGGAAAAGATAAGTGAATATGTTCAGTCTGCCAAAGAAAGTAAAGCAGTCATGCACAACATGAATATTTCCTCTCCAAGATGTGCAAGTGTGATGTGGATCTCTAAATACTAGAAAGTTGACAGAAGGGTCAAATCTCTACAGTGTGAGAAAATAAACTAGAATACACATTACAGCAATGTCTTTTGTCTAATTAGGTGTATGTGTCTTTTTTGTGCTGGTGTGTGCATATGTATGCAGTTGTATAAAATTTCTTATGAAATTTTTCTGAAAAATTATCTGACAGTTTGATATGGCTGTGGAAATGAACTTAACTCCATGGTTATTCTTTGAACAGCAGGATTTATTTGTCGTTTATCAAAGTTTAATATATGCAGTCTGCCTCATAAAGAGCAATAGTGAGGAAAGGGGAGTGAGGAAAAAAGGGAAGAGGGAAGCAGTCCAGAGATTATGCTTTTGAAACTGTCCCAGCCTTACTCTGCTTGCTCTGTTTAAAAAAAAGATGATCAAAGGACTGAAAGTGCAACATCCTTTGAGAGTTGCCAGGCAAGTGCTCTGTGATGACTGGCTTTTGAGCAGCTCAAGCAGCAGTCTGTTCTATGCACTATCTGGACTCTCATTATCCCTCATCTGTCAAACCTGCAGCTGTGAAAAGTGCTGGGGTGAAGGTCAACTTGTAAAGTAGCAGCAGTAGAAGCAGACATGCTCTACTCTTTGGTGAGTTAGTTGTCAGTTCTTATTCTCTAATGTAGTTAATCCCCCCTTCCAGGAGTAAATTGGTGATGAATGTTGTTCCCTTCCTTTGCACTCTGACCTGTCCACAGGAGGTGCTAAAGGAAGCTTTTTATTCCCAGTGACTCCAGGAACCTGGAAACCTGTGACTGAGGGATGATAAATGGATGTCACTTGTCCTTTTGGGAAATTCAGAAGAGTCAGGTTGCACAGCAAATTTTTTTTCAAGATTTAAGCAAAAAAAAAAAAAAAAAAAAAAAAAAAGACCCAGTAAAGATGAATCTGGTAATTTTGGTAAACTGTGACTGCACTGCTTGTCGAAGGGTGGCATTAACATCAGATTGTCACATTACAGATAGAAAGGACTCAGTATATCAACTAATCAGTTCCCATGTGCAAGGCTTAAATATTTTCCACAGAGCTTATCCTTCTATTGGCTGATCAAAATGCTACTCTGTCCCGGTGGAAGACACCTAGGAGTAAATCTCCTGCAAGATAGTGAGTGTCACCTAAATTTTGTCATTAAAGCCCTATTCTTGCCCTCTCACTGAGATTCATAAAGTAAATAAATATCCACTTGAAATCTCCTGCAAATCCTTAGCCAAAGACTAAAATATCACCAGTAGTCTGGGTCTTGACTTTTCCATAACCATTCTTTATAGGCTTGGAGTTTTTTCTTGGGTTTTGTTTGTTTGTTTGTTTTTGATGGGTTTTTTGTTTTGTTTTGGGTTTTTTTTAAATGCAAATAATTCAAGTTTAAATATCCATGGAAGATTCTTTTTTAAGTGATGTACGTAGTCAGACTGATAACTTTTAAAAGTTTTTCAGGTATTATGGTTTGTGGAGAAAACACATACTATCTATTGGCAACTGGGTATTCCTGACAAAAATATTTTAATCACCTTAAAACTGGAAAGCTCTTTAAATTTCTGGAGAAACCCAGAGTAACTTTGATTCTCAAATACTCCCTTGAGACATTGCAAGTTGAGCCAAGAGTTCCCTGTCAGTATTATCTGCTATAGTGAGCTTGTTGCCAGGTTTCTCAAATATTTTTTGCCTGAATTTTTTGTCACAGATGTAATGCTGGTTCAGTGATACAAAATTACTTACCAACTTTATTTTGATGTTACCACACTGTTCAAGACAATGTTATTAAAATAAGGGGTCTTACTTTATCAGTACCTGAATCCCTCATGGAGGTAGCATCTAGCCTATTCTCTTTTCTTTTAACCATTAATAATTTCAGGTTCTGAGCATAGATGCTATTCCAATTGGAAATGGGAATCCCTGTTCTCTGAAGAATAGTGTCTCAGGTCCCTGGCACCATCACCTATCCCTGAAGCCACCTGTGTCAGGCTGAAACTAGGTGGGAGCTGGGCCTCTATCACTATTAGGGCTCAGAATTGGTGTTTGATGTGAAATACCCTTTAAAAAAAAATGTGCTGTAAAAAACCATATTTCTTCACACTAGCAAATTCTACAAAGTTATCCAGATGTTAACTTAAGTCTGTCTGAAAAGATTTCTTGGACCTCAGATAGATTTTTTGAGCAAAAGTCCACAGACAAATTGCCCTGGAGAAAATTGTTGCTAAGTGCTTTCACTTAGGATATAGAAAATAAAGCATTAAGTCCCTTGTTCCTCAGGCACGGATTAGAAACTAAAATTTCATGCATGCTATGAGTTTCAGCTCCTCTGAGACTGGCCATCTCTCCTAAAACTCCTGAAAGCCGGTTTTGTTCACATCAGGAACTGAACAGAAATGACAGAACTCCGACATTTATCATAAGATAGAAACCTTGTTTTCCATCCAACCATATACTTCAGGGAAAAGAGACAACAAGCATTCATCTTTATTTTTTGTATATAAATTTAGAATGAGATACATTAAAGAACTATTTTACTAGATACTTCTGTGGGCTTTGGAGTGGTCAAGAGATACAGAAAACGTTGTCTGGAACTGAGGTAGTAAAATCACTTTACAATTTATTTTATATAAGCAAGACTTCTGCTATCAC
Organism: Ploceus nigricollis; assembly: GCA_013399945.1. Taxonomy (NCBI): domain Eukaryota; kingdom Metazoa; phylum Chordata; class Aves; order Passeriformes; family Ploceidae; genus Ploceus; species Ploceus nigricollis. The sequence continues at coordinate 43,194 of VXBC01013090.1, forward strand.
AGCTAGCTCTTTCTGAGGAACTGAAGTATATAACACATTCTGGCAAATTCTTGAGATAGAATAAAGCAACGTGGCTCCTTCAGATTTAATGGGGCTGAGCTGCTTTGTACTGAGTCAGCAGCTGTCACCCATGCCTGATGATTTTCAGTGGTTTGGTTTGGATATTTGGTCTACCACAAAACTGAGATGTGATGTGCTATTACAGAGTTTGTCTTGTCAGCCAAGTTAGACTGAGCAAACAGCCTTGTGTTAGAACTTCAGGGAAGAGCTCCACAAATTTCCCCAGGGTAGCCTGGAAAGTAGAGTCTTCTATAGGTGAACTTGGGTGTTCGTGAAACAAAAATGTAACACAAATTAATTCAAAGCTATCTGATCTTTTCCTCGTCCCACTGAAAGAATTGGATTTTTTTTTAATTTCAATATTTTTTTCTGAAGATTCCTCTTGCTGAAAGAATAATGAGGAACTGTGGGTGTGGTGTTCTGAAGTACTAGTACTGTCCCTGTCTGTGCATCACAGTTATAGTTACTGTCAGACATCTGCCTCAGCAAATATCTCAAGGACTGATGATGGTTTAAAATTACTTTTGCTGTTGTACAGAGTATTTATTTAACTGAATAATTACAGCCATCTTTGCAAAGGCAGTCCAAGTACAAAATGCCTCTATCTGTGCAAAAACCAATTAATGAATACAAGAAATAATTAGAAATATTTCACTCTAAATCAGTAGTTGACAGTTGGCATCATTTTTCTGAGTGAGAGTTTTTCTGATGTTCCTTTGCATTTTCCTTTATAATAAAATCATGGTAGGAGGAATGTTAATTAAAGACCATAAATTATACTCTAGTGAGAGTGAAAAATCTCCTTAAACTCCTATAGTCCTAATTTTAGAAATATTGAATAAATCAGCATTGCTTCCAAGTATTAGCTTTCTTTTAAGGGCTTTCATTTATTTATCTTCAGTACAGTTTTAATTTCTTCAGGATTTTATGGAGACATAGAGTGCCACTAAAGTTATCTGATAAAAATTTAATAAAATATTAAACAAAAATAACTTTGTTTTATTTTGGTGATGTGGTAATAGTCAAAGCTTATAATATACAATAAGAGGCAGCTGAATTTCAGCAGTTTACTATCTACATATTGGGGATTTTTTTAGCTATATGAATCTCTCATTTATCTAAAAAAATAAAGCTACAGCTGTGAATGCAGTGAACTATCCTACCATGTAATTGCAATACCACCATGGGTATGTGAAGCCTTGGGAATCTGATGGAAGTTGTTTCTGGATATCAGTTGTTGCACTTTTATTCTGCAGTTTGGTATGACAAGTGTTAAAGGGTTTAAATAAATGGTTGTCACCATAGGCAGCTCCTCCAAATGCTGAAATATCGGGTGACAGTCAAGCATTCTTACACATGAAATGTTATTTTGGTCCTCTGTAAAGGGTAGCTGCAGAAGAAAGGATGGCACAGGAGGTTTTGGACAAAATATTATGCAAAATGATTTCAAGTGGCTAGACTTTTGACACAGAGTGTAAGTGCCTTGAACATCTGGGTGTTGAACCCTTATTTGAGCTTCTGATAAACAGCCTGTGCTTCAAGTATATTTCAGCAAGTTTTTCTGCCTTTAAAATTGGAAGCAGTAGGAATAAAATTTCAGCTCTTTCAGTGTTATTTCCCTTTTTCACTATACGTGCAAGTGACAAAAAAAAAATGGCCACAATAAATATACAATTTTAATTTAGTGGTGTTTGCAGTTAAAGGTTGTTTTCAACAAGTTTGTGTGCAGCAGTCACTGCTGCCAATAAATTAATCATGTGATTCAGTACAGAACCCTCTATAGAAAATTTTACAATTGAAGATTACAATGAAATCATGGACTCTGTGGTAACTGTAGGTAACCAATTATTTATAATGATCGAACCGTATTTATGGATTTACCTCATCCCACTGATATAAATCAAGTGTGTTATCTCTCTCCTATCTGAATCTTCTCAGAAAGTAGAAGAAAGGTTCTGTATTTATGGAGAAATTATATTTCTTACAATCATGGTATTGCAAATTCTTTTGTAATGCCCTTCTGCATATTTTGATTCACCCATAGGAAAAACATAACTGCAGGCTGTTCATAGTTGTTTTTTTGTGGATATTATTAACAAAGCTGTCTGTTTACGGACAAATTCCACCATGTTTCTCATGTCTTCTGAATTGGTACCACGTTAAGGTAAAAACTATCTTAATCAAATATTAATGAGTCATCAGAGTGTTGAAATTTTAGAGGTCAGTGATGAGCCTGAAATAAATAAAGAATAGAATTGAATGCAGACACTATTTTAAAACCAATTTCAGGATTTTTTTATTTTTGTGGTTTTATTGTAAAGAAAAAAATAAATATTATAGTCTTTTCGTATTTTCAAAAAGACTAGTAGAGTATTTTCTTGGTATTGTTATTTGGTAACTGTTAAACCTTTCAAACATGGAACATTTGTGTGATAACTCCTGCAGTTCTAAACCGCTGCTTCAGTTCTGCTAAAAGAGTCCATTTTCTAAGAAGAAACTAAAGCAGTTTTAAGAAAACTGTCTTACAAAACTAAGACTGGAATTTTCCATCTCTATTCTGTCATAGATCATCGTTAAACTCATAGGAATCAGAGAAAAAGTTCTTTGTTTTTGTTTGTAGCCACTACTGTTGCTGATATATTGGTGAGGATCTCCTCATGATATCGAAGTTTTTCTCTGGGTGTCATGTGTTACTTTTGTAGAACTATATGGGCACAAAAGTATGAATCATGCTGACTTCAGGTCATCCTTTGCCAAATGGAGCTAGACTTTGCCAGGAATTGTTGATTGGTGCTTGGAGTTATTGCTGCGTGAATAAAGCTGGGGTATTCATAAGCTGACTGACTAATGGGGAATATGCACTGTGAAATAAAGGACATTTAATGACAACAGCACACAGAGTTGCATGAATAATGATTTTTTTTTTGGTTCTGAGGCCAACCAAAATCATTTGTTTGACAAATGCTGAAGCGAAACAGTAAAAGAAAAATTGAAAAGGTATTTTCCCTGATCAAAAGTGTTTACCACAAAACCTGTGATTTTTTTTTAACCCATTCTTCCTCCGCCTTTTTGTTTTTCAGAACATTAATTTGCTGATAGATAAAGTTCTGCCTAGCAATGTTCAATGCCAATACAGCTAGAAAAGCCTTTCTTTATTCAGAACATTAACTAACCACATATAGTAATAATAGATACTGCCAGATACAACTCTTTTAGAGCTGGTGAAGAATTCAGATTTTAGAGCCAAGTTACTGAGCATCTTTTGCTAGCTCAGTGTCTATATCCAATAGATTCTTCAGCAGCAGTCCCTGGATTCCTTTCTGATGAAATGTACATTCAACCAGAGGCTGGTTTTGCTGGCACAGTAGACCTATTTAGCCACCACATGAAAATGCATTCGTTAAAGCCCATTTTATTTTTACAATAAATTGACTGAAAATAATTCACACAACTATCTCTCACGGACTTCTTCAAGGCAAATATGAATCCCACAGAGGACACCTATGATGACCAACTGCTTAGACAATGCAGCTTGCCTGTCCTCAAGAGGCTCTGATGAGGTTCTCTTTTATGTAGGCTACCCTATTCCATATCTTGATGCCATCTTCTTCCCATGTATGGGAAGATTCATACATGAATTGTTCATACATTCATTCTTTTCAGCACATTTTCAATTTTATGAAATTCTACTTTTACTTCTGTCTCCAACTCTCTAACTCTCATCTTCAGTCAGGGAATTTAATTTCTTGCTCTTCCTCTCAAATACTGAGTTCCTTCTCCTTTCTGATTTTACCTTTAAAACCTCTGTTTTTGTGGTTTATGACACATTCTGACCAGAATATTGCTATATTTTATTTCAATTATGTTTAATCAAAATAAGTGGCACTGCAGAAATATAGTTTGCAAGGGGATGCAAATACCTTTTCAGCTTTTAGTAAAAATGTACCCAAAGTCAATTAAATTCTCCTTTTTTTTAATTGCTTAGAATATTTAGAAAATATAGATGTCAGAATACTAATGGCATGTGTGTTCATGTTCTTAACTTTAATCTCCTTCATTATTTAAGTTTCTTTCAGGACATGAAGTGGAAAATGTAAATAAACATAAACTAGTTGTCTTGAGATAGTTTTCAGATTTTTTAGCACTCAGTCAGCTTTAAAAGCCCATTGAAGGTCAAGCATGCACATTTTTATGTCATAGAAGGACCTATTTAACATTTAAATTCTGTTCTTTAATTTTTTTTCAACTATCACATTAACAATGTCATCTAAAATAAAGCCCTGCCTTCGGGTACCACTTAACACATTTTATAAAATGGATATTTTATCAATAAATTTTCTAAAGGCAGGATCAAATTTCTCTAACATGCATTAAGAGGATTTTCATGGGCTGAAGTTCACACAGATGCTGCTGTGGAAGCAGTGGCACGTGACGACTCGATGTGCACAAATAGCTCCATCGTATGAGGCAGCTCTCCACTCCTTCATGTCCAATCTGATGCCAATGCAGCAATAAGGTGAACTTGAACTCCATCTGTTTTCAAAATTGATGGTTGCTTTTATTTACAAGTAGCCAGCTAAATATCTGTAAGATATTTATACCACACAGTGCTTTGGAGTTTTATGCAGCCTGGCCTCTCTAAACCAGTGCTTTTGTCACTTTCAAGACCTAGAATTACTTCAGCTGCTACAAGATACCTCCATCATCATGGACAGTGACAAAAGTAGAAATTAATGCTGATACCACTCCTCCAAAAACATATTGACCAGGGATCAGTGCTATTAGTTATGGGCAACTCTTCTGCCTCCACAGGACCCACCAATGAGCAACAACCAAATGAATTTTTAGGATTTGGGATCAAATGTGATCGATCGTTAATGCCTGCATACCGTGTATGCATGTTTAACTAGATCTAACACACACAGTTGTCCCTGCTAGTCCCCTTCAGGACCTAGATGAGAACATCTAGAATCTGAATTCCTTTAGTTCAGGAAGCAGGAAACAGCAATAACCTTAATTATTTTAATAAATCTTAATTAACAGCAATATTCTTAATTGTAAGAATATGCTAAAAAACCCATTGCAAATAGTTTTACAGAAATGTCAGTATAGGTCTCCCTAATTCATCCTTTAACTTCTATGCAACTCCCTTTTACTCGTCTTGGTCAATATGAGGTCCTATTTAGTTTCCTACCCTTTAAAGATACTCCTTTGGCCTAAATTATTTTTACATTATCTGTGTGTGTGACTGCTGCTCTTTCCATAAACAAAATTCATTGTCTTTTAGCAGGACAACTGACCTTCCATTGAGATTGAGGAAAATGAGGAAATAAAAGACAAATAGGCAAGCTCCACACAACAGACAAAGCACAGTTTGTCACTCATTCTGACAGTCTTGAGCTAGTCTGCCCTAAATAGAAGGAAGGATAAGATCCCTCCCACTGAAAGAGAAAGAAAAGGAGCAGAGAACAACATAAATATCTCACATGTAGAATGTAAAAAACTGTGAAAATTTAAGTCTGCCAAGTTGTCCTGCCTTAGAGAAGTATCCAACAGAGTAGAATGAAATGTGCTACCTGTAAATCTGAAATAGCTTCAAATGGGAAACCAGAGGGTGTTGTGGGGTAAGGAAAAAAAAGAGATATGCATATAGGTTATTTTAAAGAATGCAAAACTGTGATGGAGATATCATGGGGTATTCAAATGGTGCAATATATACATGATTTCCTTTTCAGAAAGATCTTAGGGTAAAAAAGGAGTTTCATCTCTACCCTGAGATTAGAGAGTGCCCTGATTTTTGTCAGAACAAACTTGCTAAATCATGGGAAGCATATGCAGACACTGGTTGCTAAACCAGGAGGATTTGACTGACAAAGTGTTGCTGTGGATTATGGGACTAGAATTTAGGAGACTAAAATCTAATTCCTAACCTGCTAAATTAAAAAAGGTAATCTATGGAGTCAGAAGGACTACAGGTCAAAAATGCATACAAGTCTCAGCAATTATTCAAATACAAGGTTTAAATCATACATAATTTTCATCCTGGCCTTCTAGGAATGGTTTCCATAGCAAACTAAATAGACATCTTGGAAGGACCTTGACACTTATGAGCAAGTAATGTTCTGAAGTTAAAAAATAAATGGCTGAAGTAGAATGGTCAAAACTTAAGCTGATTTGACCTTGAAAAGTAAATGAAAACATGTAAAGCAGAACAAAAAGAAGTGCCATTAAGAATTTATACATTGTTAATGGAATAGGAACTAAACAGAGTTAAGTATCATCTAAATCTAAGTCCAAAACTGAATTAATATTTTCCTATAGTCCTCTGTGAGAAATTTTAGTGCACAGTAGACAGCCATCATTAGAGCAGACTTTGCTCTGAGGCAGATAGCTGCTTTTCTGGGTTAGTGAGGGAGTTGCCAGTCCATGTTACACAAAACTTTAATTTGTCAAATAGGTCTCAATACCATATGACCTGACGAACAGGAATGTGATGCTAATGCTCAAGAAACAGGAAGATATATTCCAAATAAACTGCAGGTTCAGATCTCTGATTACAGTAATAAAAAAAGTCTTTGAAACTTGTTTTAGAGATGATAATAAAGCTATAGATTCAAAAGAATAAAGGGATAGGGTGAACCACACATTTTTTGAAAGTTGTGTATAATCTTTTCTAGCTTTCTGCTCTTGTGAACTAGTGGCTTTTCCTGTTTTTAGAGAATAATGATACAGCAGAATTAATCTACTTCAGGGAGGTTTTTGATATGATTCTGCATGAGAATTTACTTATTCTAGAACAGAGAGTTAAGGTGGACAAGAAATTGGTTCATGTGGAGGAAAGCTTTTGCATACATTGGAAGAGGAATTACCATGTTGAAGAAAGACTACTAAAGGGAGTTCCTCAAAGATCAGCATTGATACTAGACTGAGATAATATCTTCATGTATTATCTTGGCAGATACAAAAATATTTTAAGACCATTTTCTGATGACACAAAGTTATTAGACTTTTTCAAAGTAAAGGGTAGTTGGAGGAGACACAAAGGAGTTGGATGACCTTGAAAGCTGAAGCAATGGTAATGGGATAAAGTACAGTAGTGCAAAGTCATGCACTTGCAGATTAATGAAAAAAGATTCTTCTATGAATTGGAGGATTATCAGTTGAAAATAGCAGAGGAATAAAAAATATAACTGAGTTAATACAGAACAGAGATAATATAGGCCATTATACAATGTATCTGTGAAAAAATGAACATCCTAATCTCAGAAAATAGAGTTTCAGGCATTTCTGAGAGAGATAAGGAGAACTCTACCTAGAATATCATGTGTAAATAAACCACTCACATTCAAGAAAGCACAGTTTAAACTGCTTTAAAAAGGGGGAGATCTGTAGGAAGATAGCAAACCTATCTTATATGACCAAAAGAATTTAAGAAGTTCACTTTAGTAAGTGAAAGGTAAAAAGGCATGTGACTCACGTCCAGGAACAGAAAAAGTATTACATGTGTATAAGATAGTCAATATTTGATGGAAGCCTAAAATTAGAGCCATCAAAGGAATAATTTTCTAAAATATTTTTACAGTATAAGAAACTTTATTGGCTTAAAAATACAGCATACACATAAATGATTGAAAAGTCTTCATAAGATAGAGATACTTACAAGAGTAGGAGACTGGATGCGGTGAGCAGTACTTTGGTTTTGTGTTGGTCGTGTATCAAGGAAAGGTTGGGAAATCATCTTACTAATGTGAAACTGACTTTGAAAGAAACTGAGCTGCTGAAATCCTGCACAGACAGATCATTTGTAAATTTATATTAAAGGAATGTGCCTTTAAATTTACTAGAAGGTTCTTACCTTCCAGTATAAAATTAATAGGTCTTAATTACTTACTCTAGTTCCATGTGTAGGAGTGTTTTAAGTTTCTGAGAGCGTGATATCATAGAGTTACAAATGCACAGGACCATTTGGATTGTAAGGGATCTGTAAAGATACCTAGTTCAATGCCTTTGCCACTGGCAGGGATATTTTTTTCCTAGATCAAGTCCCTTCATTTTAATAAAGTCATTCCTTTAACACTTTAAAGAGGAAAGTCTAATAAGAGGAGGATCACAAGAGATTGATGACCAAATAGAAGAATTTAATTTAGCTGTTGCAGAAAACAAAATACTGTCAAAAATCTAGCAGGTTTTCTTGACATACAGAAAGAAGGGGGGAAATATCCATTCTCTATTTTCCATGTTGGATAGCTTATGACTATGTCATTTTAAGTATTTCTTACTGGAGTTTAGAATGTAATTTCTAATGGCAAAAGTAGTTGAATACTGGAAGTAATTAACCTAGAGTTTTGCAGAATCTCCATTACCAGTACATCTTTAAGAAGAGGGGCAAAACCAACATCTGTTAGAAACAAGACAGCTATAAAAAATCCTGGATTTAGATAAGGAAATGGCAGAAAGCACAAACCCAACCTTTTATGACTCTTCAGAACCAATATTACTCTCTTTACCTCTACTTTTGGACTTTGAGATGTATATTTTAAAAAACATTTTAATGTTCAAATTCTGCAGAGGAGATATTCCCAAATGAGATTAAAAGAGATTTTCTGAAAATTATCATTTTCCATTGTGAAACATTATTTGTCCTGTATTATGATAAGAACCAAAATACAAATTAAATAAATGTAAGTTTATTATACCATCTTATTTTATATAAGATTATTTTGTACAGCTGGATGATACAATTTAAAAAGGAAAACCTTAAATTTGTAGAATGATCACAAAGAGACAGCAACAGCAGGCTGTCCTTGTTCATTGAAATTGTCCCTCTCATGTAACCTCACTATCCTCACTATCTCCCATCCTTCCTTCTCATAATGTTATTATTAATTTTTTCCACTTATATCCCAAATGTTGAAAATGTATGAAAGGTACAAATACTGAAGAGGTAATTACATGAGTTTCAAGTAGTTTACAGAGACATTAATACAGAAATCATTACTGGAATAATAGTAGTTGCCTGTATTCCCTTTCAAGTGTCTCAGAATAAACACTGAACACATTAATTATTTTGTCTCTAGAGATAAAGTAATTTTCATCTTGCTTAACAAGAACTAAAAATATTTTGTTAATATTCAATGTAATCCTACTTTGTACAACAATTATCCAAGCTTTTTTTTAAAAAAAAAGAAATAAAAGCTGACGAATTAAGGACAGCAATTATCAATGTACATGACACTTGTTAGATTTTCAGGCATTGTTTATTTTTTCTCTAAAAGTGTATGAGAAAAATAAATCCTTCAGTCAGTCAATCAGTGCACTTACTCAATTGTCCCTGAACTTCACTGGAAGAATAAAATGCAATCATGGAAGTTACAGTATGTGTCTGATGGTCTCAGCCTAGACTAAATCATTGTTTTTTATTAACTTCTGTGATACTTCATACCTGAAATATAGAACTTGGCATCTTTGGTTCATTATTCTTTATTATTCTAGTCCTCTGACTCCAGACAGTAACATCCATTCTCATATCTCTAAGAGGCTAATTTGTCCATGTGTGCTTTTGGCAAAATACTCCTAAACAGATGAACACATTTTTGAAAGTGAGTTGTTAATTGACATTGTATACCTGGGGATATCGCTTATTGGGTAAAAAGTCTGAAATGGCTTGTCTGTTTGATATACTAAGATCAAACTGTACCAAAAGTGCTTATAGCTAATTAAAGTAAAGTAACACTTTTCCATTACAGAGATTTCTCTACATCTTTCAATTTTTTTTTTAAGTTCAGTGCATTGAAATGAATAGAATGACTCCCATTGTTAAGAGGAAGATTGTTCAAAGCCTTGTCAATAGATATAATCTTTTTCTTTCTCTTTCATCTTTTGAAGTGTCAGTGCATGCTGACTATTTAGCTAGAGTATTTAACTTTTCAATATTTAATCTTTCTATTTTTTATCCTTCTTTGAATTTTTCTTTCACTTCTTGAATTCAAAGCTTCATTCATGTTAAAAAGCAGCCTTGGAGTGCACCATACTTATTTTTTGACTTCCAGTCCAGTTTTCTAAATCTGTTTGTTTTATTTGGCTCCCAGTTCCAAGTCTCCTAACTATCTTCATATCATTTTTATGGGTTTTTTTCTCTGATGCTGTTGTTTTGGTTTTTGTTGTTGTTGTTGGGGTTTTTTGTTTGTTTTTTTGGTTTTGTTTGTTTTTTTAACCAAGGTTCTCTAGCAGTCTAAATTAGAGTGCAAAATCCCTAGTGTTGAAATCTTTCCTTCTGTGAAATATACTCTGCTTACCTGATGCCTGGTGCTGTATGGGGATTTTAAGAGCCAGCCATTAGTGTTTTTATGTAACACTAAATTGGATGCTTATTTTCTGTGAATGAAATTCATGTCAAGGGGTGAGCATCTCCAGAACAATTCATGAGCAACAGAAAACTCTCTGAAGCCCTCACAAAGCAGCCGATGGGATAGGTAAGCACTTACACAGCTGCTTTTCTGTGGCATACTTTTTACTTTTTACTTACACAAAATTCTAAAAATTATGTTTTTACTTTACCCTGAGCATAGATATATTGATATAAATAATTACTACTACATATCTATTTCAGTGTCAATGTGAAAGACAAATATGCATCACAAAATTCCCTAAGATGTAGCAAGGAGAATTCATTTAACCTTTGATCGCCTGTAAGATATTTCAATGCAGATTATGACTAGAGCATATAGTAACTGCTTGTGTAGCACTCCGAGTCATAGTTTACCAAAGAACTTCCAGTGTAAATGGTTCTAAATTCAATAGTTAAAATTTTTCAGTGAATAAATTGCGAGGTCATAATGCTGTTATCATATTTTATCTGTTGGTTTTTTTTTTCCAGCCTCGTTTCAATAAATTATTACATTTACCACTTACGTTCAAGATACCTCTTTGAGTTAAACCTTACCATGTGGTAGATGATGCATGATAGAAACCTGTTGGGAGGTTTAGTTTACTCAGTCATTGAGCTAATGCAGAATGTGAGTTTTTTCTTAGTAACAAGTGTGGGACTCATATGCATAGGTGCTCTGTAATTTGCACAGAAAATCAGCAGGTTGGTCTGTACAATTCAGGACATTGTTTTTAACTTCAGTAATTCTAAATCATTCCCACATGGAAGATAAGGATAATTCTGTCAACTCCTGTTTTTCTCTGGGAAAGTGATCTGAGTCATGAATTAATCACAGAATCAAGGCACTTGGCCTTGATGAACTTCATGAAGTTCCCACAGTCCCACCTCTCAAGCCTGCTAAGGGTTCCTCTGGATGCATCCCTTCCCTGTGTTGTGAACAACACCACACAGCTTGGTGTCGAATATAAACTTGCTGAGGGTGAGCTCAATCTCACAGTCCATGTCGATGGCAAATATGTAAAAAAGCATCATTCCCAATACTGGTCCCTGAGGAATGCCACTTGTCACTGATCTCCACTTGAGCATCAGGGCTGTTGGCTGCAACCTTCTAAGTGTGAACATCCAGCCCATTCCTTATCCATCCGAGTCCATCAAGTCTGTGTCTCTCCACTTTAGAAGCAAAAATATCATTTGGGACATACTCAAATACCTTACACAACGCCAGGTAGATAATGTTAGTCACTCTTCCCTGATTCATCGCTTCTGTAATCACATCAGAAAAGGCTACCAAATTTGTCAGGCATAATTCTCCCTTAGTGCACCATATTGGCTGTCATCAGTCATCTCCTGATTTTCCATGTGCCTTAGCATAGCACCCAGGAAGATCTGATTCGTGATGTCGTTAGGCACCAAGTGAGACTGATATGGACAGGAGCTTAGCCACTTCTTCTGCCAGTTCCCTCTGGACCTGTGGATGAATCCCGTTAGGTCCCATGGACCTGTGCACATTCAGGTTCCTTAGGTGGCCTTGAACTAGGCCACCTCCTTCTGCCATGGGTCCGGAATTAAACAAGTAGAGTTCAGTCCTACTAAGCCAAGTTGATATTTGTGCTGATGTTGGTCACAGGATTTCCAATCAGCTCAGAGCAAGACTGTGCATGCCTACAGGCTGTTATTTACTATGTTGCACCAATATAATAGTACCTGTAGAGTGACAGGTTTGTTGGCAATCAGCCATTTCAGCCAGAAAAAAGGGGTTTTTTTCTATTTCTTTTACTAAACACAAAGCTGTACAGTGGAACACTGGGACTCAAAGTTTGCTGAAGGAGAGGGAGCGTTACTGACCCTTCCTCTGGTAGGCAAATTTCTGGTTCTCTCTGTAGGCTTTAGTACCTGAAGTAAAGTTCATTTTGTCAATATTTAAAGGCTGGCAAGTGCTGTGTTAAATGTGTAAGGGCTTTCACAGTATCTTTAGGCTTGTTAAAAACAAGACTGCATTGTTAACCCAGAACTGAAAGCATGTGACTTGGGCTCTGACTGTGGCTTACTTACATGAAAAATTACTGCACAGGAAGCACATTCCTCTGTGGCATGGTGGAGTGTGTGGGATGCAGTTTGGAAAATCGATATTACGTTCCTGCTTTACATGATTCCCCCAAAAATGTTATTGGTCTCCACTAACTATGAAGTCCTGAGGAGACTGAACTGGAACAGCTGAATACTGTTTTTTGAACAATCCTCTAGCTCCATCTGTGCGCATCTTCAGCAGGGCAGACCTACTGGAGCAGGGGATACCAACTTGTGCTAAGTCTGAGAAGCCAAATTAACCCAAGACTAAGTCCAGACTCCCTGGGTCACAGTCAGAGCAGAGCCCCACACTGACATGGCTGTACAGTGTAGGAATCAGAGCTGGTTGGTGCCTCGCTGGGGAAGTGTGGGGGTGGCTGAAGTCCAGGGTTGTCTGTCCATGATGCTATCGCCATGCCCTTCTTGTATGTCAGTGTCTTCTCACAATGCCTTCCATGGCAGGAACTTCATCACACGGTCAAATACAATTAACAAGAGATGGGAAAAGTGGATCCTGAGCATATCCTGATAATTGCTTTATCTTCAGAAACTGTGTGAGAGCAAAGGAGAAGAGAAATGACTACTTGTTTGAATGATATTCATGTTTCTATCTTATCTAAAGTGTGTCATTAAATCACAGGTTCACAGAATGGGCCAGGTTGGAAGGGACCACAGTCATCACCTGGGCCAGCCTTCCTGCTCAAGCAGGGTCATCCCAGAGCACATGGCATGCACATGTGTGCATGAATATTGACAGTGAGGGAGACTCTACAACCTCATTATTTTTCTCCAAATAATTCCTTCTTTAAATGTTATTAATAAAGTAATACTGCAGTACTTCTGCAAGTTCAGAGGTCATGAATTTAGAATGCAACAATAATACCAGTAATACTAAAAAGCTTTACAAAAACATTTTTTATTAACGTACGTATAATACACACACCATTTATAGTACTTAGCTGGACTCCCTCAGCATTAATTAGACAATATGTTGCAGTACTGAGAAAAGGTTGCTGTATTAACTGTTCTATTTCTTAGATGTATGTATGGTAAAGGTGTAAGGAAGCAATTTGAAACTGATGAATTGATTTTTTTTTTATGCTTACCCAATACACGGGATTTTGAACACCAGCTGTTGTCTGATCCAGTATCACTTTCAGTGTTTTTTTACTGCTATGCATTTGTCTTCCAGGAACCACATCAGCTTGGTGGTAATTGATCACTGTTTTTCTTCTTTTAAAGCATATCTAAATTTTTAATAACAAGTTACTTTCCATTTTACAAAATCTAGTTATAACATGAAAAATTAATGTCAAAGGCCAACATTTAATTATGATGTGCTGCTAGCAGCATCTCTGGTGTGGTACTGGAATCTAGTAATATTTTTTATGGTGTAGTTTCCTGTGGATTTTTAAAATCAACTTTATCTGTCAAAAAGTAGTTTAAGTGTTGTCGCTAATATTTGTGAGCTTCTGGCTAAAAAAAATACTGTTTTATTTAGTGCTTTGTAAAGAATTGGATGTTGCATCTAGAAAATGTGGAACATCTGTAGCTTTGAGAATTCGTTATTTCATATTATCATATTTCCTACTTTTCTAAAATCTCACCTACACAAATCAGCATTCTGCAAGTGAAACACAACTGTCCTCACAACTTTCATTCCTGGATGCAATCCTTACCAAACAGTGAGGTAGATATGCTAAAAATGGGCTAGTCATCACATTTTCAAAGAAAAGCTTGGTAAAATAATATTTAAGAACATGGAATAGCATTAAAGGTAGCATCAATATATTTAATGAAAAAAATACAATGGCAATTTTAAATTGTGGTGTTTATTTTCCTTAGTCTAATACTTTTGGCCATGCAGTTAACAGTGTAGTATCTTTTAAAAGGTATGGAAATTGTTGAAATTTCCTTTCAAATGTTATTTCTGTTCAAATGGATCTTTGCTGGCATTAAAATCTTATCTCTTCCAGAGCTGCACGGAAAAAGTCAGGGCATTTTATGTCATTAGAATCTGCACTCTCCTCTTCTCAGAGAGACTCAGAATGCTCTGCTTCCTGAAGAGACCAAGATTTTAAAATGTTAAAGTCATGAGTTATTATTTTTCAATGAAAAAGCAAAAAAATGCCTATGTATAAAACATTTGAAAGGTATGTGTTCTGCATGCATAGAAAACAAGTGCAAAGTTATAAAATTTTTATCGACACCTTTTTGGGGAAGATTTGCATAGCTTGTAGCTTATCCACCTCAAAACTTCTGTTTGTAATCTTTTACTATATGCAGTGCTATCTTGTATGCTCTAGTCATGAATCATAAAAGGCATTGAGATAGAAGTGACAAGTTTTTAAGTCACATGGAAACTATAGTCCTCATTTCTCTTGTTCACCTCATTTTCACTCTGCTAGTATATCTATCTCAGGTTAAACTCTGAACATTTCACAGCTCTCAAAAGCTTCAAACATCTCCCACTTTTGACTCTCAGAGCAGGATGTTGTAAAGAAACAACGTTCCTCTTGAACAAATGTGGAATTTTTTTACTTACCACTTAGTTCTGAACTTGAGCTTTCCCAGAATCTAAGGCAGAGAGACCTTGTTCCAGGAACACTTTCTTTTTACCACTAATATAAAAACAGTTGAAGGATACTTGTCATAGAAAATATATGAAAGTCACCCAATTTTATCTTTTCCACGTTAATATTTATGCAAACACAAATGACAAGTGCATGAAGGTAGAAATATTAATTTAACTATGGCACTCAAGTCATTTCTGTGCATCACACTTTGCATTGTGGCACAGCTGTTAGACTTAGTGTGAAAGAGTTATATTATGATGTTGCATTGCAAGAAACCCTCCAATGACTTATTCAGTCCTCCATTTTTCAAGTCATGAATTTTATGAAGATGTAGGATCCAGAATGACTGATTTTACAACCTAAAGGTAGAGATCGGATTCTTTTTACAGCAGAAAAACATCTAAAATGAGACGCTTTACACATCTCTTGTTCTGTTTGTGTTGGAAACTGAGCTATTTGTTGTTTGTTCAAACTGTTTCGCCTTTTAACTAGCATAGTGTAATCATTGAAACTTGAGGATTTAAATATATCCTAGCTCATAAATGGTTCCTCACATTTATTTCAGAGCAAGCTATCAAGTTTTCAGAAAAATGACTTGTGTTCATCTTGAGAAACTTAGTACAGATAAGACGATAAAATTTCAGTTAGTATTGCCACACTGAACCTTATAAATGACACTTAGGTACATAAACTTGTTCTAAATCTTGTATGCAATAAAAGAGAAATTCAGCTTGAAAAAAAAAGTAATTTTTCTCCTGTGTAATCTTGTTTTCTTTATGAAAAAGATGTTACTGTATTTGGAAAATCAACATAAAACTGGTAGATTTATGTGGGCTTTAGATTATATATAGACCTCTAACTTTCCCTGCAGAAGTGAATTTCCCTCTGTGGTAAATAAATAATATCTCCCATGTCAGCTTGATATGTGCCTAGCACAGCAGGGGCTTGATTCTGATTAATGACTGCAATATTGTGTGTTTCATTTTGCTTTTGCTGCTAATCAAATAATATAAGTATATTTTAATGTTCTCTTCTGAATCACAGAAGATAATCCACATCAAATGAAATATGTTTTATTTTCATAACCATTAAGTCACATAGAATGGTAAAATCATAAGCATTGTTGGTTAACAGGCGCTTTCAGACTATTAATTTAAACAAATAATATTTAGCTTAATATCCAAAATATGTTGATATACTTTATCATATAGTGAATGAAATAGAGTAGTTCAGGAAAGTTTATCTCTTTTCTAGGATATGCAGACATGCTCTCATGACTGTTTCTCTAGTATTCTTCTATCTTCGTGATATACAGAGTGTGATCCTTCCAACAATCCTGCCTTGGAGAAAAGAGCCCATATGTAAAGTGGTAAGGCAGATGTGACACAGTGACTTCCACATTTTCACCTCTAACACTAGTGCTATTCTCCCTCTTCACAATGAGGATATGATCTTGGCACAAAGCTCCTGGCTGATTCATTAAGTCAGTGGTGAGCTTGTAGGGTTCAGGCTGTGCTAACATAGTGTATCCACACTATCGGGATAATTCCAAGAAATGAATGTTCAGTTTTTTTCTGTTCTGATGTCAGCCATTCTGTAAAGACAAAGGAGAAGGTGAGGTGGATCACAGACATGTCTGAGGGAGAGGTTTCCAGTCTGCAAGATACAGAGGGGAAAAGAAAACAAGGTGATCACTGTGAGAGCCTGAGAACCTTCAGCTCAAACAGTGAGGGGAAGAAAAAAGGTAGAAAGGAACAAGAATCAGGTACCCTGACCATGGAGACAGCAGAAGACAACACAGAAATAAGCTGTTTGCCATAGCCCAATCTGCCTCTGAGCTAGTTCAGACCAAGACTACATGCCAAGGACATTCTTTCACAGAAGAACTCAATAAACTTTTTATTGCTAGGCAGACAGTCATTCTAATTTTTGTCTCCTTTAAAGTTTATTCTCCAATGAAATCTACCTTTTCTGGTTTAAGAGCCAATATTGGAGCTTTTCTAGAGATCACATAAAGGACAAGTTCTAGACATATCCAATTCAAAGTTTTGTCCAAGTAAATGTTTTGTCACATTCAACTCATGTCAGAATCTGTGATATTTAAATGATTCTGAGATTGTAGAAAGTCTCTGTCTTTCAGCCCCGCAGCTGAAGAAGTCGTAATTCGTCTGTGCTGGTTTTCAAGGTTGTTTATTCTTGCTTATCTATAACATGTTCTCTCTGACCTGCAGCAGGTCTGTCTTGCAGGGCTCTGCCCCTCTGTGAGATGTTACAAACATTATATACCAAAAACTGCGTGTGCTATATTTACAGTAACGTGCCAATATCTATCACCTATGTTGAACAGTGTGTCCCCAGTCTAAACCAATAGAAAAATGCCAACATCACAGTAAAATATGGAGGGCACGAAGAAGAAAAAGGACAAGGCACGCCCAATTTCCTCCATCTTGCCCCTTGAACCCCTTATCTAAAACCCTAAAATTCCACTTTTGCACCTGTGCCACACTAATTACTACTTATATCAAACACTCAGAGCTTGTAATTCATCCTGTAAAATTGAAAACTCTTTTCCATGGACAGAGATCAGAGACAGTGTCTCTCGGGGCTCTGTGCAGGGGGGGGTCTCTGACCACCTGCCAGGGTTCCAGACCTTCCAGGGCAGCCAGAGGGATGCCCTGGATTCCAACAAACTAGCTTTGACTATTCAAACATATTAAGACGTCAGAAACTGTCCAGTGTCATTAGTGCACTACACCACTGAAGTTAATGAGAGGAACAGTGTATATGGTCAAAAAGAGAATTTAGCAAAACCAAGACTGTTTTCCTTTGGAATACAGGCTAAGTTTGATGTGGTTTTCTTGGATGTCTCTGTGTAGTTTTCCACTCCTATATACAATCATGGGCTTACTAAATGGACAAATTGTACAGGTTATACAGTCAGAAGGGCCAAAGAGCAAATCAAAGAACACTGTGAAGTATAACATAAAACGTGATGTCATTACTGGTAGCATTATTATAAGTATAAGCAGTTTTACTTTGTTGCCTTAAGATCATTTATAGATTCTCTGTCCAGAAGTATTCAGGGTTAAATACCTGACTTAATTTGAGAGTAAAAGGATGCCAGTCGTTAAATAAAATCATTGGACTCAATATAAAGATGAAACCAGTGTAGCTGTGTAAGAACTTTCTTCCATTCCCTATATCTGTATCCTCTGTTTTAAAACATCCATCATCTCCTTCAGTCTGGAGCACATGAACTCACTCACTATCCTGTTTCTAGCCCTATTTCTAGCCCAAGAGAATTGAAACTCAAGGGCAAACTGGGTCCTATTGGAATTATCTCTGTAAGTTCCTAATGGATGTTTGTTATCAAAACACTTCTTTTTTGCCATCCCCAGACAATTTTATGTTTTGTATACAGATATCAGGCTTTTGTTTACCAGTTTGTTTGTTCCTATTTTCCAGCTTCTTTAATTAGAATTTAAAGGTATTGGTGTTTCCAAGGACTCTCATCAGGGTCATGGTACCAGTAACATTGGATATGGGAAAAATAAATTTACTTATCAGAAAAGCTTTTCGGTAGAGATAAGAATTCAGTACAGTTGAAGGAAACAGGGAGATAATTGGATTCTGAAGTGTCTTGGATTTGAAACAGATGCATATACACACATCCATAAAGATCTGAATGAGTGGAATTCTATCAGGCTGTTTGACCTTGTCTCAAAACAAAAGGCATATAAAGCATCCTTCCCTCACAGAGGTGAGACAGGGAAAAGCTCTGGGACTCCACCAGGCAGGGCCCATCTGCCTTGGGTCTGTTAACTGATACAGAGGTGCCTGCCACTGGGAGAGCACCTGGAAAATTCCAACACTCTACCAAGAGGCTGCCAGGGTAGCTTTCACAATATGGGACACTATGGGTATCCAGAAGGACTTCCAGTCTTCTTTTTCCCCTTAGCATGCCATTTCTACTTCCAAGATTTAAATTTTATACTGTTTCTTCATGTTTCATCCTTTATATGTCTTCCAAAATATTAATAACCTCTAAGTTACTCAACAGCCTTCTGTTTTCAGGCAGTCTAACAAATATTTTGTGAAAAATAGATCAGTGATTCTTCCTTTTCCTGTAACTTATACTTTCTCCTAAAGCATATGTAAAACTATCAAAAGGAATGTAAACATTAATTGCTTAAATTCTGTTGATGCTGAATGAAATGTAAACAATCTCCAGATTCATCAATAATTTCTGACATGGAACTTCAGCTTCAAAACCATGTAGCTGTTTTTGAAAATGTTTCCTTTTTTCTTTCTAATAATGTTATCTGTGATTATGTTCTTTAGTTTTTCTAAGAAGGTATATTCATATCTGATTGAATTAGTGGAATCAAGGCATTAAAGTTACAGGTTTTGATTTTTTGAATTACACATGAGAAAACCAGGAAAATATGCTATTAAAAACAAAATTAATTGAAAAATATAAATATAAATTTGATTTAAGGATACGTTTCAATCTTCTACTTAGAAAATTCAGATGTAGTGTGTAACAAATAATGTTCTTTGAGTTAAAAAAGATAAAATTTGTTATTCCTGGAATATAATTGGAAATATTTTAAATGAAAGGTTTTTATGTGGGGTTAAGCAAAACTTGAAATTAACTAATGCACGTGACTGGTAAAGCATCAAACTTTAAGTTCTTTTATGCCTAATGTCTTCCTGATGGTGGCACTGGCATATTCTGCCTTGCACGCATTCACAGCAGTTTTGAAGATCAAGATGAAAGGCATGAACAGAAATCCCAGCTACCACATTGTTTTTGAGAAATGTATCTTAGAGTCAAGCTTTTCCATGCATTTCATTAAATCTTAATAAATAGTGTTACTTGCTGCTTCACACTTTTCTGGAAAAAAACTCTTCTCAGTAATTCCACAAAGAAATCTAATTCTCAGTTCAGTAGGAGTAATTCTTGCCCTTCAAAAACTTTTCATATTTTATTATTTTTATCTTAGAACATAGGGCTAATCGTTTTTCACAGAAGGTTAGTGCTCATCCAATTTCATGGGGTTATTGGTTCATATCACAGATGTAAAAAATGCAAGTGTTGGTTATTTCATCTTTTCTAAAAATACAGACTGCTGCAGGACAGAATAATGGCATTTGGCTTATCTCTGAAGCACAAATATAACTTGGAGACCACTGGTGCATTTTAGGAAAGTAGTACCAATTCCTCATGTAAAACACCAATCTCATTCCAACATACTGCAGTCCTCCTAAATAGAGTATTAGTAGCAACTGCTAATATTCCTTCCTTTCAATAGATAGAATGTGTATGCAACATTACTGAAGTTTTTTTAGTAGGTCACCTGAGGCCAGCTCTTAGTCTCTGAGCCCTGAGGAGATAATGTTGAGCACAAGAACAATTCTTAGATTCGACAGATAGGAGCAGGTTGAGGTCAAGTTTATCACGTCCAAGAAGCATTTTGGTGTTTTACATCAAGTGCACAGACGGGGACTGAGGGACAGATTTATTTTTTTTTAGTTCAACAGTTTAAAAATGTGGTGCAAAATCTGAACAAATCCATTGCCTTGGTTTCTTCTAACCCCTTAGAGAGGGAGGTCTGAGAATTTCAGTCTAGTTTTACGATGGATTTCATTTTAACATGAGTCCTCGCTATTTTAAAGCTGAATGGAACACTAATTTGTAGGTCCAGATGCAAATGAACTCCTTTTTCAATGTTTAAGTTTCACTGGTACTTCAGTGGTTACAGCACACATATATAGAGCCATATAGTTAAAGATATCTAGAAATTAGTGCAGAGATTTGGATTTTGCTGCTGTGAAATAGCCTTAGAAAAACAACAGAAACTATAAAATATTTCAATAAATCTGTACAAAATATTACTATGACACATGATATGTATGAATTAGTTTATGAGTGACAGGCATACAGTGCATGTTTCTCTCAGTACACTGGCCTCAACAAAAAAATCTTATTTATATGAATTACAGAGTAGTTCTTCTGAGTCAAACTATAATGAGGCCAGTGCATAACAGTAGACATTATCCAGAGCAATGCTTTCTGCCAGTCCTTGACAGGCTGTAGGGCAGGCTAAAGACAAGGGCATGAACAAATATATGTCCCTGGATGCTGTTCCTGCCTAAGCAAGCTTACAGCAGCATTAGCTGGAGGTTAAAAAATAATCTTCCAATGCATTAGTCTGATATTTATCAGAAATTCCAAATTAATTTAGAAATTTGGCTTATTTACAAAAGTCTACACTTTGTAAAAGTAACCCAATTATTCCTGGGCTGTGGATTCCCACCCACAGGGCATGTGAATCCATTTCCATGGCTTTAGTTGCTGCTAACATTTCATTCAGATATTATGAGCAAAAGTGTCAATCCTGTCTCTCACTGGTAGGAAGTCGTTAAAGATAAGTTTTCGTTTAGGGGTGTTTCTTTCCTTAGCAAAACAGCTCCTTCTGGCTTTCCTGTTGCACTGCAGCCCTAAATATTACTGCTAAATTATTTTGCTTAACAATTATATGCAGGTTCCACTTCTTTCTTATCTACCATTACTGGGAGTGAAGCAAAATCAAGTTATTTCAGTAAGTCATTTAGCTAAATATCACCTTCCATTCTGATAATATACAATGATACCAAAGAGACAAGATGACTGCAGCACTCTGAACTCTGTAGGAGGATGTCACAATACAAAGGAACAAGGATATACAGTTCTTTCAAGCTGAATGGCTAGTTAAAATCTGTGGTCCTGTGAATTATTTTGGTTAGGAGGAAAAGATGATGATGAAGCCAGGTTATTTTGATACAATCTTGTTTATATTTATATGAGGCATGAGAAACAATGCTTTACCCTGCACTTGAGGAAATCAAGCGCTATAAAATCATCATCATTAACCTCAAAATTCTTTCATGAGCTCAGTTTTGGTTTTTGGTTTTTGGTTTTGGTTTTGGTTTTGGTTTTTTTAGGGGGGGACTTTTTTCTGTCTTTTTTCCCCACTTTTCTGTGTCTTTTGCTGCCATAAGTCTCTCTGATTTTCTCTTTTGTATATTTATCTCCACTAAAATAGTACCCTACCTCTAAAAGAACATCAGTTTTGATTCTTAGATTAGCCAGGTGCTTTATGACAAGAACCTCACTTGATTCTGCAAAGCACTAGTCAAGTCACCTTGTGTTATTATACTGCATTAACAACATTGCACTGATATGCATACAAATATGTATACTCATATAAATTTTATATACTGTATGAAATTTAACCCAGAGGTCAGTATCTGTAAATACTTTGAGCTGTCTTAAAAGGGCAGACTTCTAATTTTCATCTGATACTCATATGAAGCAGGCCAAACATAGTCTATACAATGAGAACATCAGCACAAAATTGGAGTAAGTATTCACTCTAAACACACTGGTAGAATGAAGATCTCATGACCTTCAACAAAACTAGTGCTTGTAATATTAAGATGATAGCAAAGAATTAAAAATTTGTTGCAAAGAGATAGAAATACAGCCAGCACAATATTATAACATTAAAAAAGAATATAGTAGGGTCAGTGTTAGTCCATTCATACTGCCAAAAAGTTAAAAATATGTGAAGTCAGAAGGAAATGCTTCAATGAATATTACAGCAGCAGGTGCAAAAGTATTACTGCCATCTGCAAAATAGATTCAGCAATGCTCATTAAAGGTGTTGTCTTGATTTGATTTGATTTGATTTGATTGATCTAGAGCTCATCCTCTTAGGCATGTATTCATTTTCATAGTACCAAGCGAGAGAAGTACAACGCAGAGATATTTGACAGCCTAATATTAATAATAATTTAATGCTTATATGGAGCATGTTATATATTCAAAGAACTGTACAAACAGTAACCAACTAATAAAAACTAATGTTATTCTTTCTCTATCTCATGATATTAATGAAGCATATTACTTATTCTCCATCTACTCTTTCATGTTTTTAGCTCTTTTCACTTGAGCATTTTATGACAAACTCTAGAGATCAATTTGTACAGCTAAGAAAGTTGCATACATGCATAACACATTTTACAAACTCCTCCTTAAATAGTGTCTGCTGCAGAATGTGGACAACAAGTCTTAAAATGAGGTATCCCAGAAAGACTTTGGCTTTGTGACATTGTGAATTAGTGATTGATAGAACTTAAATGAGCTCAGGTAAAATTAGAGTTGGTCAGAATTTTTCTGAGACAAATTTACTCTCAGAGAATGATGATGTCTCAAAAGTCCTTGAATGCATAGTCCAGCTTGTCTGTGGAAAGAAAGCCATGGGACAGGGGTAAAGGACATCCAGCTCTGAGTAGCCCTGTAAATTTATGCGTCCAGTGTAACAAATTCTCTCTGCATCCAGTGCTAGACCTTGAAAGATGCCTTTCCAACTTTCTCAATATCGACCTGGAGTCTTTTGATTCCTTGCAAGTCTGAGCATTTATACTTTATTTTAGCCTCCAAGTGTGCTCATGAACCACTGTCCCTGATTGCTCACATTTCCTGCATGCTGAATCATGATTAGGCTTCTGAATCCAGGATAAGACAGCTACATTTGCTGATGGGGAAGACTGGAGATAAAAGAGCTGATAGAGGATCCCTTGTGTCCCAGCACTACCCTGTAGTCAGAGACAGCAGCTTGTGAGAATTTGAAACTGAGCTGAGTTTCAGAACAGTTACTAACAGCACCAGTGAGGTTTTTTGACATCTGGACTTCGCTCTCAATGGGGATAACCAACATTTTTTTCATCCCTACATCTCATAAATCCTGGAGAAAAGGGACTGAAACAGGCCTCTTAGATGGAATTTCAGGTCTAAATGAAACATTTTATGTTAGAAATTTGAAAGAACTATTTTTTTTATTTGAGGGGTTAAGTTTGTCTGGAGATTTGAGATTTTGAGTTTTTTTCATACTGAAGCATATAATTTGTGTCTGAAATTTCAGATTACTGAAAAAGAACTCTCATTTCTAAGATTGAAGTAAAATCTTGTAAGCTTTGTGACAAAGATTTTCCCTGCCTCGTTTCAGCCTTTAGCCAATTTTTGAGGACAGTGATGGTAAGAAAAGTGGGTGTTTGAAGTTATATTATAGATCAGTTTGGTAAATCATTGTGTTGAACAGTTGTGGAAAATTAATAATGGCTTGTTCATTGACTTTGTGTTTTGAAGATGAAAATATGACATGAATACTAAGTAGGATTACTCCTAAGCTTAATCTTTTATGTCAGGTTTCCAGTAGTTTGCATATTGGCTTCAGTGTCCTGGACACTTCCCAGTTTGCCTAAAAAATTGCATTCTGCTTACTGGCATTTTTGCCTACAATTTCAACTGCTTATGTTATTTATCATTTCCTGTTGTGCTGCACTACCATGGCCTACTAATTCTTTCATTTTGATTCAAAGTTCAAGTCATCCCTAGTGAGTATCTGAGAGCAGGAGAAAGAAAAATGTTATTCTCTTTTGGAATTGCTAACAAATTAAATTCAGATGAGGAGTAATAAAAGAAGTTGGAAGATGTGGGAGGATGGACATTCACTGTAGTATGCTTAAATGGTTACTCAACTAAGAGCAGACCGTGTTGAAGAGTTTCATGGCTTATTTTGAAAATAAAACAAACAAATAAATGGAAATGCTTACACTTTCATCTCTTAAGAGTTCCTACCAGTTGTAGGAAGCATGTGGAAGTATATGGATAATGGAGGTTTTACCTGACAAGCTAGCTCAAGCATAATAATAGACTATAGGAAAATTCAGGCACAGTCTTGACTAAAACAGGATTTTAGTGTTACTGGTATGCGCAGATATGAAAGTTCGGAATGAAGTATAAATATGAAAAGGTAACAGGGCAAATGCATGTTTATGTGAAAAAAAATGAAAATATACATAGTTGTTTTGTCAAGACTTGAGAGTATTCTATACCAATTATTCCCATAAAATATAATGACTCTGTATTGAAATGTATTATGTTTTTCAAACTGCTTATTCAAGAATGCAATTTGGATTTAAGAATATTTTATATTA
The DNA here is from genome assembly GCA_013399945.1 of Ploceus nigricollis. Lineage (NCBI taxonomy): Eukaryota > Metazoa > Chordata > Aves > Passeriformes > Ploceidae > Ploceus > Ploceus nigricollis. The sequence continues at coordinate 68,328 of VXBC01013090.1, forward strand.
TGGCATAGTAAGAATTAATTGATGCTGATGGAACAGGGAAAATCAACTACATAACTGATGGATGTAACCTATATCCATATAGAGAAGAGTAATTATTTGCTGAGAGCAATCGTCAGTAAAAAATCTGGACACAAGAAGGCTCTTTCAAGAGAAGAGGAGAAAAGAATCTGAAGACGAGAAGTTAGAGGGGGGAAAAAATCTGTATGACTTTGCTTCCTTTCCTAGGAAACTAAGGATTTTAGCACTGTTATTTAACCATGTGAATCTTTCATAGTTAAACTACTTTGCCACTTTCTGCTCTAATTATGGTAGCAAAAAATTCTCTCTCATCTAAAAACACTCAGAAGTTTCTTCTAGAAAAGTATGACTTCCTGCTTAGTAGGAGCAGTACAGGGCACATAGTTCCTATGCCCAAAGGTTCACATAAGCTCCAGATCATTTCCCAATGCAATTGGTGGAATCAGCTCTGCTTTGAAAAATCATTTAGGATTTGGACTTGCCCTAGGCTATCAATCAAGTGCCTCTGGAACAAGACTGAAAATGTCCCTGCAAAATTTATACCTCATGGTGAGATAACATTTTGTTGAGTCTTTCTGCTCTTCACTTAGTCCAATAGAAATCCAGATTCAATAACACTGAGAACACATTAGAAATCCTTCCTCTTCATACTTGCTTTTACCTAAATAGTGAGTTGAGCAGGTCCTCATGGAAGACCATTCACTTTATGGCCTGTCTTGGAGAAAAGAGATACCCTGTAAGTGACACACAGGCAAATATCTAAACCTGTTTCTCTTATATGTTATAGTGTAATATACTATCTTGAACATTATACACTTTTGAGTCATTTACTTACATTGTTTTCAAAACTGCATCTAAATTATACCACTATCATGAGCAAATTAGCCTGTAATGTCAAAAATAGAAAATATATCAATGAATCTATATGTCTGCATTAATTTTCTGGCTATTATTGGCTTTCTAGGGGCACATTTGCATGCTTTCATCAAGCTAGTTGATCCCTGGAAGAAGGAGCAAGGTGGGTTTACTCCACTGAGGGAAGGGAGCTAGGAGCTGACGGTGACAGCAGACTGGCATCTAGACAGAATGCTGCTGTCCCTAAACCAGGAGAGCAGAGAAGATCCAGTGAGAGTAATCAGGGCTGGTGAGAGCCTAGGCATCCCCAGACAAATATTTTATAACCAGCTATGTCCAAGGAGAAGGCAGGAAGAGAATCCAGTGCAGTCAGGTCAGGGCCAGGACTTTACACAGGCACACCTGGGTGGCTCAAGGGAGCATCTGGGACTGGGACTGAGCTGGGATGTGCCCCCAAGCGAAAGGGCTGAGAGTACCTGGATGGGCCCCAGACGAGGCTCCTCATAGCCCATCTTTGCAGGGCTCTTTGCACAGCTCTCCCCTAGGCTGTGCTGTCCATCCAGCACTCACCTGCAGCAGCTCCAGATGAGCACCCAGGAGCGAGGAGACCTCCTGTCTTGGTGCACTGTGGCCTGTGACAGATACATGGTGGTTTGTGGTGTGACTGCTGAGGTTTGTCTTACATGTGCTCTGCCTTGGTAGTTAGTTACTGTTGAAAAAGGGAATTAATTTCCTAGTAATTCCAAAAAAAAAGAAAAGCAACAAAAACCTCAAAGTTCCTTAAAGTATTTGGAGGAAAGGTAATTAAATACGTAATTATTCCAAACACTGAGGTAGTGGTGGGTCACTGCTAACAACTGAGGCCCTAATTGAGCAGATTAATATATTGCAAAGTTCACAACACTGTTTTGCCCCATTTCTTAACTTTTATGAAACAACAAGCCTCTAGAAGAAACTGATTTAAAGTACAATGTATCCATTTAGTTGTTTGGCTGCTTCTTTCACTTCGTGACTATCCCAGTATCTATCATTATCCTCTCCAGCTTCACAGCTCTGATCCTCTGTTCTTGGCTGTGTCAGATGCTTTTAACCATGCTTCTGTCTCTACTTCAATCATCCTCTAGTCCCATAACAACAATTTAACCCACTCTATATTGAATGTAATTTCCAGATCATTCTTCGCTTGCTCTTGCTCTCTTACTGCCTCACTAAGGGATCAGAAGGATCAAAGCAAAAAAATCCTAGTTTTTTACAGTGGTTGGCAAATCTACATGTATTTGAGAAACTTAGTTCTGAGCTAGGTGATAAAGTTCATGCTCATCTGCTCCTAAATTTCTTATCAGCTGCCTTAGGAAACCTTACTTCACAAGGTAAAATGGAAAGGAGAAAATTATGCAGAGAAAGGGAACAGCTGGTGCACTCCTACACATGTGCAAGAGCCCAGATGCACAAACATTTGGACCTGTAATTATAGAAGCTTGGCAGCTTTAGTTCCTTGCAAGATTTAGTGTGAATGAAGACTGGTGAACCACATTGTCCTCAGAAAGTTGTGTGCATTGCTTGTACCACCTTTAAAAAGACTGAAGATAAGTGGACAGGGGTGTAAATATTTTCATTGAAAATAAACATATGCATATATAGGTCAGTAAGCCAACAGTAGCTTCAAACACTTGGATTTAATGATAAATTCTCAGTCTGTCTTTTGATTAACATAAAAAATTACAGGAAGCAAAAGGAACCAGGAAATCACAGCTGCTATTTCTGATCTTGTGTTCAGCTACCTCTCAGAAGTATTGCAGCATTTTGGAATGACATACAATTTATACTGTTGTCTCTATTCTTTTTAAGTTCTTGGGGGCTTGGACCTTTTTAGCAAGACTTCTTATTGTCATCACAACAGATGCTGAGAAATATGTATTTGTAATGGTTTAGGTGTTAAGGCTAAATAGGGATTTGCACTGTAGTATTGTGTCCTGGATCTGTACTGGTATATTTGAGCTGTCTTTTGATGGTGGGAAATGAATTAATTATTACAGGATGAATGAAAATATTCTCCTTATTATCCGTCATCCTGTCTGGGTTCAGTGACTTTACAAATGTGCAGTTAAGCTAAATCACATACTACCTTCAATTTAAACTCTTGTTCATTGTGTATGTAAAGGTTAAAAGTTCCTACTTTAACAAACCTACAAAATACCTTAATAGCATGAATATATCCCACTTCAGAAAGACTCTCTTGTCACAGTTCCTTGATAACTATTTACTTGAATGATCTGGCACTTTTTAGATCAACTGATTTTTTTTTTATTAATCTCTTTTTTCAGCTTTGTTTTACTTATTTTTTATTATTTATTGTATAGGAAGTAGCCTTGATGAGAATTCCAGAAACTTGAAGTTCTTAATTAGATTTATTGATTTTCAAGTTTTAACTCTCTAGAAAATACAGGTCTTTGATAACTTATACAGCATTAATGCATTAGATGCCAAAAATTGTAATTTAAAAAGTAAAAATGGAAGCAACTGCAATTTTTCCAGACACACTATGAAAATATCAGATAGCTTTTGGATATTATGCAATAAATTTCTTTTACTAATTAAATCTAAATGTACAGTCATTAAGGAATCTAAGAAGCCTTCTGCAATGAATTTAAGTTTCACAAGAGTTTAAAATATATAAGAATTATATTAAAACAAAAGCATGATATTTCTTAGAAACCAGTCATCACGTCTGCTTTAATAATTTATTTATATGTGAATATTATATTTTCTTCCAAGGAATCTAAAAATTTCTGTATGGCAATTTAATATATAAAAATCCTTTTGAAAGTAAGAATATTTAAAATGTAGACACTCAACATATATCCAGATTTTCTCCCTGTTTAACTGTCTTCTAAAGCTGGATCTTACCATGCTAAGCCCTATTTGATTTCTTACAGCCTTGGCATTTCTTATGCATATGTTGATACCATCAGCCTGTAACACACAGAAGAAGGAAGTTCCTTTTCCACCTCCAGGGAAGAGTGATCATGAATTTAATATGCCAGCAGAGAAATCCAAACACAGGTCAAGTATCCTGTATCCTATTAGTGTTGCTGGATTGCTGTAAGTCATCGGGGCCTTTTTTTGAGTCATCTTAGTTCAACTTTAAGAACAGACATCTGTTTTTTGGTTTAAACTTTTAAAAAGACAATTTCAAAAAAAGGATATGATTTTATAAATCACACACAGTAATATCCAGTTTTGAGGGAAACCAGGCTAGCAAAATTCTATCCATACAGAGATAAGATGCAAATCTCAGATATCTTTAGAGAAGTGGAAATTTTACAAGATAAATCCAGTAACAAAAGTTAGATTGGAACAGGACAAAACATTTCAACCTGGAAATCACTAAGAAAGTATTCTTTCAAAGACATTGAAAACCATGGCAAAATGAACTAATCATGGCGGAATCAAGGCATCTTCTTTGCTCTTTGCAATAGTCTTTGTTTTAAAGAAAGAAATTATATCAAAATATGGCAGAACAGAGAATTGGGAATCATCTATGTACTCACCACATGAAGTTCCCAAGGAGTTGAATGCTTTATGTCTTAATTTCTGACACAAGCTAGTCTATTTCTTTGTACAGCAAGTCCTCAAGCATATTAATGTAATAAACCAAAGAATCGGTCCTACCGTTTAGATTCACATTGCAAAACTGTATAAATAATTTCAAATTTAGGCTAATCAATGTACCCTTTTTTTTTTCTGAATTAGCTATGTAGTCTGTACACTTGCTATAAAGTTGGACTATATTGTTGAAAATGTGTTGTCTGTAGAATTGCTAGGATGGAACACAACAGTCTTCTCTTTCTATTTAAAGCAACAATAGCGTTCTTTGCATAACCTAAAACCATCACATTAGATATAGGTTTCTTTCAGTGGATTTCTACTGAAAAAGACATTTTCTAGAAAGATTTTAATGCTGAAGGAAACATTTCACAATTTGCTTCAAAGTCAATATACCTTTCTATGTTTTTATGAAACTACACTTTTCATTGGAAATTTGAAGGAAAATAAGGTGGAGGCTGAATAAAATTTATTACTGGTCTTTTTCCTACAGTGTGCTGCATTTTACTTCCAATTACATTGACATTCTTATAAACTAATCACCCATTGGACCCTAGATGTGATCTAACCATAATGAAAATATAGGAAACAGAAGCAGGGGGACAGCAAAGGCAAGGAACAGGCGACATGTCCCCTGACATGTGGGTTGGTGATTGATCTTCTAATTGTGCACCCCAAACACATTTTATGCTTAGATGGAAACAAACATTATTGATAGGCCTTGCTTGATATCTATGCTCCATATGACTATCCTTCCTGTGCTTGATAAATAATGGAGAGCATTTCAACCTTGAAAGAGGCTGGGAATACTTCAGAAAGATAAACCTCCATCAGTGAACAGTGTCTATTAGGTAGTCTGTACTAGGGCAATGATTGATTTCCAGATGAATGACCTTGAAATTTACTTTTCAAATCTATTTTCCCGATAGAAATCTTGGTGACCTCAGAAAGGTTTGTTTTTCTTATATATATTTACATATTATAATTTGCATCCTCCTTACTTACAGCTCAGCCTATCACTTCACTTGGAGCATTATTTTAATATTTTAACCTGTAACTGTATGTAGGGTTTATGAAAAATTACTAGAATTTATGTTAAAGAAAGTTGTTTGTGCATGGTTGTAAATACAAATAGACATGATAACCCTAGGAAACAAATACATTTATTTCACTTTCATAAGGACATCAGGATATACCACTCCTGACTTAGCCCTACAGAGACCAAAATGCAGCAGCTTTACTTCAGCAAATGCTGGCATAGACAAAATAATATTCTGCATTTTAAATTTTCTTCAAATCCCCCCTCTACACACTGAAATTTTACAGTAGAGCTGTTTTATCTGTCAAAATGAGACTATTGTAGAATACGTCATGTATTACCAGTACTACTTTCCATGTTAACAAATGTTTTCTGGTTTTCCATCAACATAGGCAGTAAACCACAGAAAAGAAAAAAAAGCTACACAAGCAACCCAACAAGAATATAATAAACTCTTTGATAATGGCAACTTGGATGAACAATCAGAACTTTCCATATAATTCATGTTTACTGTGAAAGCAGAGGATTTCATATATTTGTCACATATAAAAGACATCCTTAAATCAACTTCCGTTCAAATAAATTGCTTTTCATGTAAGGACAATGAGATTTAAGAATTACAGGCTAATTGTCTCATAGGCACCTGAAGTCAGTTCACACTCTATTTGAATATGTTATTTCTATGAAAGGTTTTCTGTTTAAATCTGTTTTCCTAAAAGTAAAGTATTGCTGGTATGTAACAGAAAGCACCATTTCAAGGTTGAGCACAAGTAGGAATTAATTATCTAATTGCCACATGAATAACCTGTCCAAATTTCAGATCTTGAAGATCTTCTTTCAGTTACATCCAAGTCCTGAAGGAAACACCTACATTTTTGAAATTATCTCCCTCTAGACAGCTCCACTTCTTTTCAGGGCCTCTCAAGAAAGAATCTTTACTGCCTTTGCTGCACTGAGCAGGCCAGCATTTTGTTGTGCGTTGTTTTCTGTGCTCCACACACCTTGTCTGGGAAGTTTGAGCTGCTAAACCAGTAATAATTAACTTGTGCAGTCTGCAGATCTGCCACATGGAGGAGGGTGCCCTGGTGAAGGGCTGTAACGCCATCCTCCCAAAATGAAGAGTTAGACAATGTCCTGACTGTGTAAACAAAACAAATAAAGGTGACACTGAAAACAAAAACAATGTGGCTCTCAGAAATTTAGCATTATTTTATTTGCTTTTAATGAAAATTATTGTGAAAGATGTATCTGAAATAGTCTGCAGGTATCTTGGAGGAAAGGGGCAAAACTGTCCATAGCCTGCAAGTTATTGGTATTGATGCTTGCCCTCAGTGGCAGACTTATCAGAAAGCAAATACAAGTGTGCTTATGAGCTACATTTTTGGCAGTAGACCTTGCCTTTAAATAATATGACAAAGAAAAAAAAGCTATTAAGAAAACTTAATCTTTTAATCTTAATATTATTAGAAGAATACCTTTATTGCCACAATGTTAATGGATGCCTTTCATTTAGTGTAAATTTAAGCCATAAGCTTTAAAGAAATACAAGCTGTAGTCATTCCTTGAAGCCAAACTGGCTGCTCCAGTGGAGTCAATGGCATTGGTGTTTTAATTTCACAAAGGCCACAAATTCAACCCAACACCACAAAAATTTCTTCTAGCATGGAGAAATATTTTATGGCTCTAAAAGAAACTTTAGTATTAATATTGCCATCCAGTGCATTCCAGATTAATTGTTCTTGTCTTCATTCTGTTTTACCTTAAGACACAGGTTTTTCTTTTAGTAAGTTAATTAGCCAGTTTCAGAGATTGGCTAGAGTCTGATTTTATTGGAGCATTGAATTAAATTTTTCCTTTTTTTTTTTAACAGATCATGACAGTATTTAAAAAATTGTCTTTAATAATAAATGTCTATTTTTGACATCCATCAAAAATTTGTAGTTGGGGGACTTGAAGTTTTCATCATACTATAATAAAAAATTATATTATTTTCTGAAATATTAAACTAAAATTATATCATGTATCTCTGGATGGCAATCAACAGATTAAAGAACTAGGAGGGAAACTAGGGATTTTTTATCAGCTATAATTCCCTCTTGTTCTTACTATAAATAACTTCCCTCCTGTTTTATATTTAAAATAAAACTTCACAGTTTTGACTTGTCAATTTAAATCAATATACAAAAACACACACTGATTTAATAGGATAGGGATCAGTTCCAGAATCCTTAATTTTTCATTAGCTTTCACTGGATGTAGATTGAACATTTATAACTCTGTCCTAAACTATTTTTAAGTCTGGCTTTCTGCTTCAAGACACTGAGGAAAAAAAATCCACACCAAACCCATTTTAAATTAGTTGACAAATACAAATTGGGATGAAGTTTGCCAAAATTGGGGATGCACAGGATGTAAAGTGAGCTGCACTGAACCACTTACATGTATTAAAAATTACTTATCTCTAGGAAATCTCTAAGAAATCCTTCAATTACCCACCAAAAGCCTGAGCTTGGATGTCAGTTATGTAATAATCTATCTGCTATTTGTGAGGAAACTCAGCCAGGAGAATTTTGTTTTCTACTTTGCAGATATGAAACATAGGCCATAGACACATAGGGGTGTAGTTTCGTTTCAGGCCTGCAAACTGAATTTCTGTGTCTGGAAAGTCACTTCTGCAAATGGTTTTTGTTCTGGGAAGGGGTTTTCAAAAGGATTTTAACAATTTTGAAGTTGCATAATGAGGGGGGCATACTCCTTCTCCAGAGTTATGCTATATTTTCATGGATTGTGGCCAAATGCCAAAGGGCTTGGAAGTCATTATTCTGAGTCTCCAAATTATTTCTAGGGATTAAGTGCAAAATAATTGCTTTGAACAGATCATTTCACCCTGCAGTTAATTTTCCCATGAGACATGAAACAGAACACTGAAGTCTTCCTTTTTCATTCTTGGGAAATATAATTGCAATACTTCAAGTACTGTTTGACAGGGTTTCTGGATACTACAGTGTTTCCCTGAAATCCCCATGATAATTCATACTTTATATTTTTATTATTGTTTAGAACCAATCTAATCCTTTCCTTTATTTCATTATTTTGCTGCCCAAAGAGATTGTTGAAGCTCTACATTTGGGGTCAGGGTTTTGGGTGAGCTGGACACAGTCCAGCAACTATTTTGGGGAGGAACTCATCAGTCTATCATCATCATGGGACTGAATTTCTCTGGCAGTGTGGCCATCTATAGTAGATGTGGGCATGACAGTCACCACTCATAGGCAAATGTGGGTGCAGAGACCTTAGGAGACCTTTTTTCCCAGGTCTGACACAGATTTTGTGGTTATGTCCGCCCTTACAAACTACAGTGGATGAGGTCATGGGCTTGATGCTCAGCATCACCTTTATTGTTCAAGTGTTGACATACACCTTTGTTAGCATTTTGGCCTAGAACAGCTGGTAGGGTCCCACACAGCAAGGGAGCTTTGTCTGGGGACAGAATGGCCCCCAGATTGGTCTGACTATGCCTTCCTCTTCGGGAAGGAAGTGTTTAGCTGTATGAGAAGTGCCAGTTGTCTAAGAGAGTGGGTTTGGGGGCAAAGTGGTTTTAGATTTTTCATTATCTTACTTTTATTAACTGAAAATAATTTATTTTCCCCAAGTCAAGTTTGTTTTGTCTGTAATTGTAACTGGGTGATATCAGCCTGTCCTTATCACTTTTTCTCTCTCTGTCCTGTTGAGAAGGGGAAACGATAGAGCAGCTTGGTGGGCACCTGACAGCTAACCAGGGTCGACCACCCCAAATGTTTACAGGTAGATATTTGAAACATTAGTAGAAGACAATATTTATTAATACATATTTGGAAAGTAATAGTAGGAGACAATGATCACAACTTTTGCCAATAGTCATTGTCTTCTTTTGAGCTATTATTCTTGAACAGTGCAGTGGTTTGCCATGTCCCTTTAACAGTTTTCCTCGGCTTTTGGATTCTTGTTTTTGAAAGCTTGATGGTACCAGCAGCTGTTGTATGATTGAATACCTACTCATGCAAAGTTGGACAAGAGGTAATAGAGTTGATTTAGACCTGCAATTTTGAATTCTAGAAGCTATCTAGAACTCCAGATTGGCATATAAACTGCTCAGAAATTAAACTTCTTAAAATTTTTTATGGACAATCTACTGTAACAAAACAAGCAAGTTAACATTAGCTTCTTTCCTTTGGCCTACAGTGGAACTTGTAAAATGTGCTTATTTTTTAACCTTATGAAAATCAGACCAAAAAATTGTCTTCTAGAGAAAATTTTAAATGTTTCTGCAAAGTATTCTAATTAATTGCCTGAAATTCAGAAATAGATTTACACAAAATTAATGCCTTTCTTAACTGGCAATTTGCCATATTTTCTAGATCCATTGGGGATCAGTATGATAGTAAATGGTGACCTACACAATGATTGCAAAAGATTTTATAAAAAAAACACAAACAAATAATAAACTAACAATCCAAACAGGCTGGCAAACAGGGAAGGCAAATTATAAAAACGAAAATAATGAATGAAGAGCAATAAACTGGTTGTAAATGAATGTAAGGGACTGTTGTAATACTCTAAAAAGCGATGCTCAGATTTTTTTGCAGAAACGTTAAGTGACCCTTAAATTTAAAAAGATTGAGAAACACTTCTCTGAGATGGACTGTTGAGAGTACAAAGACCCTTTCCCAGTGATTAATGGCTCTCTTTCAAAGTGTAAGTAGCTGATTCAGAAACTGCATTTTACAGAGATCTCAAGTTCTGTTTCCTTTCAGCCTTATTTTGATTCCTTTCAAGCAATTTTTAGGTTTTTCAGAGTCATTAGCTCATGGCAGATCTCTACATCTTCTGTCACTCAGATGTACAAGGAAGAGTGAAAAGAGGAAGATTATTCAAAAACAATTATGTGGAATAAGTTTTCTGAAAGACTGATTTGAGTATCTGTTTCTAGACCTTGGTCGGGTTTGAGAGAAGTGACTTTTTTTGAGCTAGGGAACAAAGTGGTGGGACGAGCCAAAAAAACATAAAAGGCTTTGGCAGCTTGTGGTGAATGGCTCCTAAGAGAAGCTAAAGTCCAAATTCAGTCAGCTGCACAGATTCAGCAGAGAGCTTTTAAAAAGGATTGACTCCAAAGGGGCATATTCAGCAGCTTATTTGCTCTGAATTGCAAGCTGGAAAAGATTTAACTTCTTCACTTTTCTATCTACAATTTGTTATATGGTTTAAATTGTTGATTCTAATAGCTATTTGCATTTTAGGAAGAAGGCAGAATTATACTGATTTCTATCAAAAAGTCAGCTGTTGGAAATGTTATTAAATCATGATATTTGAGATAAAATGTTTCTCAGTCCTTAGAGTAGGAAATAGCAAACACTGTGATACAGTAATTTTTGGTAAACTATGATTTTTTTTTTTTTAGATAGCAACCACAATGGCCACTAATTATGAAATAATAGAGTTGCCATACTGAATGTTTTATTTGCTTTGGGAAAAACTTAATTATATACAGTCATTTACTCTATATGAACTACCCTGCTATCACTGGCTGATAAGTCTCAAAAATGAGCTGTCTTTCCAGTCCTTTTCTTCTGAAGAACTGAAAGCAAATATGGTTGAAACCATTTTTTCTTGTGATGTGGTGAACTCCAAAAACTTTTTAATTTTAATTATTCATTTCTCAAGAGACAGCCTGTTGCATTTTGCACTGTGTGAGTGGGCAGGACCTTCTCAGCCTTGCAGCTTGTAGAGGGATCTGTCTTTAAAAGCATCTTCCTTGGCTCCTCACTGATTTTTTTATGTATGATGATGAACGTGAATAACCATTTTAATCACAAATGTCTGACCCTGAACATTTCTGGGACTTTGGCAGCACCTTATCAGAGCTACACTAATGCAAGATGTCTGCCATTAGTTTTACTAATGCTTTTGTAAAACCTTTATCCTTAAAAGCAACACTCTCCAGACATATTTCTTGTCCTTCCATTAAGTTATTCTGACATAAAATTGCGGTAAGATGAAGGCTTATGGTATTTGTTACTGGTATTGGAGAGTAATATAACTATACTATGTTACTCTCTTTGTTATCTGTAATCCAAATCATTCAAAAGAAAATTTGTTTTAAATTTTTATTTATCTTGAAAGAAGTTGATAAGAGGACAGTATTACCCATTTTAGGGGTAACAGTAAACTATAGGAGCAAGAATTTGTAACCTGGTTTTAAAGATATTAAAGAAATAAAATTTAGAAGAATTTGTAATTTAATTTATTTCACTCAAGGCAGCTGGCTTATAGAAAATATCATATATATATTAATATTTTTATTCTTCAAAAACTACTTTTGTGTTATAAAGGAAGCTTTCCATGATGCATTTTTTTTTCTGTAAATGATTTTCAATTCTTTCTCAATTGTACAGGACCTATTTGGAAGTGCTGCCATGAGCAAAATCTGACTGTGGGGCAAGTGGAGTAAAGGCTCAGAAAGAAGCTTGATGTCTGAATAATCTTGAAGAACAGCTGTAAGAACAAGATCTGTTCACTGAATACTAGGGTACAGTATACAAGGCTACCAGCTACCTTTCCTAGTGTACATATTTATAGGTTTGGCTCAAACAAGACAGACTACGTTATAATCAGCTGTAAAACAACAAAGTGGAATATAAATGGAACCAGTACACCTTGATTTAAACCATTATTGCTCTCACAGTATTGTATTGACTTCATATGTTGGGCTTTAGGACGTAGTGTGGATTTGTAGTCATTTAGTGGAACATTTTTAATGCAATTATAGAGTATGAGTTCAGGTCTTGGTAGACATTAATGATTCTTATACATGTCTCTTTCACAGGCAGCTTTAAGAGACTGCTCCTCTTGTTATGTAATACAGTTGGATAGAAGCAACAAGCCAAGTAGCCATAACTCTCCATGGCATTCAAATTTCTTAACATCACCTGAGACTCAGGGGAGATCTGTTACATAAGAATTTTTTTATGTTCTGTTGGATACTTTATCCTTTGGCCAGGAAATATCAAAATATATTATTAAAAACATATATATTTACTCTTACCTGTTTATTTCCCACAGCAGTGATAATATAATCTCCTTTTCACCTACCTCATCTTGAAGGAATTTCATTCTGGCCATCAAGAGACACATGTAAGGATGCTTATTCTTGACGACTTTTTATAGCTGGAGCATTTCTGCAAGATTTTTCTCTGCCTTTGGCCTTGTCATTGCCCATTTATAGTATATGGAAAGTCGATTATCTCTCTGCCACCCCCACAAAACTCTTCAGATATATGTTCTACTTTTACTGAAATTGAGAGCCTAATTCTCACCATTGTGGTATAATGCCACTATAAAATGATGTTTAGCAAGGTCTGTCAAATAAAAATGGCTGATGTTATATTTATTGAAATATGGTTTTGATCAAGTACATTTTGATACTGACTTAGAAAATGATCTACCAATAATTGTGCATAGAAGATATTTTTCTAACAGCAAATTATTAGTATTAATAACATAACTTTGAGAAAAAGGGAGGTTTGCTCTAGATCTTAACAAAATAAAGTTTTGCACTGGTTTGAGAGTGACACAGGCAAAAAAAATCTCTTTTGCTTCAGTTGTCCATTTGTCATGGCATAGTAAGACCAGCAATCATAGTCGCTCTCCATTTCACCCTCCCACAATTCTCTTCCCACACCACTGCCTCAGAATGGAGGTGAAAATAAAAGGCCTTCATTGATGGCTCTCCAGAGAGGAGGAGATTTTTCAAAGGGCTCAGTTCAACTGGACATGAAGCACCATCAACTGAGGTTAAATATCTTCCTGTATGATAATACTGGAGTGTATTTTAAACTGAAAGAGATCAGAATTGTCCTCATTAAATTATTCTCCAGTGATTTTTCATACCTGTATTGACAAGGCACAGAAATTATAACCACTAATCCCCAAGCATGTCTTTCTGCAGCTGAGTCTTAATTTAATAGCAAAAATAGAGGCAACCACCCAATTCCTTGCCTTTTCTGCTCAGTACCATTTCTCCTTTGTTCAATTAATTTAACTTCTTTATTATTGTGTGCTTCTTCTTTTGTTTATGGCTTCTGTCACAGACTTCCCCACAGGTTTTACCACACTTTTTATTATACTTTTGATTACATCAGGTTGTGGCTTTATGAGCTGATTGAGTGATTTTAGGGGAGACTGGAATGATTTCAGATTAGACGAGAAAAGAGAAATATGGGGTAGCAAGGTGAGTAGGGCAACTGCAATAAAAGGAACAGAAAGTAAAATTCTCTGAGGCCTTAGTTCACATCTGTTAAAAGGAACATTTTAAAATGGGAAGTTCATAAAAATTTTTCTTTCTTTTAACATCCAGCTCCTTCAAGTAATTATGTTACCATAGATACACTGTTGACCAATTTATAATCATAAAGAATGTTAATGAGAGTAAGATTTTTTGAAAATGGTATTTTTCAATGAAAAGACAAAGTTATTTTCCTTGGAAAAACATATTCTCTTTTTTGTTTGAGGGTTTTATATATATATATATATAAATCAAATGAAAATTTATTTTTCATGCCAGAACAAAAAAGCCCAGCACAAACTAAACCAAGAGCATCTCTGTTTAATTTTTTGCTTTAACTGCCTAAAAAATAAAATCCTATGAAACAATAATAGTCCTCTTGTGACCTGCTGCTGAGATGATGACGGTATCTGAAGCATTATTTTCATGAACAGAGCTTTCCTAGACAATGCAGCATTGGCTTATTGTAATTTCGTCATGTGTTAAAAATTTAACTCCCTGGGGATGCTCAGGCACAGCACAGTCACATAACACAAATCTACTTTTCTTATGCAATTATACTACACAGAGATAAACACTAAACCACACATAAATCTGCTTCATTATAGCAATTGGTTTTCATTACAGCAATTTTAAGATGCCGTCCCAAATTCTTACTCTATGTACCTATGCTTTTAAATGGCCTTGATGTGTCATTTAATGTTGCTGAAAAGACAGCAGGTAAAGCAAAAATATTGAGAAAAGCAACAATCTCCTGTAGTTTTTCCTTGTCCCTAGATACCACTGTGACTCCTGTTAGGTCAGGGCTCTGTGTCTCTGGGGACAACAACTGTGGGTAAGGTGAGAAATTTTGGGTTTACTCCTTCTTGTGACATTCTTTAGTTGGCTTTTAACACACTGTTTAGGAGTGAGAAAAAAGCTGCAGAGACCTAAAGAGTGACTGACGTGAGCCTTTTTCTTTATATACAGTGAACTAAACAATCTCATTCCCTCACTTCCAGTTTTAAATGGTGAAGCAGATGCTCTTTCTAAGGAATAGGCACATGCCTTTCCTTCCTGCGCAAAGGAAGATATTCTTCAGTGGGAATTCATGGAGGTATTTAGTTCCTGTGCAGAGAATATCTGCTTAAATGTAATGTAATAAAAAGTACGTTAGCTCTGTAAGAGCAGACAGTCTGTCTGTGGTAGACATTAAAACAAGCATGTCTCAGCAATCTAACAGGTCCTTCTGGGTATGAACAAGCCAGAAACAAAAATCTTTCTCCATCTGATTGAGACAGTATCTATAAAGATAGATATTTACAAAGTCTGCAGCTAAATTCAAGGTGCTGCAAGTCCTATAGGCAGAGGGTACTTTGGAGAGGAACAGTAAATGTGCTAACAAGACATCCGGACGATTTGAAGTCTGGGCTTTGTTTACAGATGGGTCCTTCTGGAAGGGGTGACAGAATGCAGCCTATGGGAGGTTACATCACTCCTACGGGAGTGTCTGCAAACACAGAGATATCGCCAAGAAAGCCTACAGTCTGTATTGTTTAGGGAAGAGTATTCTACGGATTAGAAAGATAAAAAGTTGGGATAGCAGGATTTAGTCTGAGCAGAATTTCTGATCACCAGAACCTCTATTATATTCTGCATCTGGGCTACTCATGAAAGAGTATTCAACTCCAAGTTTCATCTGATTTCATGACCTGTTACTGTCAGGTGTTCAATTTCTTAGGCAAAGAATTTTTGCATAGGCAAATCTAGGATAACAAATGAAGGTGTGTGAGGGTTGGATGTTTGTTTGCCTACATGGGGTTTCAATATGAATCCCTGCAGACTCACTCTTGATTTTCAAATCATATTTTCAGAATAAATTACAGCAAAAATGGCAATTTAGCAATATATGCTGATGATTATATAATATAGCATTTTATCCATTTATCCTAAAGAAGACTGTATTTCAGATTAACCAGACTGTTTTATATCATACTTTCTGTTTTATAAAAATGCTACATTGTTGTTTGAAAGCAGAAAATAAAACAAAAGCTATAAAGCTGTGTTCTCACATTATGTCTCTTGGCACATAACAAGCCTTCCCTTTTCCACATCATTTGTGTCTTTTGGTGGTTTATTTTGTAATACACAATTTTAGACACCAAACAAACGGAATATACTACGCTGATTATGAAAGGGTTTGCTCTTGTATGTATAAGGTAGGACAGATTCAGATATTACAGAGTCAGAAAAAATTGTTGCTTCAGCTTCTTGTAATGCATATCACACAATTGACTCAATTCTCATTTGATGCAAGAGATACTTTTGTAAAGTACTGAGTTTTCACTACTCAGTCACTCACCGTATCACTTCAGAAAGCTGTTCTGGAGGTAATTATGCTGTTGAGCAAAACAAACAAAGAAGCAAAATAAGAGTAGATGCCCTGCGTCTGCATTTATTTTCCTTCACATTTCAGCCACCAGAAGTTATATTTTTTTCTCTGAATGATTATAATTTCAAGTATTTTTTCACTAAATAGGTATTTTCAGACTCTAAGCCGCCCCTTATCTTTCTCTTTGTTAAACTTGCACTTATTTAACTAAAGATTATGCGCAAAATCTCAATCCAAGCTGTGTTTCTGAACAGACCTGCTGCTGAAAGTATATGTATGAAATATTCTGAGACATTTGCCCTTGCTACATCCAATCTGGCACCTTCCTCACTACCCTGAGTTGTCTAACAGCAACACCTACCCTGAGATAATTCATATGCTCAAAATACATGCAGATTATATGACCTCACTATTTCTGAATAAGTTTGGATATCAGACACACATTATACTGTATAACACTATAATTATACTGAACTCCCTAATGTTTCTGTCATTGGCACTTTTTTAACTAAACAAGTAAAATTTTTTGAGATGTACATCAAAAAAAAGTCTCATAGCACCTATACTACACCATTTATTTTCTAGTTTCATGTCCTTTAACATCCTGTCAAAAGATTTTTTTCTACCCAATGTAGCATCATTTTCTCCATTTAAGAACTGAGGTTGAAATATGCAGCAAGCCACTGTCAAACAGACATTTACTGCAGTCTTTTTATGCCCCTGTTCTTTCTCATAACTGTTCTCAGTCTTGTGAAACCAACGCTTTTAAACAGCAAATGTGTGCCGGTGTGTGAGCAAGCTCATGTGAAGAATAAATATGCACATTTTCTTTCTCCCCGGATATGAAATGTGAGCAAGTCATGATCATTCAAACTTAATAACTTTTCAGCTCTCTGATCTCTTCCTCTGTCTCTACCAAGAGGGTGGCTAATATTTTTTTCTTATTGGAGAAAGCGTGTTCAGCAATATTTTGGAGTTCTACTATCAGTACATCCTCTTCAATGGCTATAAAAGTCAGATAAAGCCAAAGAAAGTATCTTCAGTTCAGCTGTGACTGTTCTCTGCATTTCATCTTCAACAAGGCTTCAACAAGGGCAAACCATAGCTAACTAATTTAGTGGCTTTCTACAATGCAGTGACTGCATCCACAGACAAGGAAACAGCTATGGATGTCATCTACCTCGACTTCTGATACAGAGGCCTACAGCATTCTAGCCACTAAATTGGAGAGAAATGCGTTTGACAGATGGATGATTATCTGGATGAGGAATTGGCTGGATAGTTGCACACAAAGAATTATAGTCAACAGCTCAATGTCCAAGTGGAAGTCAATAACCAGTAGTGTTCTTCAAAGGTATGTACTGGGACATATGCTATTTAATACCTAAAAATGGGATTGAGTGCACACTTATCAAGTTTGAAGGCAACATCAAGCTGAATGGTGAAGCTGATTACCTAGAGGGAAAGGATATCATCCAGAAAGATCTTGACAGGTTTAAAGAGTGATGAACTCCTGTGAACTCCATGAGTTTCAACAGGGCCAAGTGCAAAGTCCTGCGCCTGGGTCAGGGCAATCTCCAGTATCAATACAGGCTGAGGGATTAATTACTTGAGAGCAGGCCTGCAGAAAAGGACTTGGATGTGTTGATGAATGAAAAGTTAGATAAAACCTGACAATGTACACTCAGTCCAGAAAGCCAGCCATGCCCTGGGCTGCATCAAAAGCCGTGTGGCCAGCAGGGGGAGGGAGCTGATTCTCCTCCTCTACTCTGCACTTGTGAAACCACACCTGGAGTACTGCATTTATATCTGGGGCCCATAGCAAAAGAAAGACATGGACCTGTCACAGTGCGTCCAGAGACTGACACAAAAATGAGCAGAAACCTGGAACCCTTCTTCCATGGGGAATGGCTGAGAGAGGTGAGGTTTTTCAGTCTGGAGAAGACAAGGCTCCCTAAGATTCTGTTGCAACCCTTAAATGTGTGCAGGGGTTTCAAAAAAAGGCAGAGAATGAATTTTTAAGCCTCTTACCAAGGCTCGTAGTGACCAGACAAAAGACATTGGATTTAAAATGAAGGACAATAACTTTAGATTGAACATAAAGAATACATTTTTTTAGGATGAGAGTGATGCATGGGAACAGGTTTCCTAGAGAAGGTGCAGATTCCCTATCATTGAAGGTGCTCAAGGCCAAATTAGATGGTGCTTCGAACAACCTGCTCTAGTGAAACATGTCCCTGCTTACTGCACTGCAGCTTGGACTAGATGATTTCAAATATCTTTTTCAACCCAAGCTATTTTAGGATTTTGTGAAGATACCTTCACAGCATTAATTATCCATTGGTATATCAGTCTTTGCCAGTCTCTGTCTGTCTACAGTAAACCATTCATTTTTGTTAGATAAATAGGTATGCAAGTCATACACACTGCCTTTTGAACTTCATTCAGAATAAACCTATTCTTCAAATGCATATGTTTTCATGTGTTAAAACATTGGTGTAGAGCAAAACAAATATTCTATTTCTTCAGACAGAGATAAACTGGATTTTTCCTTCAGTCATATCTCAGCTTTAGCAAAAAAGGTGTTTTATAGAAACCTGCTACATTGCTACTGTAAAAATGGAGTCAGTTTTAACATAAAACAACAAAACTTTAGCAATAAAATCACTACCATATTGTGAAACTGTTGCTAACTTCAAGCAAATTTCTAATGTCCAATGATTCTGATCACTAGCAAGCTGCTGTCTGTATTTCCATTGAATTGTCTTTCTACTTCAAAACTAAGTAATTACATTGATTTATTTTCCAGTATATTTCAGGACATGGTGAATTATCAGATTTATCAGGGTGGGGTTGGACACATTGAACAAAACCATCAGAGCAAGTCAGTGACAGTGTAAAGTAATTTCCATAGAACTTTATCAACTCACACCAGCTGAGGTTTGCCCCTTGTATATTGTTATCAGCAGGTTCCAACTCTCCAAGAGCTGTTTTGGTATCCTAAAATGTTAAGGATTCCTTCTGATATAAAATTGACACTTAAATACACTTAGGTCTCTCATGGACCTAGGTTTGATCCATCTAGATAGGATTGGTTTGTACTGCTTATATATGGGTGAGATTATATGGTTTAACTCACATTTTATTTACTTTTTTGGATTCATAATTTGTTAGACTAGAAGCAAAGAGGTTGCTCCTCAGATTCCAGAATTTCAAGGAAAGTGTTAGTAGATAGTTACAGGCACACTATTCTCAGATGGGATTACTGTGAAAATATTGTCCAGTTCTGAATTTCTTTTCCCATCTCCAGAGACATGTGTGAATGAAGATTTGGGGTTTTTTTACCTGGTTCAAACCAAATTAATTCTCAACATCCTTACTCCCATGGTTTTCTCAGGGACTTCCTGGGAAGAGTGAGCACAATTTTGTTCAATTGTGAGATGGATAAAATTGATGAAATTTATTTCCTATTGGTACAACTTGACATCAAGGAATTTTGAAGATTTTAGATATAAAATCTACTTCCCAAATATTATAAACTTGTACAACAAAGTTTGTGAGTACCATGATTCAAAGCAGTACCCAAAACATAATCTTGAAACAAACTTCAAAGCCTATTCAAATATTCTACAATGTGCTAAACTGAAAATGGAAGTGAAGGCACACACATGCTGGACATGGGAGCCTTGAACTTCAGTTATGATTTCTTTTGTTTTATTTTGCTTTCAGAGGTTTTGTGTTGTGTGTGTACTTTTTTTGTTTTTTGGTTTTTTTTCATTACAGATGAAAAGACTGTGTTATTTCTAAAAGCACCAAAAGTAAGAATCCTTCTGTAACTGTCAGTGAAAAAAAAAAACCCAACAAAATCACAAAACATATCTTGCAAGACTTTCTTCTTGACATTTTCATAAAAAATTCAAATAAATGCAAAGTAGTTTAGATGGTTAGTCAAATGGAACTAATTTTTAGATGATACAATATTTGACTACCACTAATTAGGGCAGCATTTCCTTTTAAACTGTAAGAAAAAATTTAACATTATATAGGTACTCAAGAGAAGTCAGTACTGAACTTTTTTCCTTTTCTGAACATAAGTATTGCTAATAATGTATTTACAATACAATGAATTAATCACAGCATCATAGAATGTCTCGGGTTGGAAAGGACCTTAAAATTCACCTAGTTCAAACCTCCCAGTTTACATTACATTTGCACAAAACTTATATGCATTTGCAATACATACTTCAGTTTCTTTAAAAACTACAATGAATATTTTACTGGGAAGTAAAAACATATTTTATACAAAATGTAATGAAATTACCTAGTTTTAGAAACAGACCTCTTTTTATATTTTCCTTTTGAAATAATAATTTGAAATATATGAAAAAATCAACATCAGGGAATACAAAAAATGAGAATCCTTACTGCAAGGAATTTTTGCCACTTGTTTCTATTCTAAATAATGATGAAAACCAGAAGTTTCCCAAAATTATTTGCTGAAACATCTCATTGCATTTCTTACTGTAAAGGCTAATTCAGCTATTTAGGAACTGAAATAATAATTTTGGTTGTTTAGTTGTCTGCTGGAACTTAAGAAAAGATGATTTTAGGTTCATTTATCATTTAACTCTTCTCCAATAAATTGTTGTTTCCTCAACAGTTGTTGTCCCATGAAATCTATGGAACACAATTCTCCCATGGCCTTTGACAATCACATCAGTTGGCCATATGGGAAGAGGGAGGCAAAGGATGTGGCTATATCCACAGTGGAGAGATGAACCACCCAAACCACAAGTGACCCGCAATTCAGCCAAGAAGAAATTGTCTTTGAATTCAGTGGGGATGCTGTAATTTGGTTTAAGAAAATAAAACATTTTTGTTTGAGTCCAAACATCCTGAAATGCAGTATTTTTGTTTTTCAAAGAATAATTTGGGCAAAATCATAAATTGCCTAAGGTAATTCTGAACTCTCTGCAAAATGTACAGTCTCTTTAGGCAATATTGGATAAAAAATGCCCATATCAGTTTTAGCCAATTTAAAACAGATTTTAAAAAGAATAGATTAATCAAGATTTTTCTTTTGCCATGTGATATTTTTCATTTGGCCCAGAGAGT
Source organism: Ploceus nigricollis (assembly GCA_013399945.1). Lineage (NCBI taxonomy): Eukaryota > Metazoa > Chordata > Aves > Passeriformes > Ploceidae > Ploceus > Ploceus nigricollis. Next base: position 89,652 of record VXBC01013090.1, read on the forward strand.
ATTCTCAACATTTACTTACTCACAGGCATAGGCTAGAGGCACTGCACTTCATATTTTTGAGGATTGATTTCCAAAGCTCGTATTTTAATTTCCTTTACTTTCACACTATAAGAGTAGTGCTTAAAAGAAACCTCCTCTAAACTGCAGGACCTATGTAAGAATTTTGAACAAGAAACCAAATGGTTTTATAGCTGTAGAGAAGACAGTGATCATAGGGTACTACATGAAAGGCACCTGTCATTGAAAAGCTGTGTCATGTTTTGGAAAGACAGGTGTCTGAGCCTCCCCTGAAATGGAAAAAATGTAAACCCCCTCCCTCTGAATCATTATAAATTTGAAATTAAGGGGGGCTCTCAGGCAAAAATATGGGAGTAGGAATAACAATTCTTTATTAGAGAAGAAAAGAAAAGAAAAGAAAAGAAAAAAAGAAAAGAAAAGAAAAGAAAAGAAAAGAAAAGAAAAGAAAAGAAAAGAAAAGAAAAGAAAAGAAAAGAAAAGAAAAGAAAAGAAAAGAAAAGAAAAGAAAAGAAAAGAAAAGAAAAGAAAAGAAAAGAAAAGAAAAGAAAAGAAAAGAAAAGAAAAGAAAAGAAAAGAAAAGAAAAGAAAAGAAAAGAAAAGAAAAGAAAAGAAAAGAAAAGAAAAGAAAAGAAAAGAAAAGAAAAGAAAAGAAAAGAAAAGAAAAGAAAAGAAAAGAAAAGAAAAGAAAAGAAAAGAAAAGAAAAGAAAAGAAAAGAAAAGAAAAGAAAAGAAAAGAAAAGAAAAGAAAAGAAAAGAAAAGAAAAGAAAAGAAAAGAAAAGAAAAGAAAAGAAAAGAAAAGAAAAGAAAAGAAAAGAAAAGAAAAGAAAAGAAAAGAAAAGAAAAGAAAAGAAAAGAAAAGAAAAGAAAAGAAAAGAAAAGAAAAGAAAAGAAAAGAAAAGAAAAGAAAAGAAAAGAAAAGAAAAGAAAAGAAAAGAAAAGAAAAGAAAAGAAAAGAAAAGAAAAGAAAAGAAAAGAAAAGAAAAGAAAAGAAAAGAAAAGAAAAGAAAAGAAAAGAAAAGAAAAGAAAAGAAAAGAAAAGAAAAGAAAAGAAAAGAAAAGAAAAGAAAAGAAAAGAAAAGAAAAGAAAAGAAAAGAAAAGAAAAGAAAAGAAAAGAAAAGAAAAGAAAAGAAATAAACAGTGCAAAAACCCTAAAAACAACATTGACAAAGTCAGAACACAACCTGGCACCCTGTTGGACAGGATGTGGGTAGCAGTCCAATTGGAATTGTGGCTGCAGTCCTCTTGGAGTGTCAGGTGTGGTTCTCTTGGCGGCAGGGATCCTGTACAAAAAGTGTGTAGTCTTCTTCTGAAGGTCCAGTGGAAAGGGCAACCATCTCTGTGGGAATCCAGTGGAGAAAAAAGCTGTGCTGGTGTGCTGGAGTCTTGAGATTATACACAGGTAGAAATGCTTGGCTCTTCTCTCTGGGCGGAGCATCTCACAATGGGATGCTATAGTTCTTATCAGCCATGCCGTGACATTCGATGGACCATTATCAGCAGATGTCTCCCTAGGGGGAGGATTGATTGTGGGAGAGATAAGGACAACTGCCCACTTAACAGAAGACGACTGCCATACAGATGGCAAATAGAATATATCTTGCTTCTTTCAATCTGGGACAAGCTGAAACAAGCTAGTCTAAGAAATTTAGCATGTGTCTCTGTGTACATGTGGGAAGGAGAGGACACGGAGTGTATCAGCAGGTGTGTAGATAATTAATGGATGATGATAATACTAGAGGAAAAAACACATGTTACTTAATACCCTCAGGCTTACATGAAACCCAAGAGATGCAGATTGCATGAGGTAAACAGAAGAAAAATTAATGTGTATGAAGTAATAATTGAAAGCTACAACCACGTGAGCATATTGGTTTTAATTATTCATTGCCAGAAAACCTGTAGATAAAACACCCACTAATCTTTAATCTGAAAAACCTTCAGGCCCATAAGACCTATTGAGGGTGTAAAGAGATTAATAAAGTGGGGGATGGAATCAAGAAGGTTATATAAATTGTCCTCAGTGTTTTTTAGCAGTATAAATTGTGTAGAGATTCCATAAATTAGCCTAAATAATTCAGTTTCATTTAGCTGGTACTGCTACATTTTTTAAAGTGATACAGAAGAGTAATAAAAGAAATCCCAAATAATTAACATACTTCAATAATAATTTCTCTGCCTTTGTTGTCTTCATCAGTTATCTTTCTGTGAAAGAAATTGGACAGATGCTTAGTCTGAAATCATTCTTAAGAGAGGTCCCACATAACAAATCTTCTAATTTTTAACAGAAGTTACAATCTCAGTGATTGACATCATGAACTTCCCAAATGAGTATCCCAAACCCACAGAGAATAATAATGAAGCAAATGAGCAAGTAAATATGGAAGAGAAAAAAGAAAGAAGTAAAAATAAATCTGAAGTTTTTAAATAGGTTTTTGTATACAGTTGAAAAAATTTTGGGTTTTGTTTTGCTCCCCATTCAGATATTTTTCACAGTTCACATGACAAAGCAGACTTAAGTTATCTTAATATTCCATTCAATTTAATTCAATCTGAAGATGAAGCATGGAGATATCTATAGCCCTGAATATTACAAGAGGAAATTTACTATATTTGAAACAAATCCATTGGGAAAATTGAAACAAAATGTTATGAAATTTCGATCAAGTGGTGGACAAGGCCCGTTCTGCTATAAATTCCTCGTTGCTGCGTGATTCCCCAAGCTGTTTCCATGTTAGTCTCATCAATATCAAAATTTAAACAAAGTCCTATGCTTTTGCAAAGTGTTATAGGAAAACGTTAGCTCTAAGGGCTAATACATCTCCCACCAAATTGTGAGCAGCCCCACTGAACAGCCTTTCTGGCTGTTAGTGCTTCCAGAGTACAAAATAATAGGAATGAGGATCTGGCTGGGTATCTAATCCTGCGGGGATCTGAATAAATCTCTTTAGCTTCTTTCAAGTCTTCAGAGGCTGGCAATCATTAGCATACAAATAATTATAGAACCAATACTATCTTAGGCTTTAAAAACTCCTTTGACTTTCGTCTATCATGCAGTACTTCAGGTGTTTCAGGTATATTCACTGGAGTCAGCAAAATGTATGACTTACATGGCTTGTATTTGTCATTCTGCAGAATATAGATTAGCAAAACAGATGTGCAAAGCCTGGGAGAAGTCTGGCTGTGCTGAATTTTACCATGAGCAGAAAGAAATCTGCATCTTGCTATGATTAAACTCAGCAGGAAGAGTCACAATAAATTGTGTTAAATCAAGCATGACCCTACAAAGTCTTAATACAGATCAAACAAATTTAGAAATGATTTTTCATGGTTAGGCATACAAAAATACAGAATGGACAGAAATGTAGGAAGAAAAACAAAAAAACAAACTACAATGACCTACATATGGTGTCATTATTTGTATTACTAAACTTGTATTAACAAAATAGTATATTAAAGTCATTCTGTTTGTCTCTATAAACAATTCTAGGGATTTTCCCCTGCCAAGTCAATGGCACTGGAAATATTTAAATCTCTTATTTTTTACAGCCTGGAGACATGCCTAACTTCTCAGTTAAGCAATAAAACTAGAAACAAAAAAGTAGAGAAGGTGTGAAGGGCACAAATACTGCATTTTTCTCTAACATTGTTTGCTAGCATTGCAATATTCCAGTTGTCTCCTGTGTGTTCATGACAGATTGCTGCTCTAGGTGTGGAAGATAAAGAACATGCATCCTGGCACACCTCAACTGTGATGTAGATACCCAGGTATGCAATGCAGGAGAGGAAAAAAATAGCTGGGCATATCCAGCAGTCATGTTTCAAACTCCTGAAATTTTATTGAAAGCAAAAGTGTTAGTTTCTGCACCTAAATCGGTACCAAAAACAATATAAGGCAAGAAGTGGAATTTAAAAACTACGCCTTGAAATTTGTTAGAATAGTAATGATTTGGTATGTCTTGGGCAGGTATAACACAATGTCTTTCAATTTAGTGATCATTCTAACAGAGGATTTTACTTGATGTGTTGCAGAAAAAAAGATTAAAGGTCTGACCACATATACAACATATTATTAGTTGTGTTTTCTCTTTTGCTGACCCTACTCAATAAAAAATGCAGAGGAATGCAATTAAATCTCACTTAAAGGACAAACTGGGCATTAGTGTGCAAACTATCTCATGTGTTTTATTGATGTGGGGTGCTAAGTGCTTACAAACCTACAGAACAGAATCCAGAGGATTAGGTTTGGTCTGGACTTTGCAAACATTTATCAACATTTCTCATGTTGGAAGTTCTGTTCCCATTGCTGGGCTTTATAAATATCACAATTTGCACCTATGTTGCTTAAGGTTAACTGAACTGTCAAAAGAGACGTGGGTCTTCAGGTGTGGAATGGCATTTATTTAAATCTCTGACATAGTAATTTTATCTTTTGTTGGTTATAAAGCAATTATTTTTTCTTGCTTACTTGTTTGGTACTTACAATATGTATACTAAATGTTGTCTTGGTTTGGAAAAAAGTATTTACTGACTATACTGTATTGCAGTTTTCATTGAAAATCTTAAGTTATATTTAAATCCTAGGATTTTTCATACACCCCACTGTGAAAGCTTGTCTTTCTGAGTAGTGGCATTAAGCAGACAAAACTGAGGGACAGCATATGAGGCTACTTCACAACACCTCTGCAAATATGTTAGAATCTTGTGTCTCTGTATTTTTGAAAAATACCATGGTATTACAGCTCTGCTGGAAATCATGAATGTAAATTACTTTACATATAAAAAAGCAATATATTATTTAGTATATTTTCAAATAGCTTATGTCAAAGCAGAGAACATTAATAAACATCAAGGAATTTAAAGTGGTGGTGGTAGGAGAATGCAGAGAAGACTTATGCCTACAGCTGAAATAAAATTTTATTTCTCCTCAGCAAGCTAGTCTGCCAATGAAATGTCAGGGCATTGTTGCCTCCCAGTTGATAGAAAATGTGGAAAACTAGTTTGAATTATGGCACAGAAAAAACAGGGAACATAGTTCTAAAATAAAAATTATGAACAAGAAGACCCTTTTCCTAATTCTGGGTTTGTCCAGTTGTTCTGTGGAGGTAAACTGTTGCAGCACATGTTCCTCATACTGCACCAAAAAAAAAATTATAATTAAGGATCTTGCCTTCAGTTCCTAATTTAGCAATGCAAACCTTACTCTAGCTTCAGATTTGGTGGGAAATTTATTGCTGTCTTTGACATTTGTCTTAATGCTTGTCTTTGTAAGTGTAAGGCATCAATAAACAAGTGTTAAGTGTTAATAAACAAGTGGGCAAACCCTGTGCAATCTGTTTATACATGATTTTTTTCCTCCTCTGCAGCATCCCACCTCTACGTATCTCTTGACTTCATCATTTCTTCATTCTGAATCCAAGATTTCACTTTCCTCCATGGCCTCACAAGCAAATCCCTGACCCTTCACATATGTGTCTACTCCTTTCTGGTGCTAGGGCTTTGCAAGCCGTCTCTCATCACAAATGTCAATTTGTGACCTTCTTCGATCAGCTTTTCAAACAAGTCGCCTTGTGAGACTCACAACCTCTGATAGTATGACTTTCTAGCCCATCAAACTCCAGCTTTGTCTCCTCTTCAAGGTTTCATGTCCTCTTATTGGGTTGCTTCTTATTTTCAGAAGAAATACGAAACTATAGTAGGACCTAGCAAAATCAGAAAATCAACCCAAAAACTGTTTCGGGGGGACTGGAGAGAATTTCTAATTCACAGCTGTGCAATATGAGTGATTTTTTAATAAATGTGAGCTGTCAAAAGTCAGACTTACATTTTTGCTCTTCCTTTCCAGCCACCTCCCCATTGTCAGTTTTTACAAATATCTATCTTATTGTTCTCAATTTTTTTGAACTCTCTTACCAGCCTGCTGCTATGTGATTACCATTAGCATAAGTGCAGCCAGGCTGGCCAAAGCCACGGCATGAACCTGTCCACCTCTACAAGCAAGATGGTGAGCAGTGCCCGTGCCAATCTGCTCCAGTAGTTCACGTTTTCCTGAGGAAGATCTTTGGTGGCTGCTGGCAGTGCTCCAGGACCGCTGTGGTAAGTAAAAGGGTACTGTTCATCATTATGACAAGTCCATTCCCTCTGCCAGCAGAATCACCTGACTTGAGAAACGAAACTGTGGAGTTGTCAGAAGCAGAAGCATTGCAGGTATCCAGATCTAGCAAAACTGGTAAATGGCAAGAAAATTTGTAAAATCTCCATTAAAAAAATTACAAAGATGTGACTCTGCCAGCCCACAACCTGTAGATGTTCTCAGATCCTGTCTTAAAAGCCATTGAACCACACTGAAAAAGGAGATGGTTGTGCTGGTTTTTGTATGAAAAGTAAAAGGGCAAATGTTCTAAGGGAAAATATGTCCTACCCATGCATGTGCTAGGCAGCTTGGTTTATCAAGTGGGTGGCTTTGCTCCCTTCAGACTGATCACTGCCTTGCTCTAGCTGGGAGCCAGGTCACATCATCCAAGCCATGCACAACAGAACATTGGGTCTGTACAGCATTTAGGGCAAAAGCTGTTTCCCTACAAAGAGGATCCACATTTATCAGGATGCAGGATGAAGTCTTCACATACTGTGCTTTTACAAATATGCAAAGTCCTGCAACAATAGTGAAGACGCTTAAGTAACATCAGTACTGCAAAAAAAGTTTCCTTGGTACTTACTACTGACATTTGGGACAAAGGGCTTGGGATTAAATGGCTGTCTTTTCTTTAAAAGAGTTCCCATTCTTGTGATACTTCTGAAAACAAGAAGTCTGATTAGGAGACCTCTTCCTTCAATAAATAAATGCCTCAGTATCTGAATGCTCACTTGGCAAGAAAGACAGAGAATTGTTGCTAAGTTTGTGTAATATATGCTCTAATGATATAAATTGGAAATCCACAGAAGTGTTTTGTTTATTCAGAACTTATCACATTTCAGAAATACAAATTACCCTTATAACAGGAAACTCAACTGTTCAGAATTCTCTAGGATAACATAAATTTTTCTAAATAGTAGTTGAGATATCTGTCTATTGACAGATTATTTTTCCCCTTCTTCCTATTTTCACAGCATAAAACACTGACAGAAGGCTTCAGTAATAGGAAGGTAAATATATTTTAGTCCAAAATGCAGTAGCCCTACCTGAAAGATAATTTTGTAATTGACAGCTATATAATGACTACTCTAAACCACTATTGGACCTAAAATGAAATGCCCCACTTTCTCTTTGGTCTCCTGTGAATTCATTAAGATAGCAAAATGGTATTTAGAGAATGTTCCAATGACTTCTGGAATATGTTGGGCCTTCACTGTTCAGGACAAAAAAAAACGAACCAAACAAAAAGCTTTAAAACGGTATTGCAAACAAGATGTAATGCAGTGCTTCCTTCCAAATGTGTAAGTGATACCATCATTTCCAAAGTAATTGAGCCTCATTATAATAGCTTTGAATACTGTGGACTTTGGTAATACAGAAAATACTTAGCTGTAACTAATAAATTGATGAGAAATGTGTTAACAGACAATTATTTTTTAAAAAATCAAGAAAATTGAATTGCTTTGGAGATCAGAGCCAAAGAATCAAGGTGTATTTAGATCTTGTATCAGAGTAGGTAAATTTTAATAAAATATTAAAGTATTTTAAGGTATATTTTTCTTTTAAGCCTGATGGAAGAAAAAATATGAAATAAAATGTACCTTAGTGAAGAAGGAAGTCTGCAGAAGGCAGCTTCATAAAATACAATATTATTTTAAGTATTTTTAGATAAAAGTCTTGCCAATCATTGCTGAGCAAGTAAAACTAACATCAAATCTGTCTGCTTAAATAAGCTAATGCAGATGGTAAATATTTTCCCCAAGTACAAAAATGGTCAAGCAATGCATAACTTCTTCCTCATTTGGGAAGTACTTTTGATTCATAGAATAATGACCTCATAATCCAGTGGAATTTTTCTGTGTTGAGAAGGGTAATGACAAACCCAGTGCAGAAACATGCTAGATGTTGTGAGGGAAATTTCAAACATCTGTGACTCGCCCTCAGACTACTACCCCTGCAGAAATGCACAGAGCAGCTCTGGGAGATCTGTTAGTTTTCAGAGCTGCATCACCTTGACCTTCCCTCCTAAATCTGAGGTGCAATCTGGTAAAGTAAAGAGAATTAGTTCACTTTCTCTTTAAAGAACATTTTTTTCAGTCTTCCTGGGAATAGAAATAATTATTAAATTTCACTGAATGAGAATATGCAGGAACATTCTGAAAAAGAGAGGAGGGTTTGCTCTCCTTGTAACAAAAGTCATTCCTACAGCCAGTAGGCAGTAGGAATGGCTACAGGCAGTAAAGAAAAAAAATAAAAGAAAAGGAAAAAAAAAAGTACTCTCCTTTATTGTTCTTTTTGGTAACTCCTGAACAATTTTTTATATTTCCCTTATGTCTATGAAAATAAGCATTTTTACCTTATATGTGTTCTTCTGCTACCAAATCCCCTATTTATCATCTGACTTCCTAGACAGTACCAATTCTACAAGCTGGTAGTCTTAGGGTTTCTTTTTTGTTTGCTATGAAATTTGCTTTTTCTTTTTATTTGTCCAGAAAAAACTAAGTCAGCAATTCATTTTCACTGTTCATTTCCAATACCTTGTGCAAATTCATGCAGGGACAGGTGGGCTGGTCCCCTACTATGGACAATCCAAGTAAGATCTTATTTATGTAGAAATTCATTTTCAAGCAGGCTGAAAATCAACTAGTGATTTAGGAGAACAACAAGTAAGAGGAGACATTTTGAAGATGTAGTACCTTTGAAAAGTTTGAAAGAGTTACAGTTGATGGGTTAGGGACGAGAGGGGCAATAGAAGACTGCGTCAAAGTTGATCTTTTCTCTTTATCCATCAGTAACAGGGAAAGAAAGCTTTCAGGAAACAGTTAGAATATATGTCAGGAAAAATAGTTTCACTGTAAGGACAAAGGCCTGGATCAGCTTGCCAAGACACTTGGTGGGGGTGATCTCAGACACCATAAGCAGAACATAAGAGCTTATACGGAAATAACTCAGCTGGGGCTGTGGTCTACACGAGCTCCCTCTCAGCCTTGTTTTATAGGGAAAAAATATCTAGCTGTACTATTTTCTTAGTCTACTTCATTGAATTGGCTCCATAACTTCCTTGTGTGAAAAGAAAGACTGAAACCTAAGCAAGTTCAATAATGTATATATAGATAAACGAGGACAGGGTTTGCTGCTCCATATACATTTAATTTCCCTCAAAGTAAATTTCCTAAATTCTATTGAAATTTTGTAGACATCTTCAAGCATATTGACCTATGTCACTTGGATGATCAGTTTTCCATGACAAACATTACAGTAATTAAACAAAAATGCATAGTGACCCATTTTCATATTCACTTAAAATAAATTTATTTTGAGGTTCCTTTCTTTTTTCTGCAGATGATCAGGTTTGCAGCTTTACAATATTCAATTTGCACAGTTGCAAATAATTCTCCAAAAGTTTATAAGTACAGTATAAGTACAGTGTAAAGGATGTGTCCTCAGAGTGAAAAAAAAATGAAATACTCAATATTTAAATGCAATTTAAATTTCCTTTCAAATACTCTTTGACCAGATGTGATTTTTCTTATGCTATATGTATCTCATGGGTCTTTTTTTTTTTTTTTTCAGGTAAAAAGAATATGCCTAAATCAAAAGACATTTGAGAAGTTGGTTAGTCTATAATGACAAAATGATAGGATTATATCATGGTTCCGGTTGGAAAGTCCCATAAAGATCATCCAATTCCTATCCCTCTGCTATGGACAGGAACATCTTCCAATAAAACAGATTGCTGAGGGATCCATCCTTCAACACTTCCAGGGATGAGGCACTCACAATTTCTCTGGGCAACCTAATTTTAGCGCTTCACCAGCTTCACCACCCTCACAGTAAAGAATTTCTTCCTAATATCTAATCTTTCAGTTTAATTGCCCTCTTTCAGTTTAAAGACATTCCCACTTTTCCTATCACTACATGCTCTTGTCAAAAGTCCCCTTCCAGTTTTCCTGTAGCTATCCTCCAAGGCTGCTGTATGGTCTCTCTGGAGCCTTCTCTTCCTTGGGTTGAACAACCCCAAATCTCTCATCTTCATGGAAAAGGTGTTCCAGGCAAAAAAAATCATTTCAAAATAATGCAGCTAATATTTTGTGAAAATATGTATTTTGCATTTATGTGCATTATGTTTGTTATTTTGTTAACTGTTAATCTTTATAATTGATAAATTCTGTTCCAGGAAGGTGTTTTAGCATACTCAAAATGTGTATTTCATGGATTGAAATTAAATTTTCAGCAATAACATAGCAAAGATGACAGCTTTTATGGAAACCTGACATCTGAATCATTCTACAAGTTTTTAGTTTTTTTGGTTGTGTTTGGGCATTTTTTTATTATTAATACAATGGAAATCTCTTGGTTTCAGTTTCTCTATTTTCAAAATGATTAATTGGTTGAGAGACCTGTCTTGAGTAAAATTAACCTCAAATTTATTTAAATGTACTACTTATACTCTTTGAAAACATTTAAAGGCTCTGCCAACTAATAATGTGGAATCTGTGCTTTGTCTAAGTCTGTCCTCTCCCTAAGAGGTTTATAAAGCATCCACAAATGTGGATGGCATTATGTAATACAACTTTTCAGCATTCTTTGATAGATCTTCATGCTGTGACTTCTTGGTTTAAGTATTAACCCCTTGGATTACAGGGTTATTTGTGTTTGGTCTAATGGACAGTCTTCTAATTATCAAATTTTCTTTTCTTTTAAATAGAACATAAATCATTAAAACTCAGTTCTAGAAGTTTTGCCCATGCGAATGGCTCTGTGTTTATTTTCCACATGAGCCTGAATGAATTTCCATTATCAGCTGTTGCAATATGTCCATGCTTTTGAAATAGCATTACATACAGCCATAAGGAAATATTAGATAAGAGCGTACAGATTGTAACCAAGGAAGAACTCATTCTTTCAAAAATTCAGCTAATTTTGTTATCTCTTAAAAAAATTGTACAGACACATTTGAAGTATGAATGTTCTCAAGAGGCAACATCTTGCTTGTTTTACTTTTTTTCCCTTAACTTGCACAGTATTTTTGTTACTGAGTTTATGTATTACCTGAATCCACCTTCCTTGACAGAGGATGAAAAAAAAGTTATTTTCAGGTAACTTTTAGGCTGAAAGAGAAGATCCATTCTTGCACCTTCCTCTTACAGACTGTTGACCATTAAGAGTGTTTCTGGCTTTGATTTAAGCCAAATGTTGAGGAATTATCTGATCCTGACCTGGTCTCTAGTATGGCTTGAGCAAACTTCTATAACTTCAGTAACTGTTGTGGAAACATAAATACTTACTATAACAATTAAAGTGAACATCAAAATTCATGCTAAAAAATGTTTTTTTCAGATGATGCCAGAAAGTTTAAAGACTTGCCAAATAAAAATTGTGTTTTAAAATTCGCTTTTACTATGATGTTTGAGAAAAGTTTTCAGCTGAATAATTGATGTTTGTTAAATTCTCATTTACCTGAGAGTACTTCCTTCTGTTTCTCTTGTAATTTCCCTCAGTGAATGAAAAAGATAAAATTCTATTATGTATTTTAATGTGAAACTAGAGTAAAAATTCAGTTTTCATCTGTTTTCTTTGGCGTTCTCAGTGCAGATATATTCCAACGCCAAAAATAAAAATAAATTAAACCAATTTTGCCTGATTTTACCTTTTCAAGAAGGACAAATACATTAGAAAAAAAGTTTCTAAAACTGTGAGCAAAAGAGATATAACTGGTGGTACAAAAATGCTACACTGTCCAAATTCCAAATCTGCTTCTGATCTGTTAGCAGTAAATAGCCTCTAATTCAGTGGGTTTTTTAATGCTAAGACTTTTATCAGGTTTTGAAGATGAAAATTATCCTTCATTTATTTTTACTTTTGATGTTGGAATATATCTCACTGTCAAAATCCTACCAAACAATATTAAAATTAATTTCTATTGTTTTGATATCTTGTGATTTTGATACCTTTTTTTTTTTTTACTTAATTAATAACTTAAATGTTTGGCATCAGCACACTAAGAACTGTCAAAGACAAAAGAGGAAGGTAATATACTTTCAAAAAGCCTACCTAAAAGTACATTAATTGCTTCAACAAACAGGTGAGCATACTGAATTTGGAAAGAAAAGGGACATAATCATAAAATAACCTAATGTAGACATTGTATAACTAACTCATGATTACATGATCCTGGACATTGCCCTTATCAACCTAACTTCTTTAGTCCTCTTTTGAGCAGGGGACTGACTTGCTGAAACCCTTTCCAACCTCATTCATACGATTCATTGTTTTATACTAATGAAGTAA
>VXBC01013090.1:102718-143209 GCA_013399945.1 Ploceus nigricollis
TCATTTATTTTTACTTTTGATGTTGGAATATATCTCACTGTCAAAATCCTACCAAACAATATTAAAATTAATTTCTATTGTTTTGATATCTTGTGATTTTGATACCTTTTTTTTTTTTTACTTAATTAATAACTTAAATGTTTGGCATCAGCACACTAAGAACTGTCAAAGACAAAAGAGGAAGGTAATATACTTTCAAAAAGCCTACCTAAAAGTACATTAATTGCTTCAACAAACAGGTGAGCATACTGAATTTGGAAAGAAAAGGGACATAATCATAAAATAACCTAAGGAACACATTGTATAACTAACTCAAGATTACATGATCCTGGACATAGCCGTTATCAATCTAACCTAACTTCTTTAGTCCTCTTTTGAGCAGGGGACTGACTTGCTGAAACCCTTTCCAACCTCATTCATACGATTCATTGTTTTATACTAATGAAGTAATAAAAGCAACTAGGTTTTTACCTACAAATAATTTAAAATTATTTATTATCAAGTAAGCTATGATGTTTTCACTTCCAGTGTTTATTATAAGTCTCAGATTTTTAGCACAAGCCATACATTAATCTTGCCCAACACTAGCACCAAAAGCATTAATATTTAACAGCACTATGTCTTTGGTGAAACTATAAAGTAAATATTACTTTAACAAACAATTAAATATAGTAAATGAACTGTGTGCCAAAGCACTGCCTGGGAAAATAGTTTCTCCTCTTTCTAAACATTCTTTTCAATTGTTAAAATAATAACTTTTTATTAGCATTTGTAAATTGTAGTAATTTAGTCCAGTAGTCTAAAAGATATTTAATGTATGCAATTTTGTTTGTTGACATTGAATTTACAATTTATCCCTAGTTTTCTTGATTTCTTCCTTGTTCCTATGTAACCAGAGTGAAATCTTTCACACTAAAACCCAATAAAGGTTTAGATTTTTTAAGTAACTTTATCAAGTATTAGTAATAAAAACTTAGATGTGTTTATGAAGCAAAAAACTCAAGGGAGAAATATACAGTTTCTGAATATGTAGCCACTGAATATGTGGTGCATGGAGGCGCCTAATAAAAAAGAATTAGATTTTTAAATCTAAGAAAATGAAAGAGAAGAAGCACTAAAAGATCACTCATCCAGAGGACTGGTAAATTTTATTGCTCATCCAGGGGAAACTGGTAATGGTATTCTCAGCTGAAATAATCAGTAGTTTATCCATTAAATACTGTATGAAATTATGTTAGACATGCAACAAAAAGTAAGAAAAGACTAGAAAAAGAGTACGAAAAGGAGTGTGTGGTTAAAAATAGCCAATGACAAACAAGCTTTGCAGCTCACAAAGGGTTCAAGACAATGAGAAAGTCTAGCAAGTGTCCAGTGATCAAGAACAAATTATGTTGGATATAAAAGGGTTTATATTAGACAAATTAATATTAGACAAACATTGAATCCTAATACAAAGATAAAAAATTATTATTAACATGATTGACCTATATATGAAAGAGGGTTTAGAACACTTCAAGAAAATGAAAAAAAAATACAATAATTACTCTGTTCAGTAATTATGTATTATGCCAGAGGAATAGAATCTTTTGAAACCTAGTAATAACATAAAAGAAAAGAAAATGAAACAAAAAGTTTGCAGAGTTTGGTAGTTAAGTTCCATTAAGACATAGCATTATGCACCCAAATTCAGAGGTAAAACCACTGAAAAGTATCTCTGCAAAACTGTTGATATTTGAAGCTTACTGTATCTATATCTCATGAAGAAGAATGCCTAGTACTACATGCTTCTATTGTACTTGTCTAACTGGGAAAAATAAAAAGGCCACATTGGGAAGGGGACATGGAAGTTATCATCTGGAAATAGGCAGTGCAAACTGTAAAATACAGCACTATGCTAAGGTTTGCAATGAAAAGACAGGCTAAAATATATTTTAATTCAGGTTATATGCAATAAATTTATTTCCACAACTGAAGTAAAATGTGGCTTTGGTAGGTGATTCACCATAAACTCTGGCTTTCAAAGAATCCTTTCCTATAGGCAGATACCATGGATGTAATAAATCATATTACTGACATCGCATTATTAACTTTTACTAATGATTTTGCAATATGTAAGGATGTGATAACATGAAAGTCATCTATGAGGCCTGAGAATGTACTTTAGTTATGCATCTAGACTATGAGACAAAAGAAAGAAAGAGATTTTGGCCACAAGTCATGTGGCAGAGATTGTCTCCTGTCTGCTCTGCCAGGGGCTAACCCTTACATTAACATAATAACCATTGCCTGCAGCATTGCATTTGTCTCTCGGTGTCATGTCATGTTTTAACCCCAGCTTACAACTAAATAGCACACTGCTGCTCACTTATTTAGCCCCTGTACGATGGGGGAGACAATCAGGAGAATAAAGTGAGAAAACTCATGGGCTGAGATAGACAGTTTAATAGGTAAGGCAAAAGCTGCATGTCCTAGCAAAGCGGGACAAAGATTTCATTCCCCACTTACCATGGGCAGGGAGATGTTCAGCCATCTTCAGGAAAGCAGGGCTCCACCATGCATAATAGTGACTTGGGAAGGCAAATGTTTTGACTCCAAACCTGCTTCTCCCTCTTTCTTCTTCCTCCAGCTTTATTTGCTGAACATGATCCCATATGCTGTGCAATATCCCTTTGGTCGGTTGGGGTCAGCTGTCCTGCCCTGTCCCCTCTCAAGTCCCTGTGCACCCCCAGCCTTCTCACTGGCAGGGCAATATGAGAAGCAGAAAAGGCCTTGTCAATGTGTAAGCACCACTCAAGGGTAATGAAAACATCCCTGTGTAATCAGCGCTGTTTTCAGGACAAATGCAAAACACAGCCCCATACCATCCACTATGGAGAAAATTAACACTATTTCATCCAAAACCAGCGTCCTCTGCAGGGAATACCCTGTAAAACTAGGAGATAGGTATTATTTTTCAGGTTTGGTGCAGTTTCATCCATGTGGCATATATCAGGAATCAATTGCCTGTTCTTCAGACTTGTTTTTGAAAGATCTAGTGAGAGTGGTACAAAACACATCTAATGGGTGTGCTGAGAACCTCAGCAGTGTGAGACATGCAGGTTTCAGTGTTCAGACATTCTTGTTTATTCTCTTCTGTCCAAATGCTAATTAAGAAAGTCAGTTCATCACAAAAGGGACCATTTAAACAGAGTTTAGAAGATTGAAGAAATGTAAATACCATAGGTCAATAAATACATATGACAGCACTCCCATTCAAGGCCTCTTGGTTCTGAACAGTTTAAAAAGTAAACATCAATCTTCTGGAATAAAAACATGCCAATATCTCAACACACTGAATGGTAAGTTAGGAAATAGCAAGTGATTCTGTGCGCATCTGTCACAACAGTGCACCCATTAATGGTTTTATTTTAAGCATTCTGTGTTAAAGGGGAAAAAAAAAAAGATCTCTGACAGTTGCTCTAAAATGTTGCATGCAGGTAGACAACACCACTTTGTGCACATCCTTCAGATCTTTGAGTAACATAACTGTATATTGATTTTACAGTTATAAAAGACAGAATGAAGTAGCAGTGCATGAAACAGGATATTGTGGACCCCTTAGAGGTCAATTGGACAATTAACTGTAAAATAACTGAGTGTTAAAATAGAAGGCTGTAAAAGTTGCTGTTACTGGGTAGTCTGTATCACAACAGAAGATTTATTAGGATTTAGATAACAAAAATTTACTATGTGGAAAAAAACCCCAAACAATCAAACCTACAGATGAGGCTCGCTAGGGACAGAGTCTTGAGCTGACAGTGAATTCCAGACTTTGAGAGAGTATTACAAGCAATTTAGAAGAAAGTTCTTTCATTCATCGTTTGCAATGTAATGCTTGCAATTAAGAATCTAAGAGCTTTTGTCTGGCTGTATGTTAATTTTTTATGTTGCCTAAAATAACAATAAAATGTGAAGTATATTTGTGAAAATTACTTGGCAATGTCCTTCCAAGGCACATAAAAGCATTCTTCACGGAGTAGTAATGACTTGCTGTGATACCTGTTTTATATGTTCCACATATATTTTACCTCTTTATCTCCTTACTGTTTCCTCAGAAATGCATCTTCCAAACACAAATAAAATAAAGTGGTAATGACATTTTATATGAGTTCTTTGAAAGGCAGAAATTAACCAGTTTGTGACTTGGGTATCTCAAGATCCAGAAGGCCTGGGAAGTGTCACAGGAGATTCTGAGGTAAGAGTGACTTTGAGAACTGATTGACTGGAAAATACCTCAAAAGAAAAGGATATGAAGCTCCTGGTGGACATGAGCTTAGTTTGCTACTGAACATTAGTCAAAAATACATGTTTGTACTAATTGTGTTCAGTGTGTAGTCAACCACATTAGCAAAATCATAGCTCTCAGGCCGAGGAAAGTGATTATTATGCTCAGCTTAGTTCTTGGAGAGCCATATCTGGAATAAACCATCCAATTTTGTCCTCTAGTGCAAGAGCTGTATCAATAATCACAAGAGAATTCAGTGGAGGACTATTATGATCAGCAGGGAGCTGGAACCTTGGTGAGACCAAGAGAATAAGGTTTATTTAGCCTGCAGAAATGAAAGCAAAGGAGAAACCTAATTAGTCTTCTCCTAAGAGAGGGTTTGTAGACAGTGGACCCAGACATTTGTCTGAGATATACAGAAATAGGACAAGAAGCAACAAACAAAAGTTGCAGCAAAGAAAATTCCAGTTGGCTATAAAGAAAAATCTCTTTACGTGAGGGTGATAAAATACAGTAATTGTAATACAGCCCCAAGAGGCTTTGGAGTCTCCATTCCTGAAGGTTTCCAGAAGTCATTTGAATATGACTTTGAACAACCAGGCCTGACAAAATCTGTCCCTGCTTTGAGAGATAGGTTGGATTAAATGACCTGCAGCGCTTACTTCAACCTGAATTGTCCTGTGATTTCACCATTCTGTTCTATTTTTCTATAATGTTTGCAAAATAAGCAAACTTCATTGGCAAGAGGTTCCTGTGCATTCACTAACAGTCTTTATTCTCATTATTAGCACTCCGTATTTAAAATTGTATTTAAGTTCTTAAATTTTGGGAGGTAGACTTAATTTCCATCACATTTTACATAAAACAGACACAATGGACTCAGCACTAAAAAAGGCAATCCCAGACTTACTGGAAGTGTCATGGGGTAGTAGTTCACTAACAAGCAAACACCACACAATCTCTCTGCAGGATCTGATCTCCTTATCCATTCAGAGAGAAACATAGAAGCTGATGGCTTGTAATGACAAGCAAAGAGAATACCTAAGAAACATGTTTCTCATTAGGTTAAACTGAAAAATACTTTATTTGACACTTTACTCACTAACTTTCACTGCTTCTCTAATTTACCACCAGAATAACAGATGAAGTTCTTCATAGTTTTCCAATTTGCAGATTGTCAAGATTATGGTGATTTTTTTTTTAAAGCAGACATCTGATATGCCAGGGTAATGTTTTCTATTCAAGAGCAATAAAATGCCATAAAATATTTTTTAGATTTATTAAATTAGATAAAAGCCTGTAAATACTTGCAGGGAAAACTTTCTGACAAGTAGGGGAAAGAAATCATGAAGGAGCAACTGCTCCTCGTTACATCACTGACTATTGCTAGGAGTCATGAAAGGGAATTACTCCACACCATATCAAGAATTACCAATCCCAAATCCAAGACGTATTTTCATTTTCCTGAATCTCATCCTCCAAAACTTTCTTTCAGTTTTCATTTGTTCCATTCGTCCAGATTGAAATCCGTTGAAATTCATCCAGAAGGGTAATGAAATACAATTGCCACAAAATAGGGATTTAAAGTTCACTCAATTTTCATAATGTTAGTCTTATATGAATTCTTGAGTTACTACAAGGACACTTTATCAGTAGAGTGTGCTCTACTAACATGTGGTTTCTACTTTCTATGATATCAAAATTCTTTTACTCTTCTGAATGTTCTTAACGTGCATAAATATTTTAATACAATAGAAATGAAGATAACCATTTTATCAATTGAATACTTTAAAATATGCAGCCTTGTGCCTTGGAAACATCAGAGTAATTCTCACTCACTTTATGTTGAAATTGTTAAACTTAAGATATATGAATAGAAGGAAAAACAAATAATGACATCAATTTTTGGGTCATGATTTGCCTGCATAATGTTGTCTGTAACATGGGTGAATCCACCTTGGAAGTGCTAAGAAGAATACTGATATAAAGAATAGCATCAGCATGAAAACATAACAAGAAATCAGAATACATCTTGTTATTTATGTGGAAGTGCTATGGAAGAAAGTGATTTTTAAACTTTCTTTCGGAGATAAAATTAGAGAATGTGACTCTTCATTCTGCAGTGATCTCTGAGCATTTTGTCAGAGAAAAAAAAAAGCTCAAACTAAAAAATTAAGAAAAAGTTGATCTTTCTTCTTACAGGGTTTAGACAGTTTTTCACTATTTTTTTGTAATATTAGGTTGTATTCTGCTATTAAAATCATAAGAGTATGACTGTACTGGCAATTTAGAATGGAATGAGTGTTTTTTTATATAATTAACATATTACCTCCGCAACACTACCTCCACCCTGAAAGAGACAACAGGAGCTCAGCATCTATTGCTTTGGTCATGAGCCTACTTTAATTAAGATGGAAGTTTGCTGGTATAAAAACAGCAAAATGAAGTTGTATAAAAATAATATTTTGGATGGTTCATGTGGGACGAACTTTGATCTCAGAGATCTTCATCCTACTACTACATTTAAGACATGTCAGATATCTACCACATTTCTAAGTTTTTCTGTAAAATAAACATAGATTATAATATTGATTTATTTCCAAAATGCAAAGGAGTCAGGTCAGATTTATTATATAGAGTTTGGTTTGATTTTGTTGTTATTTTTTTTAACATCATTTATTTTACAAGTGCGCAACTTGTACCAAATCTCACTACCCCCCTGGGAGGTATTTTTTATTATATTGATCTTCCAAATGGACAAACTCTGATGTATAGAGATGTTAATGTTGGCATTTCTACAAGATCATGCAGACAGAGCACCCTGCTCTGAAAGGGCACAGCATATTCATGGTCCCTATGGGTGTTTTCAAAACAACATTTTCCTAAATACCAAGTTCCTGGAGTCCTGGAGCACCAAAGAGAAGCATTGTATATTTATGGGTTTTGCAAATAATAATTACATAGACAAATTATGTCAGTGATGAATTAATACAATTAATCCTTCTGATGTTGAATTTTTCCTGGTGAAATAAAGTTAACTCTGAAAGTCAGCCTAATACTGAGGGTTAAATTTATTGCTAGTGAAAATGTATAGAGAAAGACAAAGGCTTCTCCAGCTCCCCACCAGATGAATGATGCTAACGCTACTTCCCTCCCCCTGGATCTTTGCAGCCAGGTCCTCTGGGTGACCAGCTCCTGCACAGTGGAAATGAGAGTGAGACTCGTGGTTCCTGTACAGTGCATGAAGCCTAATAGAAAATAGGCAGGCAGCCTTGGAGGCTGAAGAAAGACTGAAGCTTCTGAGAGGTAACTGAGACTCCTTGGGGATGAAAAATATGAGAAAAAGAGCAGGAGCCATGGTGGATTGAAAATGGACAAATAAACAACACAGATTTGGGTGAAGAAGTATCATTTCCAAGAGTACAGGTGAGAGGCCAGAGAGAGAAAAGAGTCTCACCCATTAGGTGAGAAATTGACCAAATGTCCCAGATTTGACAGAACAAGTTGCTGGGGATTAAAGGAAAAATGTGTATGCTAGACAAGGGAAAAAAGACTGGATTTGTTTCAGGTGTTCTGGAGCCATGTAAGATTCTCTTTCACAGGCTCAAGTTTATCTTCTCCTTGATTTTACTTGTTTTTACTTCTAACAAGTTCTTTCTTTGGCAAATATAAACAGCAAAATTAATATGACTGTTGCGAACAATTAGTTTATTAAGGTCCATCTGTTACTACTTAATGTCTTAAATACCATTAAAACTTTGGATGGTGAGCTCAGTGTATTGATTTCTTCTCTGAGGGTATTTTGCTAACAAAAATTACTCATCTCACACACTGGAGGTATTTTCAATATGGAAAAAACGTATTGCTATTAAATATCAAGGGGAAAAAAATTCAGTTGTAGGGTTTTTTTTCCTTAAAAATACTATGTAGGTCATAGTACAAATGTTGTGCAAAAATATTTGTTTACATTGTTATACAAAGTTTTTTAACATATATAGGTAGGAATGCATTTTGGTTAACGTTTGGCTAAATACTGCGAGTTTTTCATTTCCTCACAAGACAACATTTCTACATCCTGCTTCTTACTCTTGATGGAGTAAGTGGAGTTTGGGAATTAGAAGTACTAATTAGAGTACTAATTCTCTCATATTTCCCTGGAAAGCCAGCCATATTCTAACAGGTGTGCTGAGCAGCTGTGCATAAGGAAAAGAGTGACCGTGATTGCATGCTAGTAAATTTTTGGAACCTTCAAGATGAATTGCTTCTTAATGGTAGACAAATACTCTAGAAATGTTTTAGATAAATGGCTTTACCAATGTGAGGCTTTCTAATTCTGTAAGAACTGAAGGGGAGCATACCCCAAGAAGCATGGTGGAATGCCCTTCTCAAAAATTATGAAGGCCTGATGAGTTAGTACCACAGAAAAAGCAAAAGATAGGAAGTCTGTCAGGTCAAAGGATAATCTAAACAATGCATACTCTGGGAGCCATATCTCACAAAAAGACAATAAATTTATATTTTTCAGAGCCCCCATGGCTTTTGCAAATTAGAATTTTAAAGCTGAGTAAATAGTTTTAAATTACTAAATTACTCAGTATATAATCACTCAATAAATAATCACTGTTTCTTCTTTCAGTGCAGTTGCATGCAGGTCAGTATTCTCTTGAAAGTGT
Source organism: Ploceus nigricollis (assembly GCA_013399945.1). Lineage (NCBI taxonomy): Eukaryota > Metazoa > Chordata > Aves > Passeriformes > Ploceidae > Ploceus > Ploceus nigricollis. Next base: position 111,656 of record VXBC01013090.1, read on the forward strand.
TCATCATTTTAATTGATTCAATTAATTGTTTTCTATTCTGGTTTTTCTTTTTTTTTTCTCTGTGGTTGAACACAAAATTCTCATACAAATACACAAGATAAAAATCTGAAATTGGACCTACCAAGAGCTTTTGGTTATTCACAAATACTGTGAAGACATATATGTGCACAGATATTTATCGGTTCTTAATTATCTTTCTTTTCTAGATGATGATCAAGCCAATGTTTTTCAAAAGCTTGTGGATGAGCTAGCACTTTGTCACCTGGCGGGGAAAGGGGATCAGTGCAGCAAATTAATCAGCAAGCTGTAAGATGTACTGGTTTGATACAGACTCTGTTTAATTTCCTGACACAAATTCATACAAATCCAATGTAACTGTGTAATTCCACAATGTAGTATGTCCTAAGATCCATCTTAGGCTCCAAATATGTCATTTAATCAAAGCTCAATGAGGATATAAGAAAATGTACACAGAGAAAGGAAATCAGGCTAAGGGGTGCATCATTAGAGGAACTAAACTGCAGATCAAAGGATGTGATTATTTCAATTTAATTTACAACTGTTAGGCTACAGTGAAAAGCTATATCCAGTTTTGATGATACAGTTGAAGAGAGAAACTAATAAGTTGGATAGAATCCAGCAAAGGGTCACCAAGATGATGAGGGGGTTAGAGGACCTGACATATGAAGAATGGTGGAAGAAATTTTGTTTGTTCACCGTAGAGAAAAGATGTCTCAAGTGGAATCTAGTTACAGCCTTTCAGTGCTTTGTAGAGAAGCCAGTCTCTTCACAAGGACACACATTGGAATGATAGGTAACAGGCAGTAGTTGTTTCAGGGGAAATTCTGACTTGATATTATAATAGACCTCACCATGAGAACAGGTGAACACTGAAATAGATTTTCCAAAGAATACATAAAATCTCCCCCATTGGATATTTTCAAGACCCCATTTTACAGGGTCCTGGTTAACCTCATTTGAAGCCAGGCCTTCAAGAGAAGGTCCAACGAGATTATCTCCAGGGGTTCCTTCTAAATTAGGCTTTTCTATCACTCTGTGATAACATTATGACTTGACCTGTCCAAATAAAATTCTGCTACCTTATCTTTTCAATTTATCACATTACCATGAAACCAGTGCCATTTTTGGGACAAAGGGCATTTTTCTGCCTTAGCTATCATCATCCAGCTTTGGAAATTATGTTAATGATAAAAATGTGTTCACAGCAACATAAACCAATTTTATGTTACTATACTTTAATGTCTGATATTCTTGCATTTCAAGCTTCTAAACACCGCATGCCCAGAACCATTGAACAAGAATGTAGAGGAAGTTTATTGCTGACACTTCTAAACACGTTTGTCCAAGTTAACACAAAAGCTGCAAAGGGTTTAAAATGTGGTTAAAAAACAGTATACAATCAGCTTTAACAGATAGTTAGTTGATATAGTATCTAATGTCATGTTGTGAACATTAAGAAGGTCTCTAAACAGTCTGTGACCATCCACTCATGGATTCATAAACTTTAAGGACAGGTGGCATCAAAGGAGGCTGTTAATCTCATCTCTTTGCAAATAACTTGGCCCCCATGAACACAGTTCTACAGTGATATAATTCTTCTGAACAGTTACATGGAGGAAGATAAGATGATATGCCTTCACAAGTAATCCTGTTTCATGTTTGGTTTCTACCAATGCATATCTGAAGGAAATTTGTTTTGTTTAGGAGTGGCAGGGCTATAAAATTACACAGGTGAAATCCATATCTGGCCTTTCAGCAGCTAAGCACTAATTGCCAAATCAAATAACTGCTAAAATTCACAGTGAAATATCAATTTTCTCCCTAAGTTTGGACCATTAGTATAGGAAAATACTGAAGCCTGAAACTTGTGACACAGGCAGAGTATAAATACTCTCCATTCACACAACTGGAAACAGGGATAGGAGAGAGGACTTGACTGTCCTGGAAGAGTTGCAGCGCATTGAAAGAAGTTTCCCTTATTATAAAATGACATTTTTAAAATCCTAACTGCAGCAACAATATCATCCTAATCCCATACATAGTGTCAGACCAGAAAGTAAATCACTTAATCATATGTAGGATTCACCTGCATATGAATTCAGTAGATTTGCTTCTTGCAAACTATATTCTGGGAAAGGTTTCTCCAGATTGAGTGAAAATAAATAAGAATCCTGACATGAATTTATCACTAAAGATATTCCATCTAGTTCAGCTGTCTGATCACAACAGAAATGCTAGGAAACTCGAATGACTTCTGGTAATCTCTTTGGAAATATACAAATATTACATGAATATTCCTTTTCCTTCCCAATACACACAGCTTATTTTTGTAACTTTTTTCAAAACAGACATGGGACTCTAAAAAGTAGTTTGCCAACTATGGAGAGAAAATTCACTGTGGAAGTGGTAGATACTGGAGAAAATCTGCTCAAGATATCATCAGACCTCTTGGTTTTCCTCAGAATCACAAAGGTCTGCTGGAAAACGGGTATCTGGACTCTGATCAAAATCCCACAGTGCAAAAATTCAATTTGCTCTATTATAGGCAGGTTGCAAGTCCAACTACCCAATCAAAGCCTTTGGAGGTCTCCCTGACAATACAGTCATGCTTTGGACACACCTGCCTATTGCAACTGAAACGATGTGCTTCAAGAAATAAGACCCTTCAGACTAACCAACTTCAGAAAAGAACTTCAGAAAAAACTGCATAATTTCAATTGCTTTTCAGAATCAGAGAATATGCTGAGTTCGAAGGGTTCCATAACAGTCATCTAATCCAAATCCCATCCCTGCTCAGGACCATCCCCAAGAGTCACACCATGTGCTGAGAGCATTGTCCAAATGCTTCTTGAATTCTGTCAGGCTTGGTGCAGTGACCACTTCCCTGGGGAGCTGTTCAAGGGCTCAGCCACACAATGGTTGAAAAACTTTTTTCCAATATCCAGCCTAAACCTTCCCTGACACAAATTCAGGCCACTCCCTCAGGTCCTGTCACTGGTCACCAGAGAGAAGAGATCAGTGCCTGCCTCTCCTCTTCCCCTCACGAGAAAGTTGCAGACTGCAATGAGGTCTCCTCTCAGTCTCCTCCAGGCTGAAAAGACCAAGTGACCTCAGCTGCTCCTCATCTGGCTTCCTCTCAAGGCCCTTCATCATCCTCATTGCCCTCCTTTAAAAGCTTCATATCTTTCTTATACTGCAGCGACCAAAACTACTTCAAAACTGTCTTCTTCAAGACAGAAGACCAAAGATCAGAGATTGCATTTCACTCAGGAATTAACATATAAAGGGTTTCCCACTTTCCACTTAGACCATTATTTCAAGTTTCTGCAAGAACTTCTGTAAGAGAAACGGGACAGGGAAAAAAAAGCTAAATGTTGGTCATTTCAGAGGTGATAATTCTAACTTAAAAAGTCTTTAGATAGCAGCCAATATACAAAGCTGTTGCAGTGGTACTGCACAAGGAGTCTGTGTTAGAAACTACCCTCTGATAGTCCTTCAAGTCCTTCATTCCTGACAGTATGTAAGCCTCTCTCCAATTTCTTCACGCTTCCTTAAAATACCTGTAGTTATTAGGGTGCTATCAGGAATTTATCTGTTTCACATCAATTTTCATCCAGCTCCAAATACACACTTACCAGCCATGGCATTGCCAGGAACCTACATTAGAACTGCAGACAGGTGGCAATGGCAGCATCTCTCTATACCTACATCAGACACATGTTGGTATAGCCACAAATGTCAAGGTCCTATTCAGCTGTTGCCCAAAATCAGGTGCCACACTTAGGGAAAAAAGAAAACTAGACTTAAAAAATCTAAGTTAAAAATATTCCGCCAGACATTCATCGTAATGGATCTAACTTTTTTTATCAGAGTATGCAGGCCAACAGCTTCCTTTTTGTTTTCAGATTAAGATTGTTAGACAATTAAAACCAAAAACTTTTGTGGCTTTAGAAAAGCACCAGCTACAAAGACCTGGGACAGGGCAGCAAAAACTGACAACTGTGCAGTTAGAGTAGTTACTTTGTCCAAATGCTTAAAACAGAGGCACTTCTAAGTAGCTGCTTGAACTTCAGCTTATAGGTGTAAAAGTCAGCTATTCTCTGCTCTGATCTAGTAAAACTGCTCATATTTCATAAGACAGCATAAAATTTAAAGTCCATTATCCCAGTTCTCATCTCCATATCTTGGAGAACCAAATGTGTTTTTATTTAAAATAAAACACTTTTTGTTATATAATGACTACCTAGTTTCTGGAGATATTTAAAATTGAATTATAAATCATCTGATTGGGTATGCTTAGCTTCATTTTGCTCTCATTTATTGCTCTCATTGTCACTTGTAATGCTCATGATGCATCTTATACTTGAATATTTTGCCATTCATGGACACATACAGGTATTGTTTAAGGAAAGTCTAAATTGCACAATAAATAAATAAATATATATCTGAAAAATATTTTATTAACAATGTGGTATCATAAGGTATGTTATGGTAAGGTTCACTACAAATTTTCTTTTAAATTTTATCATAGAATTATTTAAAAAATGCTTCTCATTAATTTTTTTATTATCTGCATAGTGTATACCTCCTAAACGTATCAGTTAAAATTTATCCTTTCTGTAAAGCTATTGAGATCAGTGGAGTTTTACCTAGGATTCATTTGTTCCATTCAAACTTGTTATGTAGAGTGCAGTTCAAGGTTGCTATGGTTATTTGAGACAGCAGTGTTTTGAATAGAATTACTTATTTTATATGAAAGGCTTTTCCATGTGCTCAAACTAAAGGAAAATAATAATTTTGTTCTCTTTATTAATAGATCATGTTCCAGGACCTCTTTCAATTTAAGACATTTTAGTTTAACATATTATATTTAGTATATTTTTTGCATGGAAATAAACCTTGAGGAAGATTGTTTAAATAGGTTTCCTTGATGCTGCCTTAGATAAAATTCTTCTCAACTTTTATGGCTAAGAATTCAGAATTGACTGCCTATATCTTTCTGTTTCTTTTGGACTGTCATCATATTTTAATTTTGCTGGCTCCTGCAGAGCTGAACTCTCTTTTATTATTTCTCACACAGATAAATGAAACAATAATGAATAGCAAATGGTAACACATTTGCTGCCTGATTTAGTAAAGTCTCATTTTTTTTATCCCCAATGACATAAGGTGCTTTTGCACAGAAAGACATGTAACTTGGCCTAGATAGTTATGGGGTAAGACATGAACTCATTTGTTACGAAATTGAATCTCAGGAGCCAGATCAGAGAACTATGGTAACGCAATTATTGCATCATGAATAACATCAAATTCCTTCACAGTACATTAAAACTAGTATCACTTAATGTTTTCTCAGAGCAGGCACTATTCTGAGTAGATAGATTTCAGATGCTTAAGAAGGGATGAAGGAGCCAAATTCTACAGGAGGATAAATAAGCAGAATGAAGCATGTGTTAAATACCCTCCTCTGAGGAATCAGAGACAGAGAATGTCTTGGGTTGAAAGGGACCTTAAAGGTCATTCAGTTCCAACCCCCTTGCCATGAGCAGGGTCACCTTCCACCAGACCAGGTTACTCAGAACCCCATCCTAACTGGTGCTAAACACTTCCAGGGACAGGACATCCACAACTTCTCTGGGCAACCAGTTCCAATGCCTCACCATCCTCACAGTAAAGAATTTCTTCCTAATAGCTATATCTAAATCTACCTTCTTTCAGATTGAAATCATTATCTTTTGTCCTGTCACTGCATGTCCTTGTGAAAAATCTGCTTTTCTATAAGCCCCGTTTAGGTACAGGAAGGTGCTCTAAGGTTACCCCAAAGCCTTCTTTTCTCCAAGCTGAGCAGCCCTAACTGTCTCAGCCCTTCCTCACAGAAGAGGTGCTCCAGCCCTCTGATCATCTTCATGGCTTTCCTTTGGACTCGCTTCAGCAGGCCCACCTCCTTCCTGTGCTGAAGGCTCCAGAGCCAGACACAGTATTCAGGTGGGGTAGATCCTGCCTCGTCCTGCTGCCAGACTTCTCTTGATGCAGCCCAGGACACAGCTCACTTTCTGCATTGCAAGCACATCTTGTCAGCTCATGCTTCCTGTGCCTCAGTACAGCTTCTAGGAGGATCTGTCCCATTATCTTCTCAGCCACAGAGATTCAGCCAACACATTGATAGTTTCAAGGGTCCTCCTTTCTACTCTTTTTAGAAATGGGTGCAATATTTTTCCTTTTTCCAGTCTACATGGACTCTACCCAATTGATATGGATTTTCAAATATAATGGAAAATGGCTTGCAACTGCATCAGACAATTCCCTCAGGATTCTGGGATGTATCACACCTGGTCCCATAGACTTACGTATATTCAGGTTCCTAAGGTGGTAAGGAAACACTGCAGATTTCAGTCTTGAAGAAGAATCCACATGTGAGTTACTGGTCTTGCAAGAAAATATGCAAAAAGATGTATAAACATGTAAAAGATGTATCTGTAAAAAGATGGCATACTTGTAAAACTTCACAAAAATACATCCTCTGGGGTACTTGAATGGAAGCAGGAAAACCTTGGGTCTCTATTCAAAAGTACGCCAAAAATTGCTGAAAATTATACTGTTTAAATACTTATAATACCATATACAGGGAAAATAAACACTAGCTCCTCTTCCACAGTAGAAAAATAATTAATTATGAGACAATATATAACAATACATTATAATCATACAAGAGAATTATACTAATTATAATAAGACAATATATATTTAAATATACCTTAAAGTCAGTGCTGTTTTCATTGACATTTCCTCTATTTTATTTCTCCTTCTATGCTAGTGACATGCTTCCCACAAACCGCTGCTCTTTCTTCTTTCCCTAAAACTTTGATATCTTCCACGGAGCAAACCCAAGACTATGTGAGTTATCTGTTTAGCTCTCTTTGAACTTGCTCTAGAGCTGCAGCAGCTGGTCATCATTTATGGAGGATGTCGCACTTCGACACAAAATGAGCACACGCACTCACCACAAGTTCAAACGCAGAAAAAGAGGAACTTTATTTGTGACCTTGCAATTTATACAATTCTCAAGGTGACAGTGGATTGGAGGACGAAATTACCACCTCTCCAACCACACTGGTCAAAGCATCAGTCCATCAACTTCCTCTTCCTCCTGAGAGGAATGTAAACCAGTTCTATTTTTACATGGAACTGCATGAGAATCTGACTACAGGAATGTAAATATCAGAAGGCTAGAAGAACTTTAAAGGAGAACTTAAAACTTTAAAAAGAACAGGGCAACAGGAGTCCTGTTCTTTGAAGACCTGGTAGTGACCCATTGTGTCTTGCAAGCATGCAATGATGTTCAGGAGGTGCAATGATGCACAGTTTGTTCCTTTCCTTCTCTTTCCTGACTGGCAGTCAGGCAGCAACTCAGGATGAAAAAGTGACATTTAGGGTACAATAAATTTCCCTACCCCACATACCTTGAGTGGAGGTGGAGAAAGACTAAGAAATTACCCTAGACATGCTTTCACATTTTAGCTAGCACAGGCAGTGTGGTCTCGTTGGCACTTGGCAATGCAGGCTGAGTAATGCATGGCTCTGGCAAAGGGTTGCATCAGAGTAAAAGCAGGAAAAAAAATCACAGTTCTTGGAAGAGAAACTTTCTTTCCAGCTTATGCCAAGGCAGTTCAGCTATGTGCCACCCAAAGGCTTGTGACAAAGCCACTTTTACCTGTGCAATTAGCTGTGCTGACAGCAAGCTCAGCTGAAAGCCTTGGCTTGTGCTTGATAGAGTTAGCTTAAGTACAGACACAACAAAAATGAAAAAGCTGCCTTGGCTGTGGACACTGATATCCTGAGACTTCTGCAGAAAGCAAGGACTTTCCATTACAGGTAGCCTAAGACAGTCTCTCTTCTCTTATGCTATGTTATAATCTGGTAGCTGTGTGATTCCTTTACATTGAATCACTTTTAGTTGTACTTAGAACACTTGTTATACTTTTTTTCCAAGTTTGTCTGCTCACAAATTTAATAAAAACTCTGTTCTTTAAAATAGAATTGAGTGAATATTAAATGCTTATTCCTGGAAAATATGGTTGCTCATTAAATTTGACAGTCATTGCTTATGTGGTAAATGCTGTCAGTGCCAAGAATCCTTTGGCAGTTTTTGCCAGCTACAGGTCCATTATTTTAATTGCCTTTAACCTATAATCAATATTTGCTACTTTCAATACAACTAGATGCATAGCTAAGCAATATGGAGGAGAAATACGTAGTCTACTGCACCTTATATTCTGCTTATGAGATGCAGCAAAATACATCATCACAATAATCATTCCATCTTCAAAACTATTCCAGATTCTTAGGTAATATGTCAAAGAGAAAACCAAGCATCTTTCTCTTATGCCTAAAAACTTGATGTGCAGTTTTAGGTACAATTCTGTTGCTTCAGTGTAAACTTATAATGGTTAATAGGTAGCTAGTGACATTTAAGTTATTTGCAAATAATAATGGGATACTGCACATGGGATGGGATTTCTTTCATTAACTGTTGTAAAACTATGCATGTCCATAACAGAGTTCCAGAGGAGTTACTGAAACCTGAAATGTGTATAAAGGCAGCTTTTCTCTATTCTGGGGATCAACTATTAGATGCTTTGTCTGACAACTGGTTAAAATGAAAGACTGGAGAATACCATGCATTTAGAGAATGGCACAACTTGTGGGAGTCATTCTTAGTGCATCAAAGAAACCACACCTTCAGTTGCATAAGTTTGCATTTCTGATGTTTATTTATTTCTCTTTTTCTCTTTCCTGAATTTTTTTTTCTTTTTAAAAAATAAAGGAGCTACAAATTAATACAGAAAATAAGTAGACAGTTTTGATCCAAAATGTACAATAGTCTTTCTACGAGTTATATTTGAAAGGTATGACTTGAAATTTTGAATTATCAACCCACCCTTAGCCAAGCATAACTTGCATTACTTCTATACAGATTATGTCTAAATATGACATTTAGATCAGGCCTGTTCATCTCCTGAATCGTGATCTGTGAATCCCTTTTCAACAACTCTTAGTTGGTCAGAGCATGGTGTTAATGGTGCTAATAACACCAAAGTTGTGGGCTCAATCCCTGTTGGGCTATTTACATAAGAGTTGGACTCCATGACCCTGGTGGGTCCCCTCCACCCCAGAATATTCTGTGAATCTGTAAGCTCTTGCTACTGAAAGGAAATAGTTCTTGGTAAAGTCTCAACTTCATCACAATTAGAACAAGCAATCCAATTGACTTCATTTGGGGTAGAATTTCATCCTTAGAGTCCAGACCGTTTCTTCAGAGAAATTGCATAAGCAGTGCACAGTTTAGACTAGTTTCATGCGTAGAACACTGTAGAAGCACATTACATTTCTCAGTGCTTAATTGCATCGAGGAAAAGAGGCTAGTTAGGTAAGTAAATACATAAGACTGTTTAGATGGCAGAAAGGGAAAAGTCAAATCAAAGACACAGAGGCACAGACATAGAAAAGATTGATTTGTGTTCATTTCATTTCCATTAATAAGGAATTACTATAACTAGGCTGTCCTTTTTAAATTTCTCAAAAGTAAGCATAACCTTTTTTTCATGTTTTGCTCCCTCTGTACACTGTGAGCTTGCAAGCACACACAGTCCACTGCCTCCTGCTTGCTCTCCAGCCTGGCACAGGTATCTCTGCTCTCAGCTGACACAATATTGCTGTTTGGCCAGCTGGCAGAGCGCATTTCTACATGGGACCACAGACCCCCAAGGGACCCTGAGCCCATCTTTAAACTGTAGCCACACTAGTGAGCCAACTCAATAATTTATACTTATTAATAATGCATCTCAATGAATCATTACTCCTTTAAATTTTAAAACAATTGGTTTAGCATTTTTAATATTTATGTGCCATCAATGAATGACTCTATATTTATTCCAGCTACGGACACACTTGGATCATAATAACAAAGATGCTGGCTCTTAGTGGAGAAGAACAAGATTCTGAGGAGAGGTCAGACTGGTAATTAGCTGGAAGAAAAGAGGGTGGAATAGAGCTGCATATAATCATTGTAAAAGCTGGAATTTGCAAAATGAAAGGAGATACTTCCTCCTGTTGATACCAACCCCCCTGCCAATATCAATGCAGTACCTCAAACTGTGAAGAGCTAAGATATCTGTAAGATGAAGAAATTAGATTTGTTATGTTCTAACATTATGCCAAAAGTAATGACAATAATACATCTGGTCAGCAGCTGGCTGAACTGCAATACTTCTGAACTCTCCTTACAAGCACTACATGAGTTACAAAGCCATTATATCTACAGGAGCACACCATAAGATACTATGAGTCATGTATTTTAAACAGTGCAAATCATAAATTAGCCATACGACAACCCAAAGCTCTTAGCTGCTATACCATAGCTAATACAAACAGCTGCTTTCTCTGAGGTAATAGTGGTTTTTAGTTCTACCCCTTGGTGACACCTTTTAGATCCAGTAAAACAATCTTTTGCACGAGCTCAGTGCATGAAAACAAAGGACCAAGTAGTTTGTAGAGCAGACACATAAGCTGAAAATGTCACATACAGGAAACTCACAGTATGTTAATTGCGCAGCCAACTACCCTGTAATAGAAGCTTCTGGAAAGCAGTATGTATGCCCCAAAACTTTCTCTCAGCAATTCTGGACAAAGACAGACAAACCTAAAAATGCACCCTGTTTGAAATCTGTCTGTTTTACCTATTAAGAAAATAAATTCTAATTTTCCAGAAGCATAATTGATTATTAAAGATATGAAGGATCATAGACAAATATTGGACTATATGCTGAGGATAGCACGTGCAAATACTTCAGGCAGAATTTAGACCCAGTATAAGTGCTTTTAACAATCGAACTACAGGTTGCAAGTTTCTACCTCCAATAGTATATAGTCCAAAAGCCTATATATAATGATTTCTAATAATTTTTGCAAGTCCAGCCTTTTTTAATCTCCATATCACAGCTCCTCAGTTCAAGTTTGTCCCCCAGTCCCTGTATCTGTAGCATCCAACCCAGCATCCAGACAATCTCTAAATCATAAAAAACATCCTTCCCAAAATGCTGTAAGTCCTAGCCCTGAAAGAACATGACAGTACAATAATCTTTGTGCTCATAAACCCCAAATGTGACAGAGCAGTTCTCACACCAGGCTATTTTTCTCCTGCCTTACTCTATTAAGGCACATGTCTGATGGAACAGTCATGAGTCCTACAATCTAAAATTTGTTCTGTTTCCTTGTGCCAAGCTTTTAGTTCAAAGTTTATCCATTTCCTTAGATTCTGTAAGGAAAAAAATAATAAAGTTTTGTTTAGCTAGGAAGAGCTCAGTATTTTGTAGTTACCATACTTAGGCATTTTTCTCTTCAGGTTAAACTTAATTTTTTTATTAAAAACCCAAACCAACAAACAACAACAAACAAACAAAAAACAAACAAAGCCACCAAAAAAACAGCACCAAAAAAAACCCCACCAAAAACCCCCACACCAAACAAACAAACCTGTAAAAAACTTGCTTAGAATGTTTCTGTTAGCTGACAAAACCTAAGATCTTACAGTAACCTTATAATGTTTGTCTTCCTAAAAACTCTGCTCAAATGCTCTTTTACCTATCAACATTCTTTTAAAATACAAATTGTTTAAGCCTGGTCCAAACAACTTTTTATAATTATCTAAGTAGATCATTCTGAATGTGTGAGCCTGTGCCTCTGGCCTGTTGCTTTTATAACACTTTTAAGAGCACAATCTCTGATGGTGCAGTAAGTCTGTGGGGAGAAAAGGATTCAGGAAAGGCATTTGGACATTCAACATGACTTCCAGCTGAGACCCACAGCATCTCTCTTGGAGCCTTACGATAGCAGCTGTCAGAGCCACAGAATACATTTGATTGTCGGCTTTTATTTGCATAAAAATGTTAAAGTTATTTGAAACAATTGTTTAATATATTTGAATATATGACCAGGGAGCTTTTTTGTTATTCCCCAGGAATAATGACAACTGTTTTACTCAATGCACAGATCTCAGTGGAGCAAGGGGTTGTAAGTCAGTTTAGAGGCTGAATAAATATCATAAAGCACAGAATTCCAACTCAGCTAATTACTAAATTGCAGTAGATCTTGAACATTGAATTAAATTTAAGGTTGTGCTATCTAATAAGTATCCAGATTATTATATTTATAATCTGCAAATGCATCACCAGTTATATCTCACTGGGTACTGGGTGAACAAAGCAGAAGTGCTTGCTAAGTACCAATAAAAGCAGAAAATTTAATAAAGTATTTTTTTCTCCCTAAAGAAGAGAGAGGTAGACAAACAGGATTTAGTCTGAATCACAACAGAGACAATATATAAGATACTTAAGGAACTAAATAGAAAGAAAATCTCCATTAGGTTGGAAAACTTGCATCCTTTGTGTTATTTAATAATTCAGCACTGGTTCAGAAAGCTAAATGCTGAGCCCCAAGCTAGCTGGAGAACACTTATTTATTCTAGACTGACTGAGAATCACTTTCTGATGTCAGGTTCAGGTCTCCGCTAGACATACGTCTGTTCCTCTGACAGTCATTTGCAAACAGAGATCTTTCAGAGGCAGCAAGGAAAGGGGCAAACTCTGCCAGGTGTATTATAATTATATGCATTTGAATACATCAAACTTGTGAAACAACAACATATATTTATTGAAAGGTAAAAAAAGGAAACGGAAAAATAGTGCAGCATGAGGCTTTAAATTATGTTACACAAATCCTGGTACGTGGGAAAAGTAAATTCCTACTGGCTCCATGAAAATTGCACCTCAGGTTCTGTCACTGGGTGCACAGCATGTCAGGCTGCTCCACATAAGGAATGAGTACCCTACAGCATTTCAGCTCCTCCAATTGCCCTGTACCTTAACCTTATTTATATGCTATCTCGCTCCCCTAAAAACAAGCTTAACAGTTCCAGCAGCTACCCAAAGCCAGGTGGACACTTTCATAATATGGATTAAAAAAAAAAAAAAACCAAGCTGCAGTCTGGTGCAATGATTAGATTAGTCACATTATTTCTTTGGAAGCTCTGAAACCCTCATACACATACCATCATGCCCAGTGTGCTGGAGTGGAGCATGATAATATGTAACACCTCAGACCTTTTCCTTTCTTTGAAGGCCAAACATTCTTCATCTCATTTTAAAAATGAACTCGATAAGATTTCTCAAAAGACTAAAGTCCCTTCCATAATCCTCCTGGGATCTTTTCTATTTCCTCTTACTGTCTGTTCTCATACATGTACATCAGTGCTGAAACCACTGGGCTTTGTGTTCCTTAGGTAAAACTGATCTGAGTCAAGCAAGAAGTGTATTTGTATTCTTCAGCTGTATTCTGGATGTTATGGTAGTTAAATCATCTGTTATTGATATTCATGCACTCAGGTTTTTTATGGCCCCATAAGAATTTATTTACATTACAACGACTGCTGTAATAAGTATCCAGCCCAAAAGACCAAATGTCTCATGGCTGTTTCTTGCATATAGAATATCATTGCAGTATGGATTTTCTATATTATGTCCATTAATTAACAGTAAATTACAATGCAGCATCTATATAAAAGATGTTGAATATCCCACAAATTCATTTTTATTACTGTTATTACACTGAATGTTAAATGAATTTAGAAATATAGGACCTTTTAAGTGTTGGCAGATGTCTTTGATCAGTGTTTATCCTCTTCGGTACAATTTAATGAGAGATCATATGTTAATATGCAGCTGGAAAAAACTACCTTTCAGACACAACAAGCCTGAGAAGAGTTTCCAGCTGCCATTGCATATACCAGACCTGTAATTACCAATCACCACAGAATAAATTTTAAAAAGCAAGCCACTTAAACTAGAATACATGCAAAGTGACTGTAGGCTTAAACTTAACACAATGAGATTAATCTGTTCTTATTTAATTGCAACTGATACACTCTTTTTAGTCTGCTACTAACCAAAGTTATTCCCCTCAGCTTGTGCTCAATCTTTTCAGCAATGCATTTCAAAATAATCCCTCTGAGTCCCAAATATATAATTCTTAAAACTCCCTCCTGATCCTCCATATGGACAATAATATATTACTCTCTAAGAAAGTTTGCAACGACTTTCCAATATCTATTAGTCCTTCATTATCCCAATTAAGTAAGGACTTTGATGAGTCTCCCTGAAGGAATGTTTTTGCAATTCTGATTTCTGTGCATGGGATGTTGACTGATTCTGAGTGCTTGCAGATAATTGCTTGTGTTGTCAATTTGAATCACTGGAGTCTAGTATGATACCAAGACGATTTTTTGCCTTTTATATACATTTTATATATTTTTAATGTATCCTTAGTACTCATAGGATGCATACTTGTAATTCCATAAGTCAGATAACTTAGCATAGTCCTAGTATTCTGTTAGGCCAGGAGATCAAACATCCTAGAGGCCTCATAGTTGGAGGCCAGAAAGCCCTACACTATCTTAAAAAACCAAGGTCCTCTCTAGAATACATCCTGAAAACTAACGATTTGGCCCATCCAGGGGGGAATTCCTCAGGATGGGAAGATATGACACTACTCATTCAAGCCTCTCATTGGGGCATCTTTGTTAGATATGCTAATGGCACATTCCACCTTGGCAAAGGGGTGCACCATAAAGATCCTTACTAAATACCGAGGTAAAAACCATTTATCCCTTAACCATGTCTGGCTCTTAATTTTTAAGACCAGGAAAAGGCATCCAGTGCCTCATATTGCACTTGGGAGAAGACCTATGGCATTATCTTTGGACTGTACCTATACCAACCAAACTCTATAAATACCATACTGGGTTTTATATGCTGTAGTAACTTATTATCAGTTGATAATAGTATGCACATACTCAGGTAGACTATAAAAATTAAATTCTTGACAGTAATTTTAAAAAAGTGTCTCTCTAAAAAACCTCTGAATCAATTCAGAGAACAAAGCATTTTACATACTTAGTCTCTCCTGAAATCGAGATGTTTGCAATACATGAAGTCCTCTTGTGAGCCACTATATTTCACTCAGACTCTTCTTTTTCCCATTTATAGCGTGTACTTTTACCTTTGAAGTGAGGGTGAGTGTCTGTGTTAGTCATGAAGGTCTGTGTTATATTTGAATTTTTCTCAAGCGCAGTTTCCTGAGAATTGACATAATCTTTATTCTTTGATGTCTCGAGTAATTTGATAAATAGCACACTTAGGAAATGTTACCACCCAAGAACATTACCTATTTTGTCAAATTTCCTGCTGCATTTCTGAATTTCAGTTGATTGCTTCCAAGGATCAGCATGCAATGCATAGCTATTTCTTTATCTATTTTGGCCAGTATTAAAGCAATTCACACAGTAATGAGCCACCTTTTGTATCATTTTTTGAGGCAAGTATCCTTTGTCAAAATGGCTCTTTTGCAACTTTATCCAGGTTGATGGCAAAGAACTTTGACAGAAGAATTTCTTTAAGACTAAACTGAGTGACACCAATTTCTTTCACTCCTGGGAGTACAATTCGTATTTGTTGCCTCCATTTTCCATCTTTGAAGTCTTTTACTACCAAGTGGGCTGGTTTTATGAAGAAGGAAAGGGTTTAGGATAG
The DNA here is from genome assembly GCA_013399945.1 of Ploceus nigricollis. Classification (NCBI taxonomy): domain Eukaryota; kingdom Metazoa; phylum Chordata; class Aves; order Passeriformes; family Ploceidae; genus Ploceus; species Ploceus nigricollis. The sequence continues at coordinate 127,318 of VXBC01013090.1, forward strand.
TTCATAATGTTCTCCATATACTCTCAGACCTTTTTTAGAAGCAAAATCACAACATGAGAGCTGAGTCTGTGAGAAAAAAAATCTACTAACTTGAAAATCTAGACAGGTGGTTGAATCCCAAATGACACATTAATTATTTTATGCAAAGATCTGTTCCGAGTAAAGAACAGACCTTACTAGTGAAGGGAAACACACATCTGAATATTAGTCTTAAGTAAAACAAACAAATTTTCTTTCATGAAATATCTCTGGAAAATTATTTAATATTTCTTTTAAGAAAAAATAGAGAAGGGAGGGAGGGAGGAAGGAAGGCAAGCAGGAAGGCAGGAAGGAAGGAAGGTAGGAAGGAAGAGTGTGAATGCTACTCAGGAACTCTGATACCAGCTTATAGCAAGTAGTAGCTTTTTGAAAGGTAAAGTACAAGAATTCATTATGACATTTTCCAATGACAGAGATGAAAATAATGAAACACTTTTCCAGTGGAGAAAAATGTGCAGCCTGACCACTACAAATTTAATCCAATCCTATAGTAGCTTGAATGACACTGTAATGCACTTGGATATTGAACACCAAACAGGATTTTTCCTGGTATTGGAAGTGACAACAGAAAGATATACCCATATATATTCAATTATTACTGGAACTGATAGTCAAAAGAACTGGGAGTATATATACACAATCATTTTAGATGTCTGATTTTCAACCCTGAGGTAGATGGACTGCTTTTAGACAGTCAATGAAAGGTCACTCTATCTTTCTGAGACAATTTTGCTATACTAGGTTTCATTGTTTTTACTGGAAAATATTTAAAGGCCTATAAATAATATTTTTAAAAGCCCTAGAAATAGGTGCTTTAAATTTTTGCTCTCTGGAAATTAGTTCTCTCTGGGAACATAAAAATGTAATCTCTGAAGACAGCTCAAGGAAAAAAAAAAGTTTAAATTAAAGAAGAGAAAAGTTGAAGTGCAAAATCAGCAAGCTAAATTTTAGAAATAACTCTGAAGAGTGTGAAAAAGGGCCTTAGAGCATCATTGCCAGGTAGAAAAAAGAAAACAAATGTCACAGGTAAGGCTGAAGATGAGTTTCTTTTATTCGATCTTCACTAGAAAGGTTAACTGTGACCAGAATTTTAAAAATTAATTTTAATGAAGAGGTAGGCATTCAAGCCAAAAGAAGAGAAGGACAAGTTAAATAACATTCAAATAAGTTCAATGTGTTCAAGTTAGCAAGCCTTGACAAAATCCATCTGAGAACTAGCCAAAGCAATTTCTGAGCCTTAGCAAATTATATTTGAAAATTCATGGAAGACCAGTAGGGTCCCAGATGAGCAGAGTAAATGTAGAATCTATCCTTTAAAAGGGAAAATGAGAACTCAGAGAATTATAGATGAGTCAACATAACTTTTTTCCACTGAAATATTTTTGAAAAAATATTTACAGTCAGACATCTAGAAGATAGCATGGCACTATAAAAAACTAACAGAGTTTTGCTACAACAGATTAATCTGAATTCCTTCCCTGACAGAGAAAATGGGCTAGCATGTAGAGAGAAACATGATTTAGCACAGCTAATGATTTAGCATGGCTTTTGGTACACTATATTTTCCTGTAATATTTTCCTAACCAAGAGGAGAATTTTTAGGTTAGGTGTTATTCCCATTAATGGGAACACAGCTGGCTGGAAGATTACTCTTTAAAGTGTTATTGGTATTTCACTATTATATTATGGGCATGTCAAAAGAGAATTCTCCAGGAATTTATCTAGAACTCAACCACTACCAGGAGCTAAGGCCACTATTTTCAGTAATGGAGGAGGAACTGGGCAATATGCTTGCAAAAATGCAACTGTTCTAGAAATGTGGAAGACTGCAAAGATGTTCTAAGAATACCAGAGGATCTCAACACACCTGAGTCTCATAGTGACAAAATTTTCATTGAGGTAAATGTCATTATGGAAGGGGAACAGAATGGAGAGTGCATCCACCTATGCAAGCAGTAGTGCTGCAAGACATGATCTGAAGTGTTCTCATGGTTCTTTCAGGAAAAAAAAAGACAGCATTCTTCCACAGATGCAATAAAATACAAGAATCACTTGTTATGTACTAGTGATATTTCAGATAGAATTTTGAGTTTAGTTTTCATTACCTTGGTCTATAACAAAAATAATGAAATAAAGGAGAATCTGAAAAAGAGAGAGAATGCTAAAACACTTTGTAAATGTGGCATACTGGAAAGCTGTTGAGAGGCTTGAGTGTAGTTCATTTAGACAAAAAGATCCATCAGTTCTACATAAATTATGAAAATTTGTTACTAACAGGATAGCAATCAATCTCTGTCCATAAAAGACGAACAATAAGAAAACTGCTCAATAAAGTAACAGCAACAAAGAATGAAGTTGTACTTTAAAAAATTTTTTCAAAAAGTAACTCTGGACGTGGCTGTCTAGGTTTATTAGGCAACATCTACACTAACTCTTACTCTTAGTGACTTAAAATCAGTAAACATCTGGAAGAATTGGATTCCCAGTTCTCCAGGACTAGAACAAACAGAATCAAGTGTGATATCATCCGTTCAATCAGAGAAAAATGAGTCTGGGTCTAGGTGATCCTTTGTGAATTGCCCTGTAAAAGGCCTTTGAAAACCACACCAATTGTTTTTGGATCTTCTTTGATGTAAATATTCTTCACTGGGGTTCTTAGAAAGTGAAATAGTGTTGACTCAATTAAACAATCTCCTGTTTCAAGAGACCTAAGTGGTTTCCAAATTACTGAGTATGATCTTGCTTTGCTGTTAAAAATAGACAAAAATCCATTACAGCCGGTTTTCCTTCCGTTTATTTTCACTCATTAGATGAGTTTCACTCTAAATGCTTCATAATTCATCAAAGATGAATTTTTGTTTCCTGCAAATATGTTACTATCTGTGTGAGGCAAAAAGCAAATTATAGTTCATACATCTACTCTCAATCAACATAATCAGGATAACCTTCAAAAGGAAAATTGTGATAATTCTAATCTGAGAAGCAATTTTGTTCAAACTGTTTACAACACCAAATTCCAGTTTCTGATGGGCAGTTACTTATTGACTTAATTTTTCCTGGGAATTCTTTTGAGTGTTTTGCATCAGATGCTGAAAGCACACAATTTTAAACACAGCAATGTACATGCTAAATAGTTTCTTTAACCTACAAGGCACTGTGAACTAGTCATGACAGCTGCTGAACCTTTCCACTAGAGTCATAACAAGAGAGCTATGAAGAAATTCTAAGGATATAGTAGAGTGGAAGGGAAGCAGTGACTAACTGAGAGTGGTGCTAATATAGAAGCCATGATGGATATTAAATACATGTACAAGTGTATATTTATGTCTCCTTCAAATTACACATGAAGCACTAGCTTGGAACAATTGCAGTTATGAAGATTTTTCTTAGTCTAAACAGTAGCTGTCCATCCACCTGAGAAAATTGTACAATGGAGAGAAGAAAAAGTTTCAGAAGTAAATTTTGTACCTTTAGAGGAATACAAGAGCAAGGGATAAAAAAACCAGAAATTATCTAGGGAACACAGTTAAAAGTTGTTTTACTCAGTTTATACTGGCACAAATTGTAAAGCTATCAAATAATAAGTACTATTTATTAATTCTGAGTTAGATTTGGTATTATACCAAGCGCTGCAGGAAGCACAGTTCCTAAAAGCCTGCATAGAATCTGCCAATTTTCCTTCCATCCCCCCTCCTAAAAAAGGGCAGTGAAATCTCACTGCTTGAAGTCTTTCCCAAGACCCCAGGAAATCACCGAGACAGTTACCCGATACTTATGTCCATCTCTAGTTACGAGTTACCTCAAAAGAGGCAGTGGATTTCTGAATGGAGTTTGCAGTAGTTGCCTTCCTCCAGCAGAATATGACTTAGGAAACCTGCTTAGCTGGAAAGTAGTTATTTCCTGCTAATGATTATTGCACGTGCTCATGTTTTGACAGAGCAAGAGCACCCATTTCTGACAAGTAAATTTAAATGTCAATATGCAATTTCCTATGCTAAGCTCTTGCCTGGGCACAATTCTTAAAACCCCAAACCTGATGAAGAAACAAGGAGGATTTGTGCAAACTGCCAGCAGAGCCCTGCAGCTGTTCTTGTCTGATTATTCTACTTTGGCATCAAATTTGTAATTTTGAACAATTACATTGTTCAAATTTCTAACTGCCCATGATGGGCAGTCCACTGTGCAGATCCAGCTGTTCTTGAGTGGCCAGCCTGAGCAGAACATGACCAACCTACAGGTCACATGGTTCTCAAAATCTATGGAAGTCAGGCTGTGTCTGTTTTACTCTGGATGCCACTGTATTTCAAGATATTCTGTAATAGGTTTTCCAGCAGAAATACAGTACATCCCTAATGAATCCCACAGTGCTTATCTCACAATAACTGGGCAGACCGCTCAGTTATCTGATCAGCAAACCCCAAGTACAGCAGTTAATTCTGAAGAAAAGACATCCAAAAAAAAAGAGAGGTGCATTCCATCTTCTTAACTCCACGGAAAGATAGCACGTTTGAATGATAGTTTTAGTTAAATTACATGGGTTTAATAAGACTGGGCAGTTTTAGGGAAGAAAAAACATTCTTTGAGGCTTTTAAAATGCTTTCATTTCTTTTTTTTTCCCTGAAGAATGTCTTTAGCTGTGCTATATCTTAAAGTAATCTAGTATCTAAAGCTGTCAATCTAATAAGATTTTTTTTTTTGCCACTGATAATATGACATTTGATGGAAACAGGCTGTAATCAAATCATTAATGTAAATTAAGTACAATTTGGTCTTTTAACTTTAAAAATTAAAATCTGGCAGCAGTTAAGTAGCACATATCTCTGGACATGTTTTACCTATACTACTGCTAATACTCTTTCCTGCAAAAAGCTGTCTTTTATGCGGGTTTTCTTATAAATGTAAGCAAAAAAAAAAAAAAAAATGGAACCAACTATAGGGGAAAAAAAGTTTGTAAAAGTTTTGATTCCAAAAAGCAAACAAATAGGAAATGTTGGTTTGTTTGGGGTTTTTTTCACACAGGTTATAACTGTTGAGAAGAAAATCAGCAAGCTGGACAGAAGTCATGAAGATGATTAAGGGCCTAGAATATTTTTCATAGGAGGAGAGGCTGGGCGATCTGGCAGTGTTTGGGATGAAGAAGAGAAGGATTCTGATTGCAAGGAATGAAGAGTGAGCCAATTGTGTCCAGAGACAAGACTAAAGGCAATATCAACAGTTTAGAAAACATGTAAGTCCATCTGAACACAAGGAAAAAAGTCATTGTGAGAGTGTAAAATGTTCACAGTAAAAATTGCTGGAACTGGTTGCCCAGAGAGTTTGTGGAGTCCCCATCCATGGGGTTATTCAAATCCAACTGGATATGGCCCTGAGTAGCCTGCTTTATGTAGCCCTGCTTGAGCAGTGGCAAGCTCTACTACAAGAACTCAAGATATTCCTTCCAATCTAAAGAGTCCTGTGATTCTGTGATTCAGGTACAAGTCATAAAAACTGCAGGAAAAGAGATTCATGGCTGCTCCTGGGGAAGACTGGATAAATGCTGCAGAAGACATCCTACTGACATACTACAGAGTGGCAAGGAAATGATTAAACAGAAATATCAGAGTCAAGGAAGAGAAGTAATTGCATCAAAGTTCTTGAGGAATCTGACCGTTCTAGCAGTATGGGATTTTCCAAAGATAGCAGCAAAATATTTTATTGATACAAATAGACACTGTTTCAGTCAAGTCAAAAAATGTGCCTTACAATCACAGAATCATTAATGTTAGAAAAGATTTCCAAGATCATCAAGTACTACTGTTGATGGGATACCACCATGCTCACTAAATTGTATGATGAAGTGCCACATCTACTCATTTTTTGAACACTTCCATGGATGGTGAATCTATCACTTCCCTGGGAAGGCTGTTCCAATGCTTAACCACTCTTTCAGTGGAAAGAAATTTTTCCCTGATATCCAACTTGAACCTCCCTGGTGTGACTTGAGGCCATTTTTCCTTGTTCTATTGGTAGTTTCCTGGGAGAAGATTGCCTTTAGATTACATCACCTGTAGATCTGACCTGTAAGAGTTAATCTAATGTTAAGCAATGAAAAATTATTAATACTTCATTAACTCAAATTTTGGAGGGTTTTCATCTGAGTGCAGAAACCTTCTTGCTTTAAAATCAATAAGCAGTGAAATATTTCAGGTCTACTTGCAAGCAGAAACAGTAGAACTGATACATACAATATTCACTAATACTTAATATTGTGGTGTCTTCTGCTTAAAATTGATATATTTGCAGTTTGCATGCTATTGGTTAGCTTTATAGATCACCCAATTAAGAGAGAGAGAAAATACTGCATTGTGCAACCATGCGCTAGCTGAGCTAAAGACAGATCACTAACAATCTAAACAGGAAGATTATATTAATGAGAAATACTGCAGTAGTTTTAAAACAAAAATTGATTCAAGTTTAGAAAACTTTTATAGATGTCTTGTATGCTGGCCAAAAGGACTGACTCTGACCTTATTCATAACACAGAGATAAATATAAAATCAGAAGAATGAAGCCAATAACATAGAGGAAATTTGTGCTGAAGCACAAATGAATGTATTTAAAGAACAAGAGATTGATAAATTCTCTTGATAAATTCAAGGTTTTATGGATTTCAAATTTAAAACAGTCTGCTCCACTGAGACTCTTCTACTGAAAATTACTTTTTTTTTTCTAATAGGCTAGCAATGTTCATCACACTGAAGTCATGAAAAGACTATGGAAAAGGAATGAAGAAATTTGACAAAGAAAATGGTTCTGCTGGAAGGGTCAAAAAGAAGACAATTGAATTTGTTATATCAGACCTACCGAGATGCTAATCTGAAAACACAGAGAATTTAACTAAATAAAGGAAATATAGAGGGGGTGTGTTGGGAACATATGCTGGCTCTACAGATAAGGTTTTTTTTTCTCCTGGTAGTTTGCACAGCCTGTTTGCCCTTCCTCTCACTGTAATAGAATTATATATTTGAGAATAGCTTTAAAGTCAAGGGCTATAATGGGGCTTCAGAGGCACAGAGAAACTGTCTGGTAAAGAGCTTAGTATGTGCTACAATGATTGTCTCCATCAAACTTTTATTTAATCATAAGAACTGATGTTATCTCCATAAAGGTAAGCAAAATCAGTGTTACAGCAGCAATATTAACCAGAAAACAGTGTCCATTTTAATTACTCAAGTTTCTTCCCCATGCTTCTTCCTGTCTGTTTGCTCATTTGGAAAAGCAATATTTTGTAAAATGCCTACATATTATATTTTAACTTACAAGTGCCCAATTTTGTGGACTTTTGGCATGTGACTGTAGGCTTTGTTTGTAATTTTGGATGTATTGCAGCAAAGTAGGATGATGTTTGCCAACAGTAGAAACACGACACTTGTCAAAGGAGCTAATTGTAAGTAGGATAAATGGAAGCTGGCCTAATACCAGTAAAGGATGTGTAGGATATATACTGAGAAAATTTTCTCACTATGTGAACCAAAAAATATTTGGAAAGGACAGGGTGATCATGGAGCAGTACTTGGCGGTTTTTATCTGTGGAAATTCAGAACAGATTATCAAAATTTGCATTGAAGAAATTGAGTAGATAATAGTTTTATTTTATCCTTTCATGATTTCTATGAAGATAGAGACAACAATTCTAGACACACATGCAAATGCAGTGGAATGTTTAAGGATAAGAAATGGAACTCTATGCTCTTTATAGGAAAACAAAATACAGTTTGCTTGGTCAAGAATGTAAGCAGATCATGAAAGTGATGTGAATATTTAGATCTATAACTATATCCTACTCTAGCATTCTCCTCACAAGTACTTTGTACTTCAGAGGTAAAGTAGCCTGGACTAAAAATTCTTCACAGTTCCAGTACCAAGCTAGAAGTTGTGCTTATAGTTCAGAGACATGCTATTTTATTTGCATCTTACTGTGTATTTCTTAGGTTTTCCTTTTATTCTGGTTTTAAACAGCTTACCTACTCCAGATCATACTCTAAAGTCATATTCCCAAACATGCATAATAAAAATTTTTGGACTGATACAGATTTTTTTTCTGTTTATAGCTGAATTACATTTTAATATTAAATTTGATTCCAAGTTAAACAGTAACTCTACCTACTCATATACTGGTTGTCATTATATGAGATCAAAAATGGAATGGAGGCTAGTAACACATTAGTCATGAGTTATATTATTCATTTACATGAGTAGCCATGAAAAGATTTATTTTGAAATTTCACTACCAACTTAGGCTAAAATTTCTCAATTTCTTCCTTATGGAAGAAAGCTTAAAGCTTGGAATTCAGTTTTGTGTTTTACTGCTTGAGTTAAATGAAATATAGTAAAACCTTAACTTGAAAGAGCGACACTAAATCAAGCACTGCTGTATATCTAACAGTTGCACCAGAAAAAAAGAAACAGGAAAAACTTTTTCAAGAATAAAATCCCAAAGTCTGTGTCTACATTTTTTTCATGTCCAAATTTTTTTAGAGGCTTAAGCTAACAGCTTACAGGTAAATAAATCATACACATAATTTTTCGCCCATATACCTTTTAACTTGTGCAAGACTCAAACAGCAGAGGGAAAAGGACATAGTTCTAGGAAAGTCTGAATAAGTCAATTTTGTTTTCATTCCCTTTGGAGGCCCTGTAGTGTTCTGCACTATATGCAGATCTATGCTAAAATACTGATATTCATTCTTGGTTTCAACTATTTTATTACACATCAATTGAAATTATGTATTCTGCTTGATAAGGGAACCACTTTACTGATCCCAGCAATCTCAAAGTTGGGGAAAAAAAACATTTCAGTGTCATTAAAAGAGATTATCACAGAGGAAGATGTATTTAATTGTTGCTCTCTAGCCTCTGGGCTGGAGACATCTTGCTCTAAAGTTATGACATTTAAGATGTTGATGATATAGCTAAGTCAGGGATCCTGAAGATTGGATTGGCCGAGAAAAGCAGGACAGAACACAAAAGGATGCACAAGCAAAGCCATCCTGGCTACTGGATTTCAAAATCCTAAGGTCCCTGGGACCCTAGGGGACCTTTTGGGTCTGATACAAATGACGGCAACGAAAACTATCCCTGGGCATGGTAAGGACTTAGCATAGACTAGGGGCTGTTCCCAGTAAGTAGCTTACATGAGGCTGTGCTGTTTTACAAGTGGGTTTGCATTACAGACACAGCTCCATGCCACTTGGCCTCTGTGCCAAGATGACATCCTGGTCCCATTTACTTCCCTACTACAGACAGAACCCTCATATTCATTAGCTATGCCCATTTGCTATGACCATAACTGTTCTGTGGTATGTCCTAACTTGGAAACAGTAGCAACACTCAATAAAGATGTAGAATATGAAAGACTTTTCTATTATGGACTAACATAATTCTTTTTCTATTACACTCATTTAAAAAATAGAAGTGGCATGTCTGTGTCCTTATTTGTTAATTTAACTTTTTTGGAACAAATTTTCTGGTGTACGTCTATCTGGTCCTCTAACTTACTAGGACATGTCATGCTTTTCTCAGATTTAGCTAAGTATACCTTTTAAAAGTCACTGGTAATTTCTGTTAATAGTATTTAAGTCACTTCTCCTAAATGCCAGAAAGATTCTGTTTTCTGAAATTCAGATACATCAAGTCAGATTTTAAAAATTAATAATAATAATAATAACAGTAATAATAGTAGTAATAATAATAATAACAGCTGTATTGGAAACAAACAAACAAAAACACCCACTAAAACTCAAAACGACACAACAAATCAAACCAATATGGCAATTAGAAAATATTTGTCAAAATCCTTCTTTTGGACTGAAGTTGCTTAAGCTCTAGCTGCAAGACAGCTTTCCTCACTAATGTGAAACCATTGTCATCGAGCTGGAGACACTTAGCAGTTCTTGTTCCAGCACTGAAAAAACTTGGTTTCACAGAAAACAGCTGTCTCTACATGAGAATCAAATGTGACAAAGACATTTAGGAAAAAAGGGTTTCAAAGTGTTCAACATGAAAAATGTTTCTTTCCAGACTTGGTGAATCTCCAGCTGTTATTATGAACAGATCAATGTTGTTTTCCCATGAAGGTTGATTTATAGAATAGGAATGAATGACCATTCATTGAGCTCCTTGAAAGGATATTTTTGCCTCCCAGACAGTTATTCTTTTATATGATCATGTTGAACTCACAAGGAAAGACCAAAATTATTATGAATCCTGCCATAAAACTATAATTGAGGCAAAATTTAATGGTGTTCATCTCACTAATTACAAATTTGATATTTTTTCTTTTGCAGGGATGAAAAAATCCAAAGTAGAATTAATTTGCAAAGTGCACACTTGCTGTTTTATAGTGGGTAAAATCTTTTCAGTACATTAGGTAGAGAGTTTCAAATGTTGTATTTCACAAGGTCATGTTACTAGAAGGTCATGTCTCTTGTTCCTCCCACTGCTTACAGCCACAATAACAACACATAGCAAGCAGAAGGCTGGTGTAGTCTGTTACTCTGGGATCCCTCTAAAGCAAGGAAATTTCCAAGGGGACAGGTGGAGAGGATGGATAGACCTGAATTAGCTCCTTCTTTTTCATCCTGTTTCCCCAGGTGAAATACACTGAAAGCAAGGCAAAACCTGGCAGCTTTTTAACTCCTCTGATCCACAACTTTTGAAACTCATCATTCTGCCAGACATGACTGGGATAGTCTTTGAGGCTAATCAAACTTGTGTTGCGAGTCATACGTCTACATAAAGATGGCATTATACCATGCCATCTTCCTAGCTTTCTGAAGCTCAAATGTAATTTAATTTTGTAGCAGTAGAAAACGAGCTCATTCCATTTCTCCAAATTAGAAAGTCTGCCTAGCACTAACCTTTAATCCTATACAAATGGGTGCATTGAGACAACATGTATGCATGGAGCAGCACTCCCAAACTAATAAAATATTTTTCTCTGCAAAGGAATGGAAGATACTGAAGAGAACAGTCATAAAACATTCCATTTGCAGCATGTGAAAGAAAAGGGGAAGGCTTCACTTGTGGGTAAGCCAAAATAAAAGTACAGAGTAAGCTCAAAGGTGCAGAGTAGGATAATGGAGAATATTTGTAAATTGTCTCTTATCTCCAAATAATCTACCTTCTGTGGTATACATGTCAGCCACCTTCCTGACTGAGTCTGCTCTTCACATTGTAATCCTTCTGTGACTCAGGATTCTTCTGTTCCTGTATTCCAGGATTTTTTCATAGAATCACAGAATATCTTGGCTTGGAAGGGATCTAAAAGACAATCTGGTTTCAAACCCCTTCTATGGGCAGGGACACCTTTCACTAGTTGGGTTACTCAGAGCTTTATCTAGTCTGGCTTAAAACACTTCCAGAGATGGGACATCTACCACTTCTCTGGGCAACTCTTGCTGTGCTTCAGTTCCCTCATAGTAAAGATTTTTTTCTATTATCTAATCTAAACCTATTCTCAATTTGAAGTAATTTCCCCTTGTCCTGTCACTACATGCCCTTGAAAAAGTCTCTCTCCATCTTTCTTGCAGGATCCCTTCAGGTACTGTAAGGCTTCAACTTGGTAACTCCAAAGTCTTCTCTTCTTGAGGTTGCACAATCCCGATTCTCTCAGCCTTTGCCCACAGAGAAAGTCCTTCATCACTCTATCTTGGTGATCCTCCTCTGGACTTGCTCTAGCAGGTCAGTGTCCTTCGTATGCTGGGACCCCAGACCTGGATGCAGTACTCAAGGTGGGGTCCATGACAGGAGACTAGAGAGACAGAATCCCCTTCCTTGCCCTGCTGGTCATGCTGCAGTCCAGGATACATTTAGTTTTATGGGCTGTGAGTGCACATTGACGCTTATGTCCAGCCTCTCATTCACCAGCACACCCAAATCCTTCTTGGCAGGGCTGCTCTCAATCTGTTCATCCCCAGCCTGTGTTGATACTGGGGATAGCCCCAATCTCATGGTCTTGTTAAACCTCATGAGATTCCTATGGAACCGCTTCTTGAGCTTGTCCAGATTCCTCTGGTTGGTATTCTCCCCTTCAGATGTGTCAACCACACCAGTCAGCTTGGTGTCAACTGCAAATTTGCTGAGGCTGCACTCAATCCCTAATTCTATGTCATTAATGAAGATAAAAAATAGCAGTGGTCGCCATATGGACCCATGAGGGACCCCACTTTTCTGTCTTCTATCAGCAGTGCTTTGCTCCACCTTTCCCCTAATCCCACAATTACTGATGATGGTGCTGTCTGTTGAATATGTTTAGAAGAAAAATTTGACACACTGCTTTCTTGCAACTTTCTTTTTTTTTTTCTTCCTTTTCATCTGGCTCTGTTCTTAGCCAAGGAATCTTCCTCTGCATCCTCACTTATACATCCAGTCTGTGATGGATCTTTGTCATCTTTGAATCACTGTTGGAATACAATGTTTTCTTCTCTGTCCCTTTGTTTTTCCCTACCATGATTTGACAACGTATTACACAGTTACACAGTATTCTCATTTGAAATCTCCTGGATTCTCCCCATGTCAACTGGAATGGCCAGCACCTGACTGTGTTGTCACTGGGTATTTGCAACACAGGTGTTTACATCTGAGGCACTCACTTTCAGATTTTCCAGAATTTCTACCAAACAGCACATGGTTTATCTCCGCCTAAAGAAGACACCTACATTTTGTCACATGAATCATACCCTAAACTCCACTGACTATGCTAACAAAAATTCTGTTGACTGTGATGGAAGCCTACGAAACCAACTCAGGTGCTGGTAATGAACCAGTGTTATAGTCTTAAAATCAGCTGTGAGAATTGCCAAACTCAGAATTGCTCCTTTTTTTCTCACCCCTTATAACAGACAACTTTTTAATCAAGCAAGAATTCATTGCAGGATTGATGTTGGACTTTCTCAGGCTAATGTCCTGTGCTGAAGGAAATGTAAAATGAAGGCAACTTTAATATAGCTGTGATACTATTTCCCTTACCTGTCTGTCCTCAAAACGGTGAAATGCAACTCATTCATTCAGCATAACTACTGTTTCAAAAAAAGTATGTGGGTCATGAACCCCCGTAGCTCAATTTGAAAAAAGTCATTGCTTTTTTCTTTTTTGTATTTGATCTTTCCATCTGGCAGATAATTCCCCTGTGTCAGATACCATAAATGACCTACAGTAGGTAGGTACCCAACCACCAAGGTGGTAGCCTCATGATTCTCCACAGTGGACTGCCCCAGTCCTGCTTCATCACTCAGTACCATTTAACAAGTTGACATGGTTATCTCTCAAAGACAACTGTGGAAGCCTTTCTCCTGGGTTGGAGTCAATGGGCATTTTTTCATAAATATTGAATATGTCAGCTTTTCACTGCAGGCTTGAAGTGTCTTATTAAACTTCATATTTTCTGGCTTCGTCATATACATTTAATTTTTTATTAAGGTGCGTCATTGGCTGAAAAAAATTTGTTTTTCAAGGCAAACACTAATACTATTTTTTCTAACTTCACACAGAATAAATCAAATAACATCACCCAGAATTTCTAAAAGCTTCATTTCTATGCTTTGCTCTTTTGCCTCCTTTTGATATCCTGTAACAAAAAGTCTGTATGTCTTGTGAAGAAAATGGAAATGAGATGTAAATATTCAAAAACATGATGAGCAAATGAACATAGGAAGCAGTAGGGCATTTATAGAATGTCAGAGATCTAGACATTCCTAGGGCAGTTATGTAAGTTTATAAAAGTCTTCACATAGCTTGGCCATTAACTAAAATGTCTCACCACGGACAGCTGGTAAGCATGGGATTAACCCTCATCTCTTACGTGGGGTCTTACCCTTAAATACATAAAACCTTTTCTTCTTCATTAAAAAGAAATGTACCAGCAAGGAAAAGAAAAGACATCAGAACAACAACTGACAGCAGCGAGAGTGCTGAAAGGCCTCAAAAGCTACCCTCCAAAAGAGAGAGCAGTGGCTGGAGCAGTGTGGAGCTGAGTGATGCAGGAGTGCACAGCAGTACAAGGGACCTATAATACAACACAGCCTAAAGAACCAGCTAACAATGCTGGTGACCAGCCCAATGAACACTAATGTCAAACACACAGGAGCAAGGCCTGCAGAGGAGCTGGGTGGTTTTGATATGTTGAAACACATATACCTGCTCTAGAGGAAATTTCAGATGGAGTTAATTGAAAGCTACTAGTCTCCAGTGAGAGGAAATAGGAAGGGATTGGAAATGAAAGAAGAGAAATAAAGTCAAAAGTTTTGGCCAACAGAAGGGAGAACAAAATATAGAGTAATCTAGTACACCAAAGTATTTAAACATATGCTTAAATTTTAATGTATGGGTAATCCCACTGACTTCAACATACGCTTAAATGATTTGCTGGATCAGGGCTTTAATGCATATTTGAATTAAACTGTAACATGATGATTTAGAAGTGAGCTCATTTTAGGTTTCACTGACTGAAGAGAGTTCTGCTCAACTGACATTTGGAGCAGAGATTTTTAATGAATGCCTAGTTACTTCAGAAAGCAATTAGGCTGTCATTCAGTAATGGCATTTTTCTCTCTAAAACAATTTTCCTCATTCCAGATTATTATGTTTCAAATAAAGCTTGCAGGACATCATGCTGCTGGTACATAATTATAGTTAACTCATACACACAAACACACACACAAACACACACACATGTAACTCATTTCCAGCCACTTCATCAGCATCTAGATTCTTATCAAGAAGGGTTGAAAGTTTCTATAATGATGCATACCATATTACAATATATGCCGCAGAGTTAAAGGAGACTGGACAGGAAAAAAAATCATCTAGAAATAAAACAGAACTAAAATTTACATGACTGTAACAAACTACTTCATAAGAATTAAGATTGTGGCTTGTCCACTGTTTGGGATGAACTGAATGTTAAAATTGACAGTAGTGTGGTTCACCAGATGGAACTGGTGACATCATCTGGAGAACTTTGGCTGCAATGTTTTCACTGATCTCTCTCCTTTCTGCCAGCAATTTGTTGCTGAAAGCAACTGGCTGTTTCAGCTGCATCTGGGAGCAAACCCAGACCTAATACTAAAGCCATAAGAAGACCAACAAAAATAACCAGCTGGAATTCATCTATGGGAAGCTGGAGTTATCGTATGTATTTTTATGATGCACTGTTCAGCATTAAGCATGCTAGCCTCAGGAAGGAAAAAAGTTTACATGTAAGTGCACTGTCAGCAGAGTCTGATACATAACCAGCACACATACTGGGATAGCGGCAAGTAGGCCTAATTCTCCAGCCTGAAGTGGAAATAAACTGAAGCAGATAAAATAAAATGTTGAGCTAATGTAGGGAAACACATGGCTAGATATGTGGTTAGGGGTTTTTGTTGCATTAAAACATTTTCCCCTGAGGCAATCTTTCTGATGGCAACTGACATGACTGGTGTTTTGACAATGCTGCCTTTTCAAGAGAGTCTAATCAGGCCAGTGCTCAGTTCCTGGAGGAAAATGGATAACAGGTGCTGAACCCAGCTGGACTGTTTGAATTAGCCTGGCTGGCAAAAGAAGCCTGTGGCCTAATGTTCACTGTAAGAGCAGTCAGGCTCCATGGCTCAGCTCAGATCACAGTGCTGGGATCCAAACCTGGTGCTGAAGGAGGTGCATAAGACTTCACTGAAGTTTACTATGGATCTGTGCCTACGAGATTCAATCAGAACTGAGCTGAGTGAAAATAACAAGTACCAAGAGAGTACAATCATTTATAAGATTGATGATTTCAGAAAAAAAGCCACCCGGCCTCACTCCACCCCCTTCCCGAGGCGTGGTTTGAGAGAGG
>VXBC01013090.1:143274-279412 GCA_013399945.1 Ploceus nigricollis
GGGGGGGAAATGGGCATTTACAACAGAGTAAAACATCTTCTTCTAGAGTATACCCATTTAGACCCCTCTGTCATTTAATTTATATATCTGTTATTTATTTATCTTCTTAACCCTTTGTTCGAAAAATTAGCAAATCATTATAACAATGTCATTTCAGAAGAAACCTATAATCCTGTGCTTGAGCCACACCGGCTTCAAAGAGACATCCACACTTTTCCTGTCCACACAGCTCCTGGCCAGGGGACTTGATTTATGTTGCTGTGCCCTGTTGCTGTTACCCTGTGAGAGTAACAGACCACTGGGTGTTGCCACGTCCAGGGAGCTGTAGAGGAGAAAGCATTGTATGGGGTCAGTACGGAGCTCTTCCCACCCCACTGTCGCTGCCCTAAGGGAGCTGTTCAGTATCTGAGGCTCTAATAATTTTCTCCACAGAGCAATGCACGAGCACATCAGTGACGGACAAATGTCATGGAGGAGTTCTGTCATAGTAGAGTTGTGTGTAGATGCAGAGAAATGCACGAGATGGATGGTGGGTGCTGCTGCCTAATATCTCTTCCCAACAAACCTCTCCTGTAGAAAAGCAGGTTGGGTAAACATTCAGGCAACGCGGTCAGATCCACACACAACACTCACCACAGCTGGCTCAGTGAGAGAGGCAAGAAAGGCTCTTTTTGCAAGGTTTTATTCCAGCAAGGTCACATGAAACGGAAGGGAACCCAGCGAGAAAGAGAACAACCACATCGAGCAGGCAGCCCAACAAGGGGAAGGGGTGGGGTCAGAGCTAAGGGCTTGGCAGGGCACAGCCACTAGGGGTATCCAACCAAAGAGGGAGCAGGGAAAGGAGAAACCAGGGGAAGTCCATGTGAGGCTCTGTCTTTTCCCCCCTGGAGGAACAACTCTATGGTAGTAGTCACGGCTGTAGCCAAGGTAGCGTACTTGGGAATTGGCTGAGAGCAGAGAGTTCATGGGATGCTACAGATGGATAGTGATAACTACACTGAATCCCTGGATTTTGGTAGTGCTAATGCAGCCTGTCAGGATTGTAAAAAGGATTTGACTGTCCTATGTTTTATATCCTATGTTGCAAGTTTAATGCCTATCTTCTTCAGTGACTTGGCAGGATTTGCTCTTTCCTGCCTTTAGTGTAGAGATCAATTTCTGTAGAGTAGTTTTCTCTTTCTCAAAAGCTCTGGAGATTGACCACAGCTACGCAGTGTAGACAGAGTTTACCATTGCTGCTAGCATGTTATATTCATTCAGTCAGTGGAATGTACCTGCCCCATTGTGATTTCCAGAATTAAACCAGACTGCAGACTTGGGGGCAGGTGACGGGTTTTTTTCTCAGTGTAATTTCCAGGGGTCAAGAAATAGGTTTTTTTCTCTTTAATCTGACCATAGTCACTACCTAAGATTGACTGGCAGCGTGCTACCTTCTTTGATTTCTCACGTTGTCTTCCTTCAGCATATTATAATTGTTACTTTTAAGTTGTTCAATCCAGCCGCTGAATTTGTTGCAGGCTACTGATCAGTGTTATGTAGTAGTAGTATTTGAAGTAGAAATTCTGTGAACTCTGCAAGGGTAGAAACCTATTTCATCACTGTATATGGTTTTACAGGTCTTGACACGATAACCAGGTGGTACACGTAAATCAAATGTTCTTTAAATTTAGCGGAATTATCTGACAACCTAAATTACTTTTGGCATCTTGCAAGCTTTGTAGAAGAATCAAATTCTGTTTTTCTGAGAAAATCTTGAGACATTCGGTAGAATGCAAACAATTTTTTCTCAGTCCTTGGAAATTGTCACCAACTGAAAATACCAAATAGTTTCTTTCTTGAAAAAAAAAAATAATCTCTTTGCCGCAGTTTGTTCTGTTATTGGTGATGTAAAAGTTAAGTAAAAGTAGAATCTCGGTCCTACTTATTAGCTGTGGATTTGATGGTGCAGAGCTAGCAAGTGCCATGGTACCATCTCAGGGACCCAACAGCCCCATAGTCCAGGTACCACTTGATGGCATCAAGGTGTTGAGAAGACAATGGACACACGTCAGAAGACCCAGCTCATTGAAAAAGCTGCCTATGTGTTGCAGGGAAAAATGCAGGTGAACCTGAGATGGGAAGAGATGATGTTGACTCCAGTTCAGAAGGCTGAATAGTTTCTTTATTATAACTATATTACAATACATCAATATATCATCCAAAGAGGAGATACGAAAACTACATCCTATCTTCTATCATATCTAACTACGAACTGTAAGTTCTCTCGTGACTCCCTCCCCAGAGCGAGTCCAGACACAGGTGCATTCCATTGGCCATCAGGGCCAAACAATGCCCACCAGTGTCCAATTAACCAATGATTCCAGGCAAACAATTCTCGAGTGCATTCCACATGGGAAAAACAAGGGACAGAAATAGAAATTGTTTCTTTTTCCTTCCCTCTCTGCTCCTCTGTGAAAGTTTCTTGAGAGAGCAGAAAATGTGGGTACTACACCTACGTCCCTTACCTGCAAAGAGTACAGCATAGCTGAGCTTCAAAAAAGGGACTAAAAGTGGAAATGATTTTTCCAAATCTTAAAGATATTTTCATCATGTGATATACGTAGGAACAAGTCATCTGGACTTTTTGTTTTACCCCTGATCCCTCAAAACCTGACCAAAGCTTTGGTTGTCACTCTTTTTCCAGAATTTATCCTATAGTGATTGTGATGACAACCTATAGTGTAGTGATGACATGCTGTCTCTTCTATGTTGGAAAATTTTTTTCAGCTTGTATATCTTGAGTAGAGAGATAATTCAGGAAGAAAGAGAGACAAAAAAAGGATATTAATCTTTCAGTATCTGCCTATACCTACCATTAATCTTAAAAACAAAAACAATCCATAACCTCTTAAATCTTGGATTGATGATTAAAATTTCTTGCAGTCGTCAATTTCTTATGGCAGAATACCCAACAAGATTGGATATGGGTGGAAACTTGCAAGACAGAGGGTTTTTTTATGACAGGTGTAAATATGCTTCCTTCTCTTAAGTGCTCACAAATATCACAGTAAAACATGTTGACAAGTTCGGCAGGACCGTATTTATACTAGGGTGATAAAAATACAGCTTATCAAGTGCTATAAAGCCAGGTGCACATTTCTTTGGAGAAAAGAATGCAATGACAACGTGAGTCAAACTGATCAATGAGGTCTTCTGTTCAGAGTCAGCTCAAAAGGAAAGGATACTGCAGTAGATTTTGTTCTCCAAGTTGGGGAACTGCCAAAATAGCATCTTTTCCCCCCCACAACGTGTCAGCAACAACAACACAGCCATTTTAAATTACTTCAAACCACTGTTAAATCTCTACCAACATGTCCAAAATAATTTTCTCCAAACAGCTTTCAGCTGCCCTTTTGAAGTCACAGCAGCAATAGAGGTGAAAAGCTCTAACTCCTGCTTGTGCTCCTCTGAGTCACTCAATGCTTCAAGGTGTTTATTTTTCTGAGAAAGTATTTCAATTTGGCACTTACAGTTGAGACACATTTACCACCAAATTGTTGGAGCTAGAACTGAGTTTCTTCAACAGCTAATGTCCCTAGCAATCTAGTCATGGAATTAAAAGTGTCACCAATAGAGCAGACTTTCATTCTGCTAAGTATTTATTCATAGTATTTGCTGTTAAAACATTGCAGATCCACTAGATATTTTATTTATTTTTCTTTAAAAATCACACTATGCAAAGAGAAAGACCTTGGTCTTAATCATTAAAACAAGTAATTTAAGTCATTGAATTTTTAATTTTTTAAAAAAGTGTTTTGAGGAATACCAGCCATTTTTTTAATAACAATCCACAACCTGCAGGTCAGAAACAGCTTCATATATTTCCTAGAAAATATCCATGTTATCTAAAAAAGGAAAAATATAGTGTTGAATGTCAATGACCATCACAGTTAACAGTGGGACTCCTTTAAATACAACTGTCTAAAAATTCAAGGACTGGGCTAATAGATTTTTTTCTGTACTTCTAGGAGGCAAGTCACTTGTTTTACTGCACAGTGCAGGCAGCTATAAATCACACCCAATGGTTAGCAGTGGAGAGCCCTTAGACCACTGATGTTAAGTGGGTGACTCACTTTGCCTGTAGGATATGCATCTGTCTATGTGCTACTGGCACAACACTGTTCAGGCAGTAAAACACATGTTTTTTAGATGTTGTCATGAGAGACCTGGTTGCTCCCATCCAAGTCTATGTAAAGTCCCAGTGTACTCATGAGCGAGGCAGAGGCTGAGCACCACAGAGGACTGAGTACGGAAAAGAGTTTTGAAACATGACATGAAACGCCTGTGGTGGCAAAGGCATTCATGTTAATCAGAGTATCATTGCCTACATTTCTGGAGGATGCAGATAGTCACTCTCTAAACACACAGAAGAGACAGTGTGTCATCACTAAAACCACTATAGGATAAGACATTAAAGGGGAAGACACTGAAGGAGTCTTACATCTATGTTCTTTCCTAACCATTTTCCTTTTCCAGAAGATTGTTTACCAATTACATTAGCCACCTGCAGCTACTGCTATTTTGATTAGTTTTTGTCAACAAGAGAATAAATAAAAAACACAAGCAAATGTATTTCTCCACTTACTTGATTTGGAAGGTTTTAGGTCACATCTGTTCCCACCAACTTCTACAGTGTTCAGATACTAAACCATCTGGGACATATTAAGAAAGGTATACACAAGGGAATTCTTACAGAGGAATGTCATAAAGTGGGTCACTCACTAAACCTTTTCAGTGGAAATATAAGCAGAAATTGGCCTCTATGATAGAGGAGGATGAAATATGTTTGGATGAGTGACACTGCATCAGAGTGTGGATCTGAAGGTAGGAGTGTTCAGAAAGCATAGCTTGCAACCTCCTGTAAGTAATTACATTGACTCACTAGTACAGGGAGCATGTTTTCTAATTATTTCTTATATCTCATGGACTTTCAGTTTGAATTGTTGAGTCATTCTCCATTTTTCTTTTTTTGCAGATAAAATTTGGAGGATTTTTTCCTTGCTACCTACAAGGTAGATGGATATTCACAACAAACTAACATTTAAAACTGCCTTCCTTGTCATAGCAAAGTGTTGCAGATGTGCATTTCCCTTCAAGAGAGAAGCAACAGTAAACTTAAATGATATTAAAAAGTTCAGTGGTAAGTGCAACAGTATTTAAACAAGATTCAATGGAAAGGTACACTCAATTATTCACTGCGTAAATGACAGGGACAGACAAAACTCTCAGGGAGACCCTTCTATTGAGTTATGACATTCAGAAAGGACCCTAATTCTTCCTAAACTACTTCTCTGAGAAGTGTTTAGGTGTGTCTGGATTTGGATTTCATTCCAAAGACTAGGTCAGCTATTGTTTATGTTTATAAATTATTGTTTATGTCTAAACAATTATTTATACACAATGAATCCTTTATAACATTTGGCTAAGATTTCAAAGTTTCAGCATGCTTGGTCAAAATTCACTTAAGTGAATAAGTACCTGATGTGATAAGGAGTCTCTCAAACTTGAGCAGTCATCTTGAGGAGCACAGGGACCCCCTCCCTACTCAAGGGGAGGTCCAGCTGGGCAGCCCACTGCCATGCAGGAGAGCACACTGTCATGCCAACACTGACAATTACACAACAGATAATGCACTTTTTATAACAAAGATACTGTTTAATTCTCAGGACTTTCTCAGTTTTTAAGATACAAGACAATTAAGAGTATTAACAAATATGACAAATATATATGAAAAGCCTGAAATTAGGGGGAAAAAAAGATATAAATACCGCCTTGCCAATTTGTTCCATGTTTTCAATAGCAATCAATCTGAAATGTCAATCTCAAATGAATTATTTGGAATTAAGCAAGTAAGACAAGCCACATAAAATTTTGAATGTGTTAGGCCTTAAACTAAAATACTGTTTGCAAGTTCAAATATTCTCATAGTAATCCTTACTCATCTTAATCATGCATGTTCAATAACAGAAACGAAAAGAAGAATGTCATTGTATTAGGTACCAAATCTATCAGGAGGTGGTATCCTACTGTATTGTTGAGACAATTTAGAAAAAGTGATGTCTGTAAAGTGATGTCTTATTTTTTAAAAAGCCACTGTGATATGGGTCTAGGGAAGGATATAAGAGAAGGCGACTTTATTAGTAGCAAAACTTAGGTGTAGATTATCAGGTGGGACCACTGCCACCAAGTGGAAATAAAATCTGTGTCAGTTCACATCAGTGGTCCACTGCTTCCTGTTTCAGGCTGTGTCATCCACTAGTGAGTGTGCTGCAAAAGCTAGTCCAATTTTTATACAACTGCAAACAGACTATCCCTTGGGGCATAGATACAGGAAAAATGTAAAGTCTGTCTCTTTGGGTATAGATATGGGATCTGGGATTCCCCAAAATTCTGTCAATAGGAAGTTTATTTGCATAGGCAGAGACACATATATTTTTGTTGAGCTAATGTAACTGCCTTTCATTATCATATAATTAGTTTTATAACCCTGTTATTTCCTGGTTTTTATTTCTTGCAACAGTGAATAGGTCTTATTAGATACTAAGCATGCTAAATAATACTTTTGACAAACTTTAATCTGCTTCTCCTTTGAACTTCATCGAGTTCCATTTCTTCCATTATGAAAATGCTCACAACATATATTAAATTTTTCATTTCAATTCACATTAATTGCTGCATAGGTTGGAATTCAATTGCATTTGTTAACATATTGTCCATTCACATTGTTAGCAATGCTTTTGCCCATGTTCATGTGTAGAAATTTTGGGTTCTAACTAGAATGACTTGGGAACATGTATATTACTGTACTGTGGTCTGCTACAGACTCCCTTTGTCATCTTAGATGAATGACCTACTCTACTAAATTCATTGTTTCTGTCAGCATTCATCCTTTATAAATTGGGAATAAAATTTCCCCATATCAGAATGGTTGATGCCAGGATAAAATTTCTAAATGGCAATGAAATGTTGAGGGCCCTTTTAGTGGGCAAGGACTTGGAAAATCTTTTGAATAAAATGAATCAGCTAATAAATTCGGTAGATGGATAGATGAACTCACAGACCTCAATATAATTTTCCTTATGAAACTCATTAACTTTTTTCCCCATGAAGCCAGCACTGTAAAAATAAGACCGTTATCTAAATCAGTTTTTTAAAAATAATCAGAAATTAACATGATTTTGTTCAGAAGAACAGATGTATTTTCTTGCCAAAAACTAAAAAAACACTGATGTACTATTGGTACATACACACCACATCTCACTGAAACATTTAGTATATGCCTAAATTGTGACAGAATTTTGATTCAGACCTGCTCGGGAAGCTAATTCATCCATGGATAATCACCACTCCCTGCAGGTTGATCTGCTCATTTCATGTTAAAAAGAGGGTCACTCTACAAATGCACAATATTAATCCCTTTTTATTTCTTGCAGGGTCTGTTAAGAACTGCAAATACCAGAGAGCTGAAATATTTGAGTAGATTATGCTTTTTTTACCCTTCCAAATCTTTTAAGTTGTAGTTTTAAGGAAAGAACGTTTTTCTTTACAGATACCACAGAGGTTCTTCTACTGGGTAGAGTTGTTCTGTGAAACTTCTTCACAATTAAATCTGCATATGGATCCATCACCTTAATCGTCTGCATTAGAGAAAGTAAAGAGAGAAATATCTTCAATATGGAGCTAAAAGGGTCAAGGTGGAATAATTCTGTTTGTATGCACATCTAAACAGTTACTTTTTTCCTGTTTTTACAAAAGACTTTAGGGATAGAAATTAAATGGAACTTTTTTCCTTACTTTTTCAGATATTCCTTCAAACTAGATCTTTCCTCAGAAAGCTTATTGCTTAAAGTGAATTAATTGGCTGAATGTGGAAAGAAGCCTGCTTCTAAAGCCACAGTGTATGCACTGCTTTTCCATCCAGTAAAGGCTGAGCAGTACACAGAAATTTACCCCAATTCATACAATATTTCACTTATAGCCCTCCATTTTCAGGGGATCTGTTATCGCTAGAGAATTTCAGACTAAACATGTAAATATAAAAATGCAAGTCTCAAACACCACAGGCTTCCAAAAACCAAGGATGGATTAATTTTAATCATCCTAAGCTGAGTCTGTGTGATAATCATTATTCCTAACATTTTCAGATATTTGCAAAATTGGAGCTGGAAACAACCCCAAGAGATTCCATCCTTCTACTTCTGGGCAGTACTAGCTATGCCTACATCATTCCTGATGGGTGTCCTTAAAAATAGGCAATGAGGAATATTCCCCATATTCCCCTTCTCAGCCAGATGAGTTTTCACTGATCTTGCCATTTAGAAACTTTTTCAATTTGATACGGCTAGGTTAATAGCTATTATATCTTGTTTAATTTAATATTGCATATTGTGAAAAAAGGCTTTGCAGCTGACATTCTAAATACTTGTAAACCAGAATAATTTTTCTACTTAATCGTATTTTGTCAACACTAGACAGCCCCAGTTCCTACAGCTGCTTCTTAGAGGTAGTGTTTGTTAGATCTCAGCACATCATGGATGCTTTGTGTTGGACTCTCTGTTAACATGCATCTGGACACAGAGCTCTAGCCGAGGTCTAACTGTGCTGGGCAGAGCAGGCTTGCACTCTGTACTGAGGCTATTTTAATATGCTTTGAGTCCTGTCCTATTTCTCTGCTGTCTTGACAGAACCTTGGTTCCATTAACCCATGGCCGTGGAGAGACTAGATTTGCAATGATCCATGGATACTTTTCCTCAACATTATTTACTTGCTTTATCATTCTCATTTCTGATATTGTCACTGGCTTTTTCCTAAAATTAGAATTTGGACCTTATTTTCTTTGGATTGAATTCCATTTTGTTTTTTTCATATAATTCTTTTAGTTGTTAGGAGATTCTGATTTCTAGTTCTACTACAGCATCCTCATGTCAGTCAGGGTCAAGGGCAGATTTCATGAGAATTCTTTCCATTCTGTCTTCCAAGATATTAATGAAACATCAAGGACAGATGTCTCTGGGTGCCTCCCTACCAAGTTTTCTTCTTTTGTAGAGAGCTTGAGAGCATTCTGTGGCCTCCCAGCACCCCAATCTCTTGAATGGAAAGACAAATAAGACATGTATGTTTCAGCTCAAAACTGTTAAATTTCTTACCATCAATCTGTCATGTTCTTTTCCAGTTTTAAAATGCTGTCACTTAAACACAAAATGCACACTCCATATGGTTATTAAGTTCAGTATGCTTTTCAAACTTGCGCATATTTCTCATTTTAGTCAGAAATGTTGGGAATTCTATTGTGCAGGCATATTTTAAATATTTCAAACATTTTCAGTTTTTAGATTCACTGGAAATGGTTGACTATTTTTTATGTAGTATTTGTTTCAATAATCTCTCAGCAGCTTTTTGAAAATACACATGTGAATATATGAATGTAACCAAATTTCCACACAGTGAGTTTTTTCTGACTGTACATAGATGCATTACTACATTGTGGTTTAGGATCATAATATGCCCTTTAGTGATAAATCTAACTCCCCCTTTATTGTAAGAATTTTACTTTATGCTAAATCTCTAATTAGATTCTTTGTCATGAAAGTTTAACAATTGCGAACTGCATAGTTTTCACATTGCTTTTGCATTCACCACCCTACATGCATATTTTAATTTTTCATCTTTCAGAAGGCAGTAACTATTCTATTAATATTACATTAAACATGAGTGTTCTATAAGCTTTTAGGAACACATTAGCCTTGTTCCTAGGCAATAGACTCCAGGGGCATGTGCAGAAAATGAGCCTGTGTTCAATATAGTTTTGCTCATCCACAAGTTTGTTTTCAAGGAAATAGTGCTAGAACTCACTTGGGATTGCTACAAAGCCTCACTTTTGATCCTCTAAGGACAGGCAACAAGTTTGTAGCTCATGAAAGAGAGAGGTATTTATGTTGTACAGAGCAGGGATATAATGCTTTCAGAAAGCAAACTCACAGCCCTATAGAAAGACAGAGGTTGACCACAACACATCAGTTTCTCCAGGAGAAGGCTGTAGGAAATCCTATTGAAAACCTTGGAGAAATGCAGGTAGACAATGTCCACCCCACACTAACTGAGCAGGTTACTTTGTCACAGAAGGCAATCAGGTTTGTGAAGCGAGATTTGCCTCTGGTGAATCCAAAAGTTTTTCCCAGTCTTGGGTTTCATCTTACCTATGATAGCCCCCAGGAGGATTCATTTAATAACTTTCCCAGGGACTGGAGTAAGGCAAATGTGTCCATAATCTCCTGGCTCATTCATTGGAGATCCTCCATTTGTCAACCTAAAGACTAGGTGGACAAAAGTGTTCACTGGTAAATGGCTCCAGGTCTTCTAAGGGTACTTTGGAATACACTAGGACTTCCTAATCCCTTACACTATTTAGTGGGGAG
The DNA here is from genome assembly GCA_013399945.1 of Ploceus nigricollis. Lineage (NCBI taxonomy): Eukaryota > Metazoa > Chordata > Aves > Passeriformes > Ploceidae > Ploceus > Ploceus nigricollis. The sequence continues at coordinate 153,730 of VXBC01013090.1, forward strand.
GCAAACTTCCTGACACCTGCCAAGTTGCTTGGATTCATGGTCATGTCACTTGAAGAACACGATTCAATTAATAGACGTTGCCAGATGACAAATACTGAAGAGCAGCATCTGCAAAAGACTGGTGGTATTTCTTCTTCCCTTAATTTTATCAAGTATTGAGTGATTATATCATTGCTACAACGTGAGAAGACAGGCTCCACTCCTTATTTCTAAATTTACTGTTGCTCAGGTGGATACTGTTACTACTGCTAGTATTTTATTTGAGGCTGATTGTAATCCCGATGTCCCATCTTGGCCATGATCACCTAGATGGAGAGCTGTGTTCCTTTGCTCGCTCTGTGTTTTGCCAGGGTATGCTGACAAAACTGAAACTATATCTGAGAAGTCATCTTGGGAAATCCATTATTAAATTCAAATAGGAGAGGAAGGAATTGAAGCCAAGTCTCGCGCAACCTAAGCTTTTAGTCTGTCAGTAACCTCCTATTTTGGCTGCCATAGCCAGTTCCATGAAAGTATTTGGGGTTGAGGTTGCTAAGTAAAGTCAAAAATCTTTCTGTGGCCTGATTTAGTTCCTAATCCTTTGTGAGAAACTAGTTCTGGAAGACATATACCTCTTCCTCATTTTTGATTGAGAAACCTGAGTGCCTGAGTGCTCTAGCCTTCATAAGGGAGATTTAAGCTGCATACTCTTCCTACTGTTTACAAAGGTACGTATTCACAGCAGGACCACTAATCCTAGGTGTCTGGAATTTCAGGGCCAGATTTTGACTTAAAAATTTCACCTATTTAGATAAGAATTATGAATTCAGATATCTGCAGAATTTCAACATTTTTATCCTAAGTGTTGAGAACTGCAGTGTTCAGTAATACAATGCATGTGTTTTGTTGATTGGACTCTGATGCTTCTCCATTTCACAAAAGGTTTTTTTTTTAATTTAAAAACCATAGCTAATTAGCTACTTTCTGATTAAATTCATTTCATGGGAAAATGTTGCTTAGCCCAGTATGTTTTGTCAGAAGTATATTGTTTAACAAAAATTAATAGAGGGCAAGGCAGTTTCTCCCCGGTTCCCTGGATTTCCTCAGTATCCCATATTTTCAGACAGATCTGCACTGCACTGAGATAATGGTATGATGATTTCAGTTTCCCCATTCCCAAGCCATTTTCTGGTAGCCACAGGTCCCAGCAGGTTAGAGACAGGTTAGAGACCTGGAGATCCTGATGTCCCTTCTCTCCAGTTGTTACTCTGGTGCTTTTCAGAAAGACCTCCATATAGGCTCCTTCAAGACCAGAATACAGGGATTTCTGACTCCACCTGTCCAGGGGTGAAATGCCAGAGTCCCAGCATCCATGGTTTGGGCGCACTTTGCCATGCCAGAGGTTGCAGTTGATCTTCCATGGAGCCAGGATTTAGCTAGAGACAAAAACCACATGATCCCAGTCTACTTTAGTGGCATTGCTGTTCTTGTAAATTTTAATTCTACAAATAGTAGAAATGAGCAACAGAAAGGAATTTCAGTTTTAGTGAGCATACACACACCAGTAGTCATATCTGAAACAGTGTATCAGCACAAAAATTTCATCCAAATTTCTGGCTCCCAGGGAAATTAGAAAAATCTTTTGTCTAGATTATTTGCTTGTCCTGTTTATTCAGCTTAAACCAGAAGAAATGGAACAAATAAGCACAACAGAAAATTTGCCTCATTCTACCTTCATCTCCTTGAACTTTATCTGAAGCCTAGACTCATAAAGTTTCTCAAAGCTATAAACAAAATTGACTGTTCTATTTCAATGGATTTTAAAGTGTATAAAACACATTCTTCAAAGGCAGTCTAAAAGCCACATTACCCAGGAAATAACAGGTTTTGTTTTGCAACATTTTATACCTATACATTAGAAGGTTGTCTCACTTCAAACGAGAAGTGACAGGGCAATTAAAATACAATTTTAAAATAACTTTTCTTCATATATAAAGAAATAATAAACCTGAGCTCCCCTATCTTAAAAACATTAATTTCCAATTCTGTACTCTTAAAGTGTCAAAATAATGAAAGTTGCCAATTGCATCTTCCAGAAGAGTGAAAGCATTTTGCTACATAGAGGTTGACTGCATTCACTTGGAAGAATAGAAGGTGATTATATGTTCTGAAAACCACAAATCAGACCCAGCATATGGAATGATGTGTCTGTGTCGAAGGAAAAAAATACAAATGTGCTATCATTTTTTCATGTTAAAAAAACAACAAACCTTAAAATCAGGTTGCATTCACTAAAAAAGAGCCCAAAAATTAGTAGCTTGATTGAAAGGCGTAAGTTTTCCTTTTCTTCTATAATGCTATTTTAAAATAATCTACTTAACAATTTTATTTCTCAAATTGCAAACTAGATTTTTTTATACCAAAACAAAACAGAAAATCATATCAGTTAATAAAACATATTTTTTAATGCCAGAAACTAAAAGATCACTAGAAAAAAAAAATTGCCGCATTTTGTACAATGTTAGAAGGCAAGGTTTTTGGCAGCCAAGATGTGCAGCTCTCATCTGCAAAAAATGTGCAAATTCTCCTCCATAAATTATGATAAAAAGAATTATCACAATATCACGATTGAATACTAGATTTTCAAAAAATGTATTTTATAATACAAGAGTCAATTATGAGGGGTTTTTCCAAAATATTGATGATCTGTCACTTTACAGCACAAGCCTTCATTCAGGATGAATTGATTGGATGTTCTTTCTTTCTGCAATGCCAGCAGAAATCAGCTTGCAGTTCAGCCACACTTCTAAAGCTTCAACAGACCAAACAGAACGTGACTACCCATCCCTGTGGCACAGCTAACCTTAGGGAAAGTCTTGACTTGTTGGCAATATCAACAACTATTGCAGTTAAACTTAATCCTGTTTATAACTTTGATTTCATAAAGAATCTACTACTTCTAGTAAATTGAAATTTTCTCCTGAAATTTAAACAATCTTTCAAGATTTTTGGTGTTGGAAGTCTGATGGACTGGAACAGTGTCTATGATATGGATGAGCACAGTCTCATTGGTTTACCTGGTCTAACTTCTGTCCACTGTACCTACTTCTATTTTTTAGCTTTTACGCAATAGCTTACTTAAAAATACTTTGAAGCAGAAACCATCTTCTCCTCTGGCATTAGTACTAATCTCTAATACACTTGGGGCCATACTGTCTTTTCCAGAGTCTCTTGCTGAAATTATTCTTATGTCTATTCAAAGTCTGGGAAGCTTAGCACTAGGCAGCCTGATTTGTTTAGCCTTCTCTTGACTCTAAATGCCAGCACAATTGCAGATGAGCTTAACAGACCTATTTGCAAAGGAATTTAATGAAGAGTTCATTAAGGGAATGGTACGAGGTACACTGCATCTGAAGGAAATGATAACAGTAAAAAAAATGCAAAATGCCATCTTTATGTCATATAAAATCTGTAGAATTGTATTTATTTTTAAAGGAATGTGTGTTTTACTCTTGTTTATTAGCTATAGAATTAGATTATTGTTAAACTAATTTGCAAGTAATTGATATATTATTTAAAGACTTAAAAACCAAAAAAGAGAGAAATTATTATCTTTTGATGATGATGCCTTTTATTCTCACTTTTTTATCATCAATTTATGGGTAAGCCTCTACGCCATAAAAGAATAAGCTGAAGGGAATAGATATAAGATTCATTACAGTTCCAAAACTGGTGAGGTCTCAGAAGGCATGAAAGGAAATACAAAAACACACAAGGGAATTGGATGTGGTATTTTCTGATACTTTGAGCTTTGTGAAGGTTTTCCTAAGTAGGTGCTATTCACAAAAATTACGCTGACAGTCACTGATCAAAAGAATCAGTAACATTTATGATGCCAAATGCCTAATGCAGTATATTTCATGGCAGAAGCACTGGATCAGATCTACACTTCAATAAATCACATGAGAATCTGGTGCAATCAGAGGAAGGTTACGCTCCTGAGTGTATTCCACCTCAGGCTTTTCTGTAAAGCAAGTAAGCTATAGATAGGTATGAAAAAAATTGTCACCATCCTGAAAAGCAAGCACAACTGCTAGGTTCATTTTTATGTATTCTAAGAAGAATTCTGGAGCAGAATGGGAAATCAGCATGATTTTAAAAATCATCTCATACTGATCCAGTGCAATGGCAACGAAGGTACCCTTAGCTGAAACAGTTGATCTGTTTTTCTATTACTATCTCACACTGCTGCTTATGTCCCAGAATTTTACTGCTGATGTTACTTTGGGGGTTTTTGTTCACTTTATGCTTGAGCTGCAGCAAATACTGAGACACAGGGCTCAAAATTCATTCAATTGAAATAAAAAGGATCTTGGTGTGTGTCCATTACAAGATCTTTTGTGATTCATGGGGTATACACTAAAACACAAGTACTAATATCAGCTCCCTCCAACAGACTCAGTTACAAACAAATCAATCCTTCAGTGTGAAGAGAGTTTCTGTGCATTATAATGAGCAGTTTCTTGGAAAGAGTAAAAACATGGAAAAATAACAAAAGAGTAATCAGTATTTAGCCCAAACAAAAAAAAAAAAAAAAAAAAACAGTACCAGGCTAAAAGATTAGGTAATAAATATCAAACCAATGATCAGACAAAAAAAGCTGAAACACTTTGACAGGGCAAAAAAAAAGTAGTCCAAAAACAATGGCATGTGCCTGTCTAGGAGATTCATATTAGCCAAACCAGAGCTCCACATATATTAGCAAAGAATAATCACCTACCAAACTAAACTGCTCAGTGTCTGTCACTGGTTTTAGTAGGCTTATTCTGAGCAATAGTGTTTCAAGTTGTGCTGGCATTTGGAGAGTCATGGTATCTGAAATGCAGCACAGGTATAATCCATGAAGTACCCTGCAGTCTTGACCCCCTCAGAGATATGTTAATCCTCTCCCCACCAGTGGTACCAGGTTTTCTTTCAAGAGGAAACAAACTGTAGGAGATAGACTCTGATATCTGAGCACAGCATGAATTTAGGAAATATCCTTGGCCCCTCAGATTCAACATGTCCAGTGGATAGAGGAGAATGAATGTTAGGAAGCTGATCTGTATCACAGCTACAGATCTGCTCAATGATGGGCACTGTAAGGGTGATACAGAGTTCCTCAAACCTGTTTCTGCTTTCTTAGTGTGATGTTACCTGTGTTTCAAGACTTGAAATTGTGTTATCCCAAGGCAGTTCACAGAAATGTAGCCGCATTATTTCAGTATCACTGCTCCTAGTCAGAGACCAATATGCCTGCTGTGTGATGAAACTCGTGTCCTCACGCTGGAAGTGTTTTGTTTTTCTCTACACCTTGTTTCATCTCAGATCATGGAGTATAATAGCATTTCACCTTGTTTGTAGGGAGAACAATAAAGATACTACCTAGGTGACATATAGCTAGACAGCAGAGCAAGGACAGCACAGAGACCCAGTGCAGCTGGCAGCAGTTGCAGTTTCTCTGTTACCCTGCTGTCAGAGACTGCAATAGTTTATGCCTCAAACATTTTGATATAAAATTTTGTTCATTATAACAAAAACCATATAAAGAAGTTATACACAAAGAAGCCTCCCTGAAGATACCCGACTGGGACTTTAGACTGAAAGTCAAACTGCTGAGATTAGGTAAAAGGAAAACCCATTCTTCAAGTACCTGAAACAAACAAGTAAACAAGGAGAAGAATGTGAGCCAAACCTAGAAGCCATGCTAAAAATCATCTTTGGCTTGCTTCAGGGTGGGAGAGGCCACAGCCCACAGACCTATTTGCTGGGATCAGGTTTGCACAGCTTTTCTCCCCAACCGAGGTGGGGGGAGGAAGTCTCGGTGTGTTGTAACCTCTGCTCAGGGGCAGTGAACCCATCCTCCCTTACACAAACTGGATGTGGAACCCCCAGCCTTGGGAAGGCCACATACACAGGGCCCATTCACATATGGAGCAGCTGAAGGGGTGCCTTAATCCATCAAAGTGCCTTAATCCAATCCCCCCACAAAGTGCCCCCCAGAGTCATTCCTGAAGCCTTGCACCACAGGACTGCAAGTGATATAACAAATGTGGAGTCTGTTGTAAGAGACAATGGGAAACTCCTCCCCCCAAGGGGGTGCCTGGATTTTCCTACCTGGCCTGAGTGTATATTAACCATCAGATTCTGTGCTTTTTGGGAGGACCTTCACCACCAAGAAAACCTGCTGGAGAGGATCAATGGAGCATCGTTAGGATCCATGGAATGATGATATTTTCCTTATTCTATCCCTGTTACTCTCCTTCTGTCCCCCCCACCTATTTCCTATTTCTTTCTTCCTCTCTGTCTCTCTCTCCTATTTACTATCAAATAAAACCCATACTATTGTCACTGGTATATGGTCTCGTTTGCACCTTAATTCAGGCAGAGGCATTCCTAAGAACCTTAGGAATCAAATCCTGACATGTGCCAGAGAAGAGAAAAATGAGAGGCTTTTTCAGGTGGGAGTGAGTATCCTTCTCCTCTTTTACCACTTGTCTGGCAAGTGTGAAGGAGCCAGACTCACTCATGTCCATTGCCTGTGAGTACACATGTGCCTGTTCTGTTGCTCAGTCATTAGACAGTCACAGAAAGCCTAACTTACACTAAACAAATTAAAGTATGGAACCATGCTGGAAATGCAGAAAGAAGGAATGTGTCTGACTTGAGATCAGAAAGCTACTGTCAAAAGGCCTTTTCTTGGGGGTTCAGTGTACGCTTGTTTTCATTTGTTTAGATAGCTCCAAGCTAAAACTAGCATAGCTTACAAGTTTGCTAGCAGCAAGGTTCTCTCCTACCAGCTTGTGCTGTGACTTTGGAAACTCCAGACTCAGTCTAAACGCCACGGAGATATCATCAACAGGTTCACTGGAAGAGGTGACCAGTAACTGCTAAAGCCCACAGCAGTCAATAGAGGCTGACAATAAACTAGCATCTGCACTCATGAGTGTGTATTCCTTTTCCCCAGGCCTTTCATCCTGGGGCAATGTAATACCTACAGCTCCTAGATAACACACCTGACTACAGACCCCTTCATCATTTGCTTTTCTCTTCCAGGCTCTTTTAGTACTTTTTTTCTCCTTTGTTTCTGGCCCAGAGAACTTGCCTAGTTAGGCAGAAAGGAAAATCTCACAAATGCTGCATACATGCCACACAGTTTCATACAGATAGATTGCACTATATTTAATTCCAAAGCTTTTAAAACTGACTGCTATTCATTAGTGTCTACATATGGCTATGCGTCCCAGCCTGAACTGCTTAAAACCATCTCCTGAGCACAGGATTTTTCGCCAACCATCAGCATACAACCATTTGTCTACGTATGCAGTGCTCCTATAATCAACTTACTGGTGAAATACAGTATATAAATATCCAAATTAATTCTTCCTCAAGACTGGTCTTCAGATTCCACCATATCAGCCAAAAGCTGCTCTGCTCACTATCGTTTTCCACTTGCTAATTAATTAGAGAAAGTCACAAGAAATACCAGCTAAGTATTTTTGGGGGGCTTAATGAATGAGTCTATTAATTTAAGAAGATTTAGCAATTATGCATTTTCTAATATTGATTTCCACTAAATCCTATCTGGGAATTAAAGAGATTGATAATAAAACCTTTTATTCAATTCCACTACAATATATCTAATGAATAAATTGGCTGCATGCACATCCTTAGAACTAGATTCGTTTAGCAATAAATGGTGCAACACAAAGGAGCACATTATAATTGAAATTAAGGAGGGTGAAAAGCAGGTGTAGGCTGAATTCAGTAATATGCTAATCAAGCACAGTGGAGAAAGGAAATTTTATGTGGTATAGATTTTTTTCCTCTGACATTCAAAGAATTTAATTTTCCAGCTTCTTTTCTTATTTTTGCGTGTAGCCAGGTCCTGTTTGTTGGGTTCCTCAGACTGCTGTTTCATAACGAAAAAAAATCTCATGTACACAGTAGGACGCTGTGAGCTGAATCCTGTTGGGCCAAAAAAAAATTACATATTTAGTTTTGAAAGTTGCTGACAATACATTTCTTTGACTTGAGATTGTTTATTTCTATTCCAAAGCCACAGAAGAGGGGAATGATTTCCATTAATGCAGAAAATTCATCATGGCCCTAAGAGAAAGGAAGTAGTAGATGAAAAAAAAAAAACAAAACAGAATGCAGAAAAGCTCAAATGCTCAGCATCCTTCATCTTCCCAAATGAAAGCTATAATCAGTTAGTGTAAGACTCACATTTGTGATCATTTAAATTCAAGACTGGCAATACAATCCATTCAGATCTTTGGAGAGTGGTCAACACCAAGAATCTCTCATAGCCCAGTTGTAAATTCTTTTCATTTCAGTAAACCTCTCACATCTGAGCAATCTTTGAGGGTAGAGTTGAAACAGTAAAATTTCTTAGCATTTCCTCTCCTAGGAAGCAGAAAACAATTTTGTTAATTCTTTAGTGGCTTCTGACTCTTCAGTCAACATATCTTTTCCCTTTCAACTTTCTTTCTTTTTGATTCACTCTTCTTAAGGGTCTGCTACCTCTTGACTGCACACATGAAGTTCAAATACCTAGCAGAAAATATACTGAGGACCTGACTTAAAACCCATATATGTTAATTCATTTAAGACTCCCACTGGTTTTAATAAAATTTTGATTAAGCAATGTGATTATTCAAATTAGCTTCTTAAATGTACTGTATAATATATCCTAATTTGTTTTATTGTGTTAAAATTCATCTTTTCTTGTCCAAGGAAAAAAAAATCATATCAGTGAGAGCCTTTTTTGGCTGAGGTCTTCAGAAACAAAACAATATCAATATCAGTATCAGACATCAAACACCAGAAGTGCAAAAAATGAAATACTGATTCCCAAATCATTCATGTCCATTATTTTTTCCTTGTTATTATATTACTATTAATAGAATGTGTAATAAAAAACTGTCTTGACAGTAATTCATTTAATGTTAATAATAAAGATTCAAATAATACTAAATTCATAGGGACCATGTCAAAACAACTCATTGTGCCTTGACAGTGTGTATACAAGGGCCTCTAAAAGTTAATGATTTCATTCTCAGCAGTCATTTTGTGAAGTAAGAAAATATTACTGTCATTGTAAAGACAGCAGAAAGAAAGTAGGTCATTTTCTGAAGTACAGAGCACAGAACGATAGAGCAAAAATGAAAACTCAGAGAATTTTATAAGCTATTCCTAGGCTTTCCCGTATAGCCATCTAGATATATCTTTCACCATTTGATAGGCCTTAACTTTTTCAGCCTCATATCCCAATCACATATGAAGAGTTGCATCTTACATAACTTACTAAATAAAACTGCTGTAATCACAGATACCCTGCATCCTTAAATAAAATTTGAAATATGTGTATTAGCACGAGAGCTTAGAACAGCAAATTATGTATGAGATGTGGAGATTAGGAAGATAGACCCTTCCCTAGATGTCACTCTTCTTGTCCCTTTCTTTACATCTTTGATCCTTTCAGACCCATTACCATGGAAATAGAAGCATTGACAAAGATCCAAGGACAAGCTGACTGGAGAAAGAAGCAGCACAGAGGAAATGGAAACTGCTAAGCATGGCTGCTGAGAAAGCAAAGAGGTGGTGAAAAGTAGTCTAGAAAATATGAAATACTGGGATGTCTGTCACAGGACATGGCAAGACAAGAAACCCATAAAATCAGTCTTTTAACAACAGCCTTATGTTCATACACACACAGGTACTTTATCCTCAGTTCCTCCCTCCAACAACTGCAGCTCTCTCAGGGAGAGAGAAATGTGAAGAGGAGAAATAACTCTTTCTCTTACAGTGGTTGCAGTTCTTTTAAAAGGCCTCTCAAGCACATTTAGCTTTGCATTTGCATACTCATATACCATATACTGATGCTCAGTCTCACATTTTCTGCAGCTAAGACATGAATATACAGTAATTCTGGCGGTAGTTATTTTGGTATGATGAAGTCAGCATAACACAGCTGAAAGTGAGAGAAAGCTGCCAAACTTGTATCTTTATACCTGAAAATAAAAATCTCAGAAGAGAAATTTCAGTGTTCTACTAAGTAGCTCAAAAGCTAATAGGTTGGGTAATGTCTGCTCTCTCTGCTCTATGTGTACTTCATCCAAAACAAAATACATATGCAGTTTTTGGAGCAGGGAACAAGTCTGACTTGCCCTTGGTGCCGGAGAATGCTCCATTAACAACCTGCAGAATTAGGGTCCCTCTACTTATTTCTCAGGTTCCATAAATTCTGTGTCACTTTCTGTGCAGAAATTGGCTTCAAGCGGGAGAAGGAAGCTGGAGACTTGCTTCCCTAGAGGTTACAGAATAATCTTGAAGCTAATACTCTCTGCTCCTCAAGCTGAGAATACATATTCCTAAATTTCTTGCTTAGAGTTTTGCTTATCAGAGCGTACATAATCCAATTCATGGTCCATTAGTCAGATCTGGCCCATGGCACTCCTGTGCCCAGCTTTTTCATTTACAGCTATGAAGCGGAGCTGCTCAGATAGTGAATTCTTCCTGTATGGCTGGATAATCCGTCTCCCTTGGTGAAGAAGTTCTGTTCTCACTTAGAGACAGACCTACTGCCATGCCATATCCAAGGAAGATGAAGCAGGCACCAGCAGACACATGTCTTTTTATGAGTACCACATAAAACCCGAACTGCCGCTCCCTTGGGCTCCAAGTTAACTGTGCAAAAAGCTGTTCCTCCACAAACCCTTTCATGAGAAGCTCTGTGCTGTGAATCCTGAGTAGGAGGAGGTGTTCAGGCTAGTTGCATGTGCACAGTGGGAGATTGAGTCTCTGCTGAAGCACTTTGGCTCTGTGTATAGACAGTGGTGAGAGCTGGCACCTCTGAAATGAATTTCCTGAGAGTATTTGATACAGCACTTCATTGCCAAAGTAGCAGTGAGTCCTGGCTTGGTATGTCACAGATAACTAAAACAGATTACAGCTGCTGAAAAGACAATTCATTCAGGAATTGAAGAACTCTGGTTTATCATGAATAACTGAAAAAATAATAAATAAGTTATCTTAAATAAGGTCTCATAAGAGGAAGGAATTCTTAACTCAGTTTCTTAGAAAGAATCGCATTCTACAGAGCAAAATATGCACCAGTTCAATTACAAAGGTGGTATTGCAACATATTTAAAAATTAACATTAATCATCTCTCACCCAGACCCATTTTTTATCTCTTCTCCCAGGATGCGTGCTCTCTAGAAATACTTCTTTAAAAACTGGTTAGCAGAATCATCTCTTACAGTCTTTAATGTCAACAGACTTCCCTATGGAATAATTATTACAAAAGCAATTTAAAGTTAATCCCTTGGCAACACTTTTGCAAACATCAAATTAACAGTGATGAGAATGTCTGGGTGATTTTTTCCTGTTTAATCAACAATGCTGGACTGGAAGACAGCACTAGGTGATGCTGTGCAGGAGGTCTCTGTCTCAGAGCTGTGTGACTGCATAGAAACATTACATCAGTAGACAGGGCAGTGATAAGAACTAACACATCAGTTTAGAAAGATTTTTAACTTTTCTTTCCTCTAACATGATAGAGAAACAGCACAAATCTAAAAATCAACTGTGGTCACCTTTAGATTAATTTTTCATGAGATTTTCCACCACTGAAGAAAGGCTTTACAAATGTACAAAGAATACATAGATACACAAAGAATGCATATCTTTTTTAATTTTACTAAAGATCCAGAAAGGCATATGAAGTCTTTCCACCTCCAGGACTGCCAGCTACTTTGGGCTAAGACGGTCTCCCAGAAAATGTTGTTTTTCAATCATGTTAGGTGAAGGAGGGCATCATATCTGGGACTTTCACTTGACTTCTGGCTTAAAACAAACTTCCTAAGTATATGAGTCACTGGAGTGTTGTATAGAAAGGGAAAAAAAAACAGCAGGAAAAAACCATTGCCAACTCATTTTTTGTGGAGTCTACTGCAGTGGGTATATGACTAATGTTTCAAAGTATGAAAGTAGGACTGAATCTCTCTGGAGAATGTGCAAAATTCATTGGGTTTTTTAATCCTGAGTGGTCTTAGCTATGAACCAAGCTGTGTCAGAACTGCCTGCTCCTAACTGTGCTCCTTATTGGAATACTTTCTGCACTTTTGGTGCTTCATCACCACTCTGTGAGTTGCATTCAGTATTTGAATATCCCAGAGAGTATATTCAACCTACATGTGATTGATTGTGAGAACGGTTTCTAATACTGCTAATGCACAGTCTGGGGCAAGCAGCCTCAGGACTTAGCCTTTAATTCAGGTATTAGCAAAATAAGATAGTAATATGCAATTAACTATTCCACAAGCATATTATGTGGCTTACTTGGTTAATGCTTATAAGGCACACTTTGGAAATTAAAATGCTACATGCACTGAGTATTGTACAGCATGGAAAAATGTTTGACTTTTTAATTCAGATGGAATGCATGTAACACAATGAAGCCATGAGTCTTGGCCAGCACACTAGAAATCCTTTGCCATCTTTCATTTGATATGCAAACACTGGATTAAGTTTCCTTTACTTTGGCCAAACCAGCACTCTCAGGAATCATACTGTGTCTCTCCCACAGCTGTAAAATATTCTTCTTCTTATAGAAGAATATCAGGTGGATTTTGGTAGTAAGGTGCCAATACCTGGAAATATTTTACATGTACTCTGGGAGCAAATGTCTGTTCAGTTTGTTAACTGCAGAAAACTGAGAAAGAAAAATGATGTATCATACAGACTTGCAGGTAAACCCTTGAGATGGTAATGGAGAACTTTATTTTGCCGTCCGTAACAGTAAAAGAAACTTAAAGTTTTCCACAGCAGAAGCAACATACTTATCCCAGCCAACAAGTACAGTTGAACGCCTGATACATGCCACTAATCACACAGGAATATCAGTGACATAAATGTCATAAGAGTGAGAGAAATTTTAAAAACACACCATATATAGACTTAGGTTGCTTATACCCCTGGCTTGTTTTATATTTATATTTCAGGGGGGGTTCTTTTCTCCTTTTCTCCTTTTCTCCTTTTCTCCTTTCCTCCCTTTCCCCTTCTTTTCTTTTCTTTTCTTTTCTTTTCTTTTCTTTTCTTTTCTTTTCTTTTCTTTTCTTTTCTTTTCTTTTCTTTTCTTTTCTTTTTTTTTCTTTTCTTTTCTTTTCTTTTCTTTTCTTTTCTTTTCTTTTCTTTTCTTTTCTTTTCTTTTCTTTTCTTTTCTTTTCTTTTCTTTTCTTTTCTTTTCTTTTTTCTTTCTTTTTTCTTTTCTTTTCTTTCTCTCTTTTCAACATGTTTTCTCTTTTCTCCCTCCCCTCCCCTACCCTCCCCTTTCCCTTCCCCTTTTCCCCTTTTTATCCCTGACTTATGCTCTGATTTGCCAATACCAAGTTTTAGCTACAATAACAGTGTTTAGCTATGAACACTGTTGAGTTTTGTGGATGTGCATTCCTTGGTCCTCATTGGCCCTTATATCTATTCCAATAACAGAAGCAGAACAACACAAGATGAATGCAGATATCAACCTGTCAGCAGCCCTCTGCTATCTGCTGACATAATCTATCAGAGTTTACACGGGGATTGCAACATGGAATAAAAAGAAAAGGAGACAAAGGACATAGAGAAGCCTGAAGGTGATAATAAAGAATTAATGTATGTTTCCTTGTTTTTTAGCTGTTAAAAATACACATTGACTTAATTAAGATAAAATTTGTTCTTTTGCAGTTGGAGTCTTAATCTGCCATTGTTTTATTAAAATGCACCATGAATATTAAATAATAGATGGCTTCACCTCCCCACATTAAGAGCAAAGCCATTTATTTTGAACTCTTGATCCTCTTTGTTTGCTTTTTGTTTCATGTGTGTGTTTTCTTTGTTGACATTATTCGTGATGCTGTGAGATAAAATAGAGAGCTGGGATTCACCCTGAGTGGTGGTGTCTGATGTCCATTTGGAACAAATTCAAACAACCCAAACAGTCCAGGGAAAACTCCAACTTCTCTTGTGATCACCACCTGCCAGCAAGCCAAGCCCAGCTGCAAGAGAACATCACAGTTTGGCAGACCTCCATCACAAGAAAGGTATGATTTTTCTCAAATATGGTTAACTCCTTAAAGATTCTGGCAAAGCAAGCAAGCTGATGTGCTCCCCAGAACAGAGAAGATTCCATATTATCAGCATCAAAGAACAAAGACATTATTGACACTGTGTTTCAAATTGCCTTTTGAAAGATCAGGAAGGTCTGTCAATTAAACAGTTACATATTTTGAAATACAGAGATGATATAGTCAAATTTTTACTAGAATTTACATAAGACTGAACTCAAATAACACACATAGCACCACTTTTAGCCTTGATTCAGCAGACTTTTAGGTACTTATTTAACTTAATGTCTGTACTTCAGTGCAAGTGCTTTGCTGGACAAAAAGCCCTTGTGAACATATACAGACTCTTAGAAAGTATCTGAAGGAATCAATATTTTCTGACACTAAGACAGATTTTAAATCATGGCTTAGTTCCTGGCTAGAGTAACTGCAGATCAGAGAGCTAAAATGTTCAATGACTTAATGTGCTTCATTTCTAATGGCTTCTTGCAGCAACAGTGGACAATGAAAATTATAGGCTTGGTCTGATGCCTGATGATTGCTTGTCCATATAATTGCACTGGCTGCAAGCTTGGCCCAGCTAGGAGACAAAAGACAATGAAATTTAGAAAAGTGCTATAGGTCAGGGCTGATGTCTTAAGATGGCACTTGCTCACCTTTCCTTCCCCAGGATCATGGGAGATCACGGGAATATTCCATATTCCGTATCTTCCATATTTCTTCTCTTCCCCATGGGCATGCTCAAACACTAACAAATTAAAAACTTTCTTTAGCTGCTTAGATGCCAACTATTGCAGCCGAGCTAAGCTTGTCAGCTTCTACAGTTGTCTTTATATTGACATTAATTTTAATGGTTACTTATACTTTGAAGTCTAAAAATTTAAGCCAATCACCTCAGTTACATAGTCATTGTCTGAAAATATATTTTTCATGCCTCTGGTACCCACCAACCCAGAGAGAAAAAGGTAAGCATCTTAAATTCACTTGAAATCTTATCAAAGAAATCCCAGTTTGAATGCAACAACCTCCTGTTTCAATGCCACATAGGTGTAGCTGACTCCCAACCATCGTGTAAGCTCCTGCTTTGGCGCTTACAAGATTTTTACACTTGGAAAAGCAAATGTTTGTTATCTGTGTTATTGGCTTTGTCTTCCATCTCTACTACTGTGAAGTGGAAAGGGTTAGCCAGTCTTTTATCCAGCTGTGACATAATCAGTGCCTTTCAGAGACAACTTTTCCACGTGAACATTGCCATCTCTTGAAATCAACTAACTAGTTTCTGAGAAAGAGCAATTATAGTCTATTGGATACATACAAAACATCTTCAGAAACTACATAACAAAGTCCCAGTAGACTCCTATTTGCTGCAGTAAATTATACGTATTTATCTTCTGCTTAAAACTGAGTTGCATGTTTATACCAAAACCCTGAACAATTTATTTTCTTTTGAGGAGTTGATAACTGTATTCATGCTCTTGATATCAAAACAAGCAGAAAATTTCACTAGTCAGGTGTGGACATGCAAGTTTAGATGTCTGTAGCTGGAGCTTCAGAACCGCTTTACTCCAACATAAAGGAGAGCTGCCCTTTACCTAGGCAAGCTTTCTTTCTTCCTTAGTCTGAACCACAAATTCCTGCTGCCCTTTTGCACCCACACTGGATGCTAAACTGAATCAAGAAAATAATTAGGTTGAAAAACAGCTTGAGAAATAGAAGGAGGCTGTGAGACATATCGAGTAATTCTTTTCATTCAGATTAGTTCCCTGAACAAAGTCAATCCTTAAGTCCAACAGAAAGACATGGCTGGAGATGAGACAGAGGGTAGGATTGATTGTCTCGTGCCAGTTAGGTTGGTTTAAAGTGATTACATAATTGCTATCAATATCATTGCTATAGATATTAAAAGTAGGGGGCTTTTCTGTAGCTTATGATTTTCTTAGATTCCAATTCAGCAAGATATTTAAGTAAACACCTAACCTAAAGTTTCATGCTAAAGCAATACTCTAGTATTTCTGGTTATTAGTTGACTTCCTGAAGTGTCAGTTGCAGGGGAACTGTTCTTCTTTTTAACTGTTTCACTTAAAAATATTTAGCTATTTTAAAGTATTCATTGTTGCTAGGAAATATTGTTTATGAGCTTTTTCTTAAGCAACTACAGCACCTCAGGGAAGAAAAAAAGAGACATAAGCTTGGCAAGGAGTAAAATTCCAGGTAAGATTTGTGTTTTTATTAGCCCCAAAAGAGCTGGATATGCTTTAACTAGGTTATACAATATATAAAAGACTTTGTACACAGGCCGTGTAGTATATTAGATGATAAAATTGACTTCTTCTGCTTTTCCATTAGCTCTGACACCAGTAGATAAACAAACTTAGACTCATATGTCTTGATGCACAAGGAAGAATGTAGCACATTAAGGAGGATGGAGGTCTCAGAAGTGCTTTCCTGGCATAATAGCTAGTAAGCTAGGATGCAGTTGTAATTTCCTTCTTCATCCTCAGTGGGAATACATGTGAGAGTTTAACATGTTGTTGTAAGGAATATATGCAGCTTCCCAAAGGATACCTGAGAAATCTTCAGAATCAGCATTTTCCAAGATGTTGTGCTTTCTTAATGGAATGGACAAATATTGCAAAGCTGAACACTGTGGGGGATGGATAAACAAGACAGGGTCATGCCTGGATAGTTGCACACATTACATGATATGTAGTGCAGGGCTATTATCCAGACAGTAGAAGAAACAGGACATATTTCTTCAACCATTTTTCTTTCATAAATACTTTCTAAAACAATCCTTGAAACCAACGGAGCAAGCATCAGCATGGCAGAAATGGAAACTCAACATGTTGCCTTTCTAACCTTAACAGTGGCTATTTGCATGTATTTGTTGCAGGGTGGCCCTTCTTACATTCGGCCACATTGATTTTCTCTCAAAAGAGACATACTATGCAGAAACTCCCAAAAGGTCTGCTCTATATCTCCCTTCTCCTCTTTCTAATCTCACAGATTTCATGTCATTCTATGTCTTGATCTTCACCCTTTTATTTTCATTTTTTTCCTAAGAAATTGCCGAAGTTTATATTTATTTCTTATACTAATCATGTCCTATTCTATTTTTATCTAATTAATAAATGTTATCCTACTTAGTACGCAGGCACTAAACTATGCCCTGTCTCCCTTCCACAAGATAGCTGCACTCTCCGACCTACAAGCAAAACTGTTCCTTAACCTAGTTCTGTCAGAATGATTTGATTTGTAAAATCCTCGCTGAGAAGTGTTTTAGTAGGTTTTAAAAACCAAATTCTTTTGACAGAATCAGGCTGGGGACAGCTATGTATGTAGTTATACTAGCAAATCTGAAGGGGAGTGGTAGCCTTCAGGGAAACAGAAGGGAGTGGCTGGTGACGAGCCATCTACATTGTCTCCATACTTACATTATCCACCTATTAGTACCCTGGCTAATCAAATTGTCCTAACTTTCCCTCTTTTTCCCAAAATGACAGACTTGTAATATAAAACCACAATGCCCTCACTCTGTTAGACTTTCTGTCTAAACCTGCATTTTCATTTTCTCAGCTGATTTTCCTTATTCCCTTCTTTTCCTCATTCTATAGCAAGTTCATTATGCTTTCATACTGACCAGTCCTTCTTTCCAAAAATTTAAGTCTTCATTTACATCTCTTCTGTAGTGCCTTTCTCAAAGCAGTTTCTCCCCAAGTCTTACTGGACAAGCTCTTTCTTTTGCCTTGTTCTAATTAAATTGTGAATTCTTTGGGTGAATGAACATGACTGAAGTGTGCAAAATGCTTTTAGTGTCTGGTCTGCCAAGTTTTAATAACAGCAATAGTCAACAGGGTTCTGAAGTTTGAGTGCAGGATAATATGCCATGCTGCAGAAAGTAAGCTGATAAAAAGAATAATTATTAAAGAATTAAAGGAAGAAGGCATGCAGCACTGAGCAATTTAGGAAATTCAGAACACCCAACAGTCAGTGACACATGGAGATGGCAAGGAGAAAAGACAGGTCTTGAGACAGAAGAAAAACTTCACACCTGAAGTGCCTGATGATTCAGGCAGAAAGTATCTCTTCAGGAAACTCCTAAAATGTTGTTATAGCCCCGGAGCATGCACAGGAGAAAATTCCAGCCTGCCTTATAGACTGAGCACTGCTATATCTATGGAACTGAGTGACATCTGTGACAGAAAACTGGTTTTAGGAATATATTCCTAGATGGGAACTGTTGAAGACTTTGCTGATAACTAAAAGGTCTGATCTTTCTCTGAGCAAAGTAATTTCTGGTGCTGTTTTTTGAGGAGGAACAAAGTAATAGAAAATGTACTGCATGATGTTTATCTCAATACACTACCTGCGGCAGACCTAGCTGGTAACCTAGAAAATGCCCTGAAGAAAAACACGGAGCAAGTAAAAAAACAGTAAATATGAATGAGAGAGGGGGAAAGAGAGAGGAATACTGAAATGTAGAGGATTTCAAATGTACATTTTGTTTCTGCATCTGCACACATGCTTTATAGGAAACAGTAGGAGCATTAATTTAGTGTTAGGGCATACTCCAAATTTTTGCATCTTTTCGTTGATATTTGACTTTGTATAACTGGAGTGTAAATTTGTCATTTATGTTCCCTCTCAGATTCAAATCTGAGCCAAATTTCTTCTGTCCTCCACCCTGCTTCTGCTGGCCACACAGCCCTCTGCCAGGTGGCTGCCTAGATGAAGAGCCATGGGTTTAGAGGTCGTCCTGATTCAAGCCCCATCATTGCAACATGGAGTATCATGGGTAGTAATGAGTAGCTGAATCTTTGAGCCATTTTTTTCCTCTCACTCTTCTTTTCTCTGCCCCACTGAGAACCTCTTAAAAGCTTAAACAGTAAAGGTCCTCTACTTCTTGCTTCCTTTTGCTTTTTTCTCTTTTTTTTTTTTTTTTATTTTCCTAGGATAATTGAAAGAAGAATAAATTCAAAGAATGTGATGGGTTTCAAAAAAAACAGGAAAAAGTTTGGCAATGAAGCTCAACAAACAGTTGAACAATTGGCTTTGGAAGAGGATTTAGACTACAGTAGCAAAGGAAAGAGTGTTGACCTGGAAAATCAAGATTCATTAGGCATTTCAGTGCAGGAGAGAGAAGGTTATGCAACCTGGTCAGGTGGAAAGATACTTAGTAGTCAAGAATTTGTGACAAAACCAAAAAAACTAGAGGATTTTACTAAACAAAAAGGAGTTTTGCTGAGGGGAATGTACAAAGAGATTTAAAAAGAAAGAACATGACAGTGAAACCAATAAAAGTTGTATCTTCTCAAATTGAATGGAAATAAATTTATCAGCAACATAGAAATTTACCATTTCAGATTTATTCATGGGATAGTAATCTGACAAAAGAGTGTTCACTAAAGATTGTAAATACTTTTTTTAAAATATATTTTATACACCCTACTTGAAAATAACACATTTAGTAAAACAACTTCTTGCATACGATGTTCTTCTTGTTGTTTTCCGTGCTGCCCACCTTGGTGGAGATCACACACAGACTGCTTGTCAGGCCTGCTAATGCTGAAGGTTCTGATTACGCAGAATGCACATTCCCAAAGAGCAGGAGAGGGGAGCTGTCCAGTGAGGACAGGGAAGGAGGTTTAGTTGGTAGCTCCTTAAAAGCACCAAAATAGGAACATACTGCAACATGGATAGATAACACTCTTTCCAAGGGAATTTATTGGATTAAGATATTTCTGAGTATGAAGGCTAAGATAGAGAAAGAAAATAATTGAAAAGCAAAATTTAGTACTGGTTTAAATGGAAGAAAAAGACAGTGCCATAGATCCAGGTGTAAACAATCATGAAAATGAGTTTGCATGTTTAGTTATTCATATACTTGAGAAACTTTAAAAGAAAGGATGTAGATGTCAAGCTATCATTAAGGCACTGGCTACTGCCAAGCGTACCTGCTATCTAACTAGTGTTACTTAAATGAAAGCAACTTTACAGCTCCTGTCCAGAAGCATTGGCATTTATAATGAGGCTCCACAATTTAGCACTAAATCAAAGACTAAATCAAAGACCTTTCAGGATCCACAAACATGTTTTCTGGTGCTGGGCTGAAGCACTTGAGTCAATTCAGTCAAATATGCTTCAAAATATGCAAACAGGTCCAAAAACAGCTGTACAAAAGCCTAATTCCACTCAACTCACTCCTGCCTTTCACAGGATCATGGGACCTGTGTCAGACTTGGTGAATAATTCTATCACCATATGCCCATCAGACTTGGACCACAAAGTTTCCAGCTATGTAAAAGCAGACATTTTCAGCCAACTCTCCACATTCACCTTCATCAGCCCTGGCAACAGAACCAGCCAGCATTCATTTCACTGAAAACATCTAGTTATCTCCTTTCGTCCACTTCTGACCTCTTTCCAGTCTCAATTTGTAGAAAACACAGGTTCAAGCCTATGTGCTCGGTGGCATAATTTGAATCTATATATCTTTTCTCCTTTGTGTTTCAAAAATTAGTCCATACAGGAGCCTGAAATGTTACATACGTAGTTGTTTGTGTTGAAGCATTAATTACAGCAATTTAAAGCATTTATAAGATTTCCCCTGGACTTTTTCATAGCTAAATACTCACAGAATTCTTCTTGTTATGTTGTGTTCTCAGATCTCCAAGCCCTTAATCATCTTCCTTACCTTTTGCTAGACATGCTTCTCTAGGCATGCTAGACATCCAATATGCTCCTCTCTCTCTTAGACTGGGGAGTCAAGAGCTGGGCACAGCTCTCCAGGTGTGTCTCAGCAGTGCTAAGAAGAGGAGAAGGATTGGCTCCCCCAGTCTGTAGGCAATGTTCTCCCCAGTGAAACCGGGGGTGATGCTCACCTTTTTCTGTGAGGGCATATTGCTGGTTAATGTTCAGCTTGGCCACAGGATGCTCAGGTCATTTCCTGTAAGGCTGCTTTCCAGTCAGATGTCCCCCAGCCTGCACTTATGGAAAGGGATTTTCCACCTCAGGTGCAGAATTTAGCAGTTCTCTTCACTGAGCTTCATGAGATTCCTGTTTGCTCATTTCCCCAACCATGTTGAGTGAATCATCTGAATGACAACACAACACTGACATATCAGCCACTCTTTCCAATTTTACATTACAGCAAACTTGGTGAGTGTGGGCTCTCTAATGTCATCCAGCTCATTAATAAAAATGTTAAAAAGTAGAGGGCCGAGTATTGACACCTTGGGTAGAGACTTACAAACTGGCTTCCAGTGGTAGTGGGCTTTTACTGACGGAGGTAAAGCTCACAGTCCCCCACAGTGCTGGGCTTTGGCAGCTGGATGGGTGTTGATAACACAGCAGTGTTTTGGCTACTGCCAAGCAGCGCTGTCCCTCTGACATTCCACCAAAGGGGATGGGAGTGAGAAAGATCCTGGGAGAAGACACAACCAGGTCAGCTGACTCAAATTAGCCAAAGGGATATTCCATACCATGTGACATCAGCTCAGATATAAAAGCTAAGGGAGAGAGGAGGAAGGGGGATCATTTGTGACTCTTCAGTGTTTGCCTTCTGGAGGAAATATTACACATGTTGAAGCTCTGCTTCCCAGGAAGTGTCTGAACACCACCACTGATGGGAAGTAGAGACTGACCTTTTCTTCTCTTTAGCTCACACAGGCACGGATTCTCGTTTATTTCTTTTCTTTCACTGTAATAAAACTGCTTCATCTCACCCACTGGTTGTTCTCCATCTTATTCTCTCCACTGTCCCATTGGGAAAGGGAATGCTAGAGCAACTTACTGGACACCTGGCACTCGCCAAGGTCAGTCTGCTACGTACAGGTAACTAGTAAGTTCAAGGGGTTGGACTTCATGCTACTGTCACAACCAGTTCAATCTAGTTTTCAGTCAATCTCCCACATATCCAGCTGTTTCTCTATGAAGCTTTTATGGGATACTGCAATAAAATCCATCTAAGATTGAGATAAATAATATCAAGTACTCAGCCATCTTTTGCCACACCGGTCATCTCATCATAGAGAGCAATCCCATTCATTAAACGTAATTTTCTCCCCATAAATCCATGCTGACTTCTCCCAAACACCTCCTTATCCTTCACATGTTTGGAAATGTTTTCCAGGATTATTTTCTCCATCACTTTAGAAGAGATTAGGGTTAATATGACAAGCTATTGTTTGAGAGCTATAGCTCTCCAGAACCTTGGTTTTGACCTTCTTGAAAATAGAAGTGACATTTGTTTTCTTCTGATCCTCAGGAACCTCTCCAAAGCTCCATGACCTGATAAAGTTAACCAAGAGTGGTTTTAAAATAACAGCAACCCCCACCTTGGTCTAATGCATCCTAATGTCAGTCTTTCCTTGTTTTGTAAGTATGAAGTCAAGCAGAACATCTGCCTTCGCCCGCTCCTTATGCTGGTATCAGTGTACTCCAGAAATTTCACTTGTGTCCTGCTCTGGTGTCCCTCCAGAAATATCAAGGTCATAAGAGACTCTCCTAATAACCAGTGACGGTGAATAAAAAGCTTCTTTGAGTTAATTAGACCTCATCAACTTCATCTTCTTGACCAGGCAATCTGTAAGAGACATTGCAGCACCATCCATGTTGGTCTGCTGGACAATCCTGACCCATAAACTCTCAACTGATTCATCATATACTCCCAGGCAGAGCTCCAAGCATTCCAGATGCATTTGAATATAAAATTAAAATGCTCATTAGTTGCTAAATTACAAATCCATCTGATCAAATTTGTTCTGCATTTTTTCTCTATTTTTCTCTTCTCCCCTGCTCTATGGATACTTTGATAGAAATCATATCAAAGTGAATATACATTCATGTGTAATAGAAAACCATGTTTTATTTTTCTCTCTATCTGTATCTGTCCTTCTAATGCTCTATATTGAATGTACAGTAGAGAAGTGGAATGACAGAGTTATGTGGTTTCTCTTATGGCAAAAAAAATGATGAAGGAGTAAATTCACACTGCAAGTTTACCTCCTAGAGTGTCTGACCATTTATGGCATTGTAGAATAGACAGATAACTCACACAAATTTACTCAATTTTAACTGTGCGAACACCTACAGTTATGAAAATTTCCTATTGTGCTTTTAAAAACCTACTAAACTTTTTCTCCTTCACAAAGTTTAGAGGGAAAAAATGTAAATTCTGGCTGAAATTTAACAGATTAAAGCGCCAGAGAGATCTGCATATAAGCATGAAAGACATCTTTGATTAATGGTTTGCTGTATCTTAGATAGCATTACAAATCTTGAGTGAGTAACAAGGACATTAATGTGTGGGATGAGTGTGTAGAGAATAGGCTTCATACTCAGGAAACATTGCAGAATTTCCATGGGCCATGGAGCAGAAATCTAATGATCTTCTTCCTTTCATCAGGCACATTTTTCAAATTAATTAGGTGCAGAAATACATGCAATATTTCAAAATAATTTACCTCTACTGCAGGACCCTTAATACACTGACAGCATTGCTTTGTCTCATAATGGCTTTTAAAGTACCCTTTTCCTTTTTAAAGTTCTAAATTCTTGTACCCTTTCTTTAAAATGTGATGCTTTAGTTATTGGGTAAATCCATTATGGTCTCACAAAACAATTGCTAACATCACAAAGGATATGCACAATGTCACAACTCAAGCCACAGAAAAATGCTTGTATAAATATTGCTAAACCTAAATTATTTCAGTGTTCATATTTCTTTATCTGCTTTACACTTGGGACATTATAGCTTTTACTTTCAACCGCATCTTAAACTAGAATTAAATTTGAGGAACAGAGGCAAAGATACTTCGTATTTAAATTAAGCCACTGAACAGTAATTGTTGAAACAATCAGCCACATAAAGAAAAAATATAAAACGGGAACCATAACTGACTGTGTAAAAATCAAAATGCAAGACAAAAGATTATTTCAAGGGACCTCAGAAAATTAAATAAAAGATAATATAAGCCTTAAAAGATATTCACAAGGAAATTAGCATCACATTGTGCATATGATACAGGAATTGTCAGTAGGTGCCACTTGACACAGAGTGTGATAAACCATTCTCAGATGTACTGGGTAAATAAACATTCAGCCACAGAGTTTGGATAAAAGCCAGAAAACAACATGAAACCTAGACCAGAGTTTCAAAAAATTAGTCTCTGATTTGGGCTCCCTTTATTTACAGATATTTAAATCAAAATATATGTTAACTTAATTTGGATACACAAAATCAGAAATCAATTTTTAACAGACTAGTCCAGGCATTTACACATCATTTGACACACCCCCGCATCAGCATTTCTTAGAACTCTGGAATTTGGACTTCACATGGCATAATAAGATGTTATTTGAGAAATAAAATCGTGTCTTCATTGATAATTCCCATGTTACCTATTATCATTAGGGAGTTCAAGGTGGCATGCACAGTTCCAGCCCTAAGTTCTCTGAGCTTCAGAATTCTGCAGGAATTCTTCCACTTCACTTATATGATCATGATGAAGACTATCTCTTATGCCATGCAGTGGGTTTTTTTCTCTTGTTGGATAGAAAGCCTAGTAATCAGAGAAAAATAAATACCTAAGCTATTAAAACTTCACTCATGCTACCATATATGTTTGTTTTTGGATTTATGGTTATAAAATGCTGTCCTTTCTTTCAGGAACTACTTTCTGTATTAAGTGATCCCCTCTCACAGAGGCATTCTGCCTCTCACCTTGCTTTCCTTGGGTGACTTGTATGCAACTTTTCCCTCAAAAGTAAACTTGATCCCTTGAAAAGTGAACTACCAGTCACTTTATGCTCAAACCAAAATTGTTTTTGGATACGGCTGGGCAACAAACCTTGCAAAGAGGGAAAAAAAGGGTCCTCAGCTATTTCTATTTTTTGAATAAAGCCCACCTTCTTTTGCTGCCTTATACATTCTGGCTGTAATTACTCTGCAGAACTATTTTCCAATCTGTCCCATAACATAGTCATACCACGCTAATATGCTCTTTAAATTTGCTACAAAGTGAGAGTCGCCTTCTTAAAAGAATCCAAGGGAAAAATGATTGTGAAAAATCAATAGGGTTGTGGGTTATTTTCTAATATAGAGATAATGCTGAGACTTTTTTTTTCTTGTATACTATCCAGCTTTTTGCAGTATTGAAATCAATTATACCATTTCTCAGGTGTAGTTTTTAATGTTGGTTGGACAGGTCTCTCTGTTCCCTGAGGCTCATGTACTTCAGGCTATAGTACCTCAAAATTTTCATGTGCAGTGCAAAGTACTGCACCTATGGTACACCAAAATTATATAATGCATTCGAAAAGTCTATTGACTCTGGTAAAAACTCTGGTATTCCATTTAATAAATTTTGCTGTCATAGGGCAAATAAAATGCACTTAAAATACAGTCAAGTTATCCCAAAACAAGCAATCATCTAAAGCATAGGACTCATCTCACGCATTGAAAGAAATATACCGAATCTGTTGCCAATGCACTTTACCTTTGCAGATCTGTTTGAGAGTTGGAAGAAAACATTTCCAGTAATACTAAACTCAAAGTCCTCTAGGAAGAGAGATAACATCCATCATCAAATCTGGGAAAAAAGGGAAATGGAAGTGTTTTTGCAGTCCTGTAATCTTAACTTGATGACAATTAAATTAACCACAGAGGTGCCAGTGACCCTCTCTAGAAAAACTGACACTGTTCTGCTAAGTCCAATATTTGATTCACTGGCACTTTTCCAAAGTCAAAATAAGGCAAAATAATTCCCCCAGTTAAATTCAATAGACACTTCAAAACTAATGACCCAAAAGTTCTGAAATAAAAATAATGATATTGTGTCTTCAGTGATAACACTTTGTTCTGAGAAAGTGATTGGATCTGTCATTGTGACAGACTTGCTTTTTCAGAAGAGACAATTGAGCAAAAGTTTTAACTTCCTTGATCCCTGAATCAGATCTTTCCCTGCATTGCATTGTAGGCATTACAAACAATTCAGCTTTTTAAAAAATATAACTACAACATTAAAGAAGAAAATTTCACTGAGTTGATAGTTCAGCAATCTTAGAAGACTAATTTGTATGTCTCCTACTACATCAGACTATGTAAGGAAGACAGCATTTCTGAAATGCCAAAAGCTAGGATTATAATTCTTTAATATTCACATAAAAATTAGCAATTTTTATGGTTTTGATCACACTCAAGGTATTTATCATTTATATGGGAAATTAATAGGCTACATTGTAAAGAGAGGTTACATTTTTTTAATATAAAAATATATCCAGAGTGTTTTCTGTCATGTTCCTCTCCACTTAACACTGTACTAATCGTCTTTTTAACAGGAAATAATACAGGTCACTGAAGATATTCTGGGGGTATGAACTTATAACACTGAGATCTTTCAATTTCTATTTATTTAGGGCTGCATCAAAAAACTGATTCAAATAAATGAGTCTTTGAATTGCCTGAAATGGACTTAAAAGCAGAGTCTTACCTAAGAGCTGAGTTTAATCAGCACCTCACAGAGTAAGTTTCACAAAATAAACAATTGAAATTATTAATGAAAAATCAAAATGCTTTCATTGGGAATGCTTTATGTAATATTTTTGCAAGAATAAAGTCCCATTATGTGTGTATGAAATGATTACTTGCTCTTTGGAATGAGCAGTTTATGACATTTTATTAAATTACATCTAAGGAACTTTTCTCATAGACATTTAGGAATTCTTTTAGGAGTAAATTTTTTAGACTTTGCATATTTTCTGCCAGAGAAAACCATATGAGACAGTAATAAGAATAGCAGACATATCCTTTGGACTGCTCAGAAATGGTGTATTTTCCTTTCATCTATATTTGTACATATCTCCACGTTTTATCAACTTATTTTAAAATTTTTTAAAAAGTTAATTATTTGGGAAACATATCACACATTATTTTGAAACATATTTTCCATTTTTTTTTGGTTTCTGTTTTCATTATCTATTGATACAACCAATATCTATTGATACAACCAACATGATGGTGGAACTAGAAAAAGCATAAATTTACTATGAAAACAATATCAAATACAAATACAAAACAATCAGAAAATCAGAGAATTTTGAATTGAATTATAGTTCTTCAAAAACAGTCAACGCAGTAATATTTCAATTCCCATACATTCTAAAATAAGTATCAGATGTTCATCTTCCCTGGTGATTTCAAGTAATTTCCTGGGCACTTTCAATTCTTTTTAATAATATACCTAAAATATTTAATTTCAATAGAAATATTTCTAATCTGTCATTTCAACACAGGTCCTTTAAATTTAGAGGAGAGTTTTGACTCTAAAATATTTGTCTTCAAAGTAACTTTCTGTGTCATTTTTCATCCTGTTTGGCAAGTATCCCTATTTTCCAGCTTCCCATGTTTTGGCAAAATAACCCAAAAAATCACAAAAAACATAGATTCATTTAGATCTGGAAAGATCCTAAGATCATCAAGTCGAATTGTAAACTTACCCCTGCAGAGTCTACCACTAAAATGTGTCCCTAAGTGCCACAGGCCATGGATCCAGCGTGTCCCAATCCCTCCGAAGTGCCTATCAACAGCCACGATCATCAACACTCACACCCAGCTTGGTGTTGTCTGTAATTCATTACTGCTCTGACAAAATCTTATTAAAACACTAGAAATTTGCTTAGCTATCTAAAGGTGTTTAGTGCTATTTTGAGTTTTAATACTTCACATACTGTTTGGGATTTTTTAAATGGAAATATTTTTTTTTTTACTTGTCTGTTGAACTGAAGAATTCCTGTTCTGTAACATGGCTTACTTTACAGTCACTCTCCACTCACCACTCCTTGATCTTCCATCCCAAGGCTACAGTTCACAAAGATAAGTGATCAGGTCACTCATAAATATTCAGCCTTCTTCCTGACTCCCACAGTATGGAGGGAGGGAAAGAACAAATGGAAGGAGGAGAAGAAAGGAAGGAAACAGGCAACCCAAAGAAACTAGCAAATGCCCAGGTTAGCTGAGAGCAGTGACATTAATCTTCAGTTTTCCTAACTCCTGCACCAAATATGGCCTTACTCAGTCTAAATTTATAATAAAATTATAAGGACTGTAAAATCTCAAATGTATAGGGTAGTCGTGGTCATATTTTCTGAAATAAATCATTGCCCTTTGGATGAGATCAAGAAGCCTAGCTCTGTTTCCAGTTACAAACACAGGGCTCGGCAATACTGAAAGACTGAGCTCAGAAATCTTAATAGCTTCATAGGAAATTATACTAACCCTAACATCATGAGCCTACAAACAACCTTGGAATAAAAGATAAGGGGGTTATTTTAAAGAACTAACAACCAAGTTTATTTCTGATGTGGTTGCTGAGGAAAGAGCTTGACTTTCTTTGCAAATGTGTTAAATATGTTGATATACTGTGAATTTTTTATTTTGACTTGATTTTTATTTTACCAAGGCTGATATGATTTTAGAAATTCTGGCAAATTGCCATTAACTTCCAGAAACACCAAGATGATTTAGAGAAACATAGCTGAAAAAAACGCAGAGAGACCATGGCCTTAGCTATAGTTTTCCACTGACATAATCCTGTTTCCTCACAATAACCCATATCTCCACTGCGACACAGCCTCACTAACCTCTGTACAGCTGCATTAATTTTGAAGCTTAAGGGGCCAAGTTTCATTTTTCGTGTAACACACGGCAGAAAGGCTAAGCTAGCTGGTGCATTACCATAGCCCAGTGACTCCTCATGCAGAGGAAGGAGCTGAGGGCTCCTAAGGACATCCCCAGGACATTGCTCTTCCATATCTTTGCTATTTAGTTGTGTTGTCATGGCTATGTTGCTTTCATTTCTGGATCTTACATGATCACTGCAAGCTTGGTGTTCTTCATACTGAATTGTAGTATTAATGGTACATAGTTTGAACTGCATTAAAAAACAAATATTACTGCATATTTCAAAATATTGAAATAATAGCCTAACTAAGCTACCCATTTTAAAACATATGAAGCATCTGTACATTAGGTCTCTGCATAGTAGATATCAATCAGTGTAAAGTCTAGTCACATCTAGTTTCTTTCATAAACTTGCACACCCTTTAATATTTTCATTTCACCATGCTATTGGCAAGGTGACCTTGGTCACTTATACAATACAGCAATGTGGCACAATATCAGCTTGCTGAATTTTGCCTGGTCTGAAATCTGGCAAATCCTTTCCTCCATTCTAGGCCATTAAGTTTTCTTTTCTTCTTCTTTATTTCTGTGTCTCATCACAATAATATGTGGGGAAATGGAATGAATGCACAACTGCAGGTAATGAGCCGGGAATGTTGTTTCTTTCATTTAAGCTTTGATGTTAAAAATCACTGTAGCAAATTTGTATCGGTTTCCACAATTAACCTTCAGGAACTACAGTGTCTGTTGTGTTGCTTGGCCATTAAGAGACAGTTTCAGTATTAAACACAGGTGCAATAAATACTTAAGGAACTAAATGACCTTGATGGAGTTAAAGCAAAACATACAGAGAAACAAAGAAACAAAGGAATATTGAAATGTATTGCCTCATGTACTTTTAAATAGTCTTGAACGTTTATGTGTATTCATACACGTGTTGGAAATGAGTTGGAAAAAGAATTCAAAGTTAATTTAATACAGGAGTTTAGTGGAGGATTTATCAGACACTGTAATCAGGAAAGGAAGCATCTTTTTGGCTTCCAAGTACAAAAGTGTTTGCCTAATTATGCAAAGCTGATTCTCCTTAATAGTCTGATTCAGAGTACTTCTGTGGGAGCATTCAAACTATTCAATATGAAACCTGATGTAGTTAATTAAATTTGCCTGCACAAAAGTTTTTTTATAGAAGTGGTAATTGTTGAAAGTGTTGATTTACTTCAACATCACTGCAAATAGTAGGATACCTCGATGATGATGATTATTATTATTGTTGTTGTTGTTATTATTTTAAGGGGGAAATATTATGTCAAAATGTTTGCAGTAAAGCAATAATGCATTTTCACTAAAAAATTAAACATGGAATTTGGAAATGCATACTTCCAAATAAGCTGTAGAAATAGGAGAGCCATTAAAAGTTTTAATAAATTCTTTCAAGAGACACCTAATAGGCCGTACTGTTTTTTCTCATGTATGTTGATATCTTATCTTTTTATATACATAATTTTTAAAATAAAATATTAATAGTTTATGTCAAATATTATTGAATTGTTGAATAAAATACTAACACCCTAGCTAATTTCTAACTAATATCGCATTTTTGTTTTCATATCTAAAAGCTATTAATTTCATGGCCACATATATTATCTAAATTCCCTAAGCTGATATCTCTGCTCTAGAAATCAAGAATGTCAAGCCTATATTATATCTTTCAAAAGGCGCAGCAACCCATCACTGCAGTAGGCAGCTTGCCATAAATTTTAGCAAGAACTAGAGTGAAATTCCAGTAAATGAAGATTAAAGGAAACCACTTTGAAATTGGCTGAGCTGAGCAAAGTAAGGAATTCATGTACCTCCTGATGTTGTAAATCAACTTACGATGTACAGTCCCTAGCTATTTAATTAACAGCTTCATATTCTGCTTGCAAAAGAAGGGTCACAAGGACAAGATATAGAATGTACAATAATTTCAACAAGGTCTGCATTACTTCTAAGGCCAAAATGCTGGTTTTTTAAATAAATATAACTTCTGAGATATAATCAGAAAGACTTTTCTTTTAGCTTCTTTTTTTTGTTTACTATTTATTTAATTTCCTTACCTCTTTATCTCTGTGTTCAGCCCCACTTCTCATATTCCTTCATATTCTTAGTCCTGTTGTAGCTGATTTGGTCAGCAATTCTCTGGTTTGATGTACAAAGTGCAATGAGGCCTGACGGCACTCAAAATTATAGTTTATAAGCTAGAGGCCATCATTTCTGTAGTTAAATGAGTATTTGCAATTGCAGCACATAAATGTAAGTGTTTGTTCATGAGAGCTTTATGTACAAACAAGGATATGTTTGCACAGTATCAAATGTGCAATAAATCACAGAAATATCGGAGGCTATTCTGAAGCCCAGAAATGAAATTGTACTTCTTAATTCTCCCTAGAAAAGAGTACTCAGAGTGAAAGGTTCAGATTGTACTTAAAGCAAATCTTTTCAGGTGTAGGACGTGGGAGAACTTCAAGAAGGAATGTTGAGATTACCTAAAAAAAAAGGCTGACAAGAAAAACAAAAATGGAGAATAATAACAGGGAATAGTGCAATATGATCATTCATAGATGGTATTTTGGGGAAACAGGGATTTGTAGATCTGAATCCCTCCACCAATCTGAAAGAATGGGCTCTGCACAAGTATTCTAATAATTAAAATATAAAAGGAAGCATATTTTCTTCCACATATTTTCTGGGGGAAAAAAAAAGTACAGAAAAAAATCCAAAAATGACCTTGTCCTGTCTGGAAAAGAAGTGGTGCTCCCTCTAAGTTTAAAATGAAGGCCTGCTTTATTGCTGTTATTGTTTTAGTAGGGTTCTAATCTTAATCAAGAAACTAAATATTAATTTAAAACAAATAAATAGTACTGCATATTTGACAGAAGTTGGTTTTCCAGGAAATCCATTCTTATTATTGCTTTAGCATGCTATGATTGTTGACTGCCACATATAGATGATGATAAGGGAAATTAAATCTCTTGTAATTCTAAACTTTCTACAATTCATTATACTGAATTTTTACCTAAAATGGAAGTACTCTGGACTTTAACTTCTACATTAAGGTTTTTCTACATAGTTAACATGGATGCAAAGCTTACACAAATAGATACAAAAATATGGCTTGCTACTAAGAAGCCACCAGAAGCACACCATCAAGCGCCCATAAACTTATATACTACTGAAATCAATGTATGTGGCTGAATACAGCTGAATTAATCAATTGCTCCTACAAAATAATATTTCTGCTTTAGGCATATTAATATTTATTTTTATTCTTATTTCCTATTTTCTCTCAGTATTCTATAAAACATGCTTCCTGGCAGTACAGTTAAAAAAATGTTAAATTCAAACACATTTTGAGGAATATTCACAGAAATGTAACTTTATCTAGCAAGTCTGAACATTCAGTTTGCTCATTTTTTATGGTCATTCAATTACCTGACATAAAGGAGAAGCAAATGATCCATGTAGACCATTGAACATAGTCAAGATTGCTTACTTTTAAATAGTGACTTATAGCAAATTTCTTAGGATCACTCTACAACTCTAGAACTATTTATAGGACTTTTCCTTACAAGTTATTTTTTTACCCCTCAGTATTTTAAGAAAATATATGCAAAAAAATCTTTGGACAATTTTATGAGAAAATTATTAAAAACATAAAAGAAATTATTTTCTGTTGTTTCCAAGAATAATTTCTGTATCAGATTCCTAGTCTTTAAACCAAAGTTAGATATGAATTGGATTTCTGATTTTTATTGTTACTACTATTGGCAACTAAGGAAACTTGCTTAAGAATGAACTGAACATTGGTAAGGCATTAGTGATGAAATCAAGGAATTTCTGAATGTTCTCAAAATCTTGTGGGAAATGAGATCCAAGCATCCTAAAATCTTCTTCACACTGTCTGCTCCTGGATTTGGTATTTGTTTACACTATGATTGAGACAGTCAGAGTTCACAGTAAAGTTCAGTGGAGCTGGAAGTAATTGCCTGAAGGAAAGCTGACACAGGAGGCATACCTAGATACCTTCCTGCTGGCTCACTTTCTAAATCAGTAGCAAATTATCTAATGTGATTTGACTTCAGCCCACGGTGAAAAAATGTTTGTACTTTTTGACCAGTCACGATAGATATGATGGAACATAGCATCCCATTGCTTTTAGCCATGTAATGAAAGAAATACCCATTTCAGCAGGGGAAATGAATAGATCAAGGCACATCAGTTTTGCATGCTCTGATTCATGGAACATGCTGAAAGAATATAGGCCTCTTCTTCCCTGTAGAATATGTGTGTATGGACATCTCTTCCCACTCTTCAGAACGTCATTCTCCTAAATAGTATGTTAGTATATGACTAAGACTTAATAAAAACAGATATAATGCCAACAGAAAGCCAAAAGACTTTGGTTCACTTGTTTTTTTTTTTCTTTTTATATAAAATATACTAAGCCGCAGGGATTGGAAGGCAAAGAACAAAGAATTATCTGTTGGAAGTGTGCCAGAAATCTTGTGTGAGTGTTTATCGCTATATTTTATCATCCGTATTGATGCGCGTATTTTCTAAACTGTCCCTAAGATTTACACAAGCTCTAAAGTAAAAAGTCTGCTAGCCCCCCACCCAATTATCTCCCAGTACAGCTTTAATAAGGATAAATATGACAATCACTCGGTATATTTCTAAGTGCTAGTGGAAATTGGATCCCATGTAACAACACTAATTAAAGAAAACCAGAATTTTAAAGAATCTATCAGAAAGTCCAGCAGAGATTTTTCTGATATAAAAAAAAGTCTTGGCTAGTTATTGTAAAAATGCAGGTGAACCCAGGATGGGAAGAAATGATGATGTCTGACTCCAGTTCAGAAGGCTGAATGATTTCTTTACTATAACTATACTATAATACATTAATATACTATTTAAAGGAGATACTAAAACTACATACCTACTTTTCTAACTACCATATCTAACTCTACCAAGCTTACGACCTTCTCTCTGAGAGTCCAGACACACCTGGGTCTCATTGGCCATCAGTCCCAAACAAGCTTCACCAGAACCCAATCAACCAATCACCCCAGGTAAACAATTCTCCAAACACATTCCACATGGGAGAAACAAGGAGTAGAAATAGAAATTGTTTTCTCTTTCTTCTCTTTGTGTTCCTGTATGAAAAATTCCTGAGAGTGAGGAAATGTGCCTGCCACAGCTAGTAGTTTCACAGTTCCAGGCATTTATATTGAATGTGTAAAACCACTATTCATGTCATATTATATCACTCATGACAATATTATTCAAGATAATAGTTATTAACAATTATGTACCACATTTCCATGAGCTTATGGGCATGAATTTGAGTTTACAACAACGTATTAGTTTCCTAACAATCAGATCATCAATATGCTAAGAATGATCAGTCTTTCTACATATGTTTATTTGTACTGTTTTATTTGTCACTTATTTATCTGTGGGTATATGTATTGCGGAGAAAATGCAGTTGAACTCAGGGTGGGAAGAAATGATGTGTCTGACTCTAGTTCAGAAGGTTGAATGATTTCTTTATCATATCTATATTATAATACATTAATACACTATTTAAAGAGAGATACTAAAACTACATCCTACATTTCTAACTACCATATCTAACTACTAACTCAACTTCACTTGTGACTCTCTCCCCGCAAGAGTCCAGACACAGGTGGATTCCATTGGCCATTAGGGCCAAACAATGCTCACCAGTATCCAATAAACCAATGACTCCTCAGGTAAACAATTCTCCAATGCATTCCACATGGGAGAAGCAAGGGACAGAAATAGAAATTGTTTTCTCTTTCTTCTCTCTGTGCTCCTCTATGAAAATTTCCTGAGAGAGCAAAGAATGTGGGTACCACATATATGTTAGCAAAAAACAAACCAAAAAGCACTCAAATAAACAGGTTAAAGAAATTCTCACTCTTCAGAATAATATTTCTCTGTAATGAATTAGCTCTGTGGTTTTAACATGTGATAAGAAAATGATCTTTTATTTACATTATTTTCTACTCTTCTAAGTTTAAGCGAACTGCTTTATGGAGTTTGTTGTGTTGACCACTGAGCAAGATCTCCAGGACCTTATTGATATTGGTTTCATTGTGATATGTGTTTCCATTGCAATTTCAAACATGATATGGCATCCTCATGACCAGTATCACTTTCAGTTTGCACTCTATTAAGCATGTTCTTCAGTGATCTTCATTTTGTTATTTCTAATTTGAAATCTTCAAATAGACGACATTCTATATCCATATACAGCACACAAAATATTACAAATCCACAGGTTACAAATTTCCTGTGTGATGGTTATAGAACATTAATCCCATCTAGGCATTATAGCAGACTGAATATTTAACTGGGAAGCTACTCTGCATGCTAGAATGCACATACTGCCTTACTTCAAAAAGAGTAACTTCCCCGTAAATATAAGTCATTACACATTTAAGTGACAGAATTTGTTTTCTGAGTCAGAAATTATTGGGGCACTCTGGACATTTTAAAACACAGTTTTGGAATGCAAAGATAGAGAAACTCGAGCACCACACAGCAATTATATTTTTTGTTGGTTGTGTAATATTGACCTCACTGACCATAATGACTTAAATTACCCCAAAAGGGATTATAGTGGCTATCTGACCAAAAAGAAAGCCACAGGAGATGAAATGCAGAGTTCATGAAAATTAGAAAGTAAATTCTGTATGATACATACTTCTATTTGCATTGCATAAGTATGCATAAGTAGTAAGTACATTATTCTTATGGCTTTTTTCCTCAAGCTCTTCTTTTTAGTTTTATCAGAAAAAATATTTATCCCAATACCCAGAAACTACTGCCATGAAAAATGTGATTTCTCACTCCATCATAATTCATTGAAGAAAGTTCCTCCTCACAAAGAAACTGTAGACGTAGATAGGAATTGCATTTAAGCGTATAATCCTGGTGCACCCTTTAATTTAAAGTGCTGGCATATCTTTTCCCAAGATTCTTTTTCTTCATTGTCTGTCATGTTTTAGACTTGAGATACCATCTGACATTGATCATCATCAAAACTGAAATGTAAGCATCATATAAATCATGTAAAGGAATGTAAAGAAAAAAACTGGCTAATGCCAAAGGACACTTTTTGTTTCAACATATTTTTATTTTCAGATCTCTTTGTTTTTCATTAAGATCCCTCCAGATTTATGTGTCTGTGTGTATGTTTCTTGAGATTAAGTAGACTTTGCTGAACAGTCTCCTCCTGTGAATATTTTCCAACTCAAAACATTTTATTTATGGAATACAAGACAACTAACATACGCAGTAATGAATGCTTGAAAAGCTTCTAATTCATAAGCAGGTGCTCTAGACTAACAATGTACTTTGACTTCTAACAAGGGCAGGTATTTCAGAATAGTAAAATACAGTCTGTCATAGCTTACCGAGCTTGATAAAAAATGTGGGAATTTGTGTTATACTGTTCTTTCGTTACCTATGTCATAAAAACTCCTGCGAAAACACAATATAAAAGACAGAGAAAAATATCAAAACAGTGAGTATAAACTGAGTGGTTTCTTCAGCAGAAGTGACCCTTGGGGAATGGTGGAGAAGAAAAACAAGTTTTCAGACTAACACCTGTTATAGTTTTGTGTATGAGCACCGAGATCTGGGAGACTGCCTGATGAACCTTCTGAATGAGCTCCCAACACTCCACCCACACTAGTGATAGACCTTCTTTCCACCTTTCTTTAGATTTTTCATCTTTTCGCCCATAATCCAAAGTTATGTGTTATCTGAAACAAACTAAGTATACTAACATTGGAAAAAACACACCAGGAGTGCGAGGACAAACTGTAGCAGGGATGGGGACAAACTGTAGCAGGAAGTGGTTCAGACGAGTCCTCTCATTTAGGTCCTGCTGAAGAATGAATCTATTAAAGGCCTTCTCAAAACAGTTTCCATATGCAGGCATAACCTACATGCAGAGGCAGCTGTCAAAAGTTCTATTATCTTTAATGGAAGTTTCTATAAAGAGTTCAGAAGGATTTCTGTGCCTGTTCCTGTTTCCTCAGTCCAAGTGTCATGGTAGTTGTAAATAAGACTGAATTCTATTTTCCCCTCAAACTGTGTGCTTACAGAAATTCTGACATCTACATAGCACTGAGTAACCAGCTGGCAAGCACCACAACTGCTATTAGAAGTTAGTCTATCCTCTAAGATAAGTATCAAAAAGACCCTACATTCAGTCAGTCTCTACAACCCTGACACTGAATGCAATAAAATAGATTTTTAATGAAACCTTGTGTCATACTAAAATTATTGCTGCTGTTCTATTTGTAGAACACTTTGAATCCAAACTGTCTAGTGGAGAGCTACACCTGTGATGTGCTCTCCTCAAGCTGTGTCCTCTTGTGGTCAGGCACTGACTGGCACTAGTGGAGATTGGAATGTGATACCAGTTTAGCAGCTTGTGAGCTGTGGCCCCAACCTGCTCTCTTAAACAGTATAGATTAATCTTCTTTGCCAGCTGTTTTTTTGCAAAAAACACCCTGCTGAAAAAATAGATTTCTCTCCTTTAGTATGTTCAGGAGTGATCCTCTGATTCCCATCCTTAGCTAAATTAGTCTTGTAATTTAGTCAATACTGGAAAAAGATATTCTCCAAGTAGGAACATCAGGCCATTATCTCTTAAAGAACACTTACCTTTTTATTTACAGGCGCCACTGGATTGCCTTTTTTCCATTTCCTTAACAGTTCTGTATTGAATCTAACTAACAAATACATGAAGAACCCATTTCAGTGGTCTAAGGTGTTCATGCCACATTTGTGGCCTTAAACCATACCTGAGTTGCCAGTCCTTCAGCCATTGCTTCTAACATTGGAAGGAAGGCACTTTCATTATAATTAACATACCATTTATATGAAATATCCTCCCTTTGCAGCACTCAAGAGTGTTCAAGTAATAAAAAACATAAATTATTTAGTATTTGAGCATCAGATATGAAGTATGATTAGTCCCCATGAAATCTAGAAATAAAAATGGAGTCACAACAGGTAGATCAAACTTAAGCTGAAATCTCCAGTGTGGTTTGTCCCAAAGACATAATGCATGCAGGTCTGACCTTTCCCTTTTCAGAGGAAGGAAGGGAAACTTTAGTTAACACGTTTTTTATTTAGTAAGTTATATGTTTTCAATGAAGACATTTGTCAAAATAGTTGCCAAAGCAGAAGATTCTAGATCACTAAGTATTTAGAAAACCTGTGTTATACCATATGCTTCAAATAAGGCATGATTCTCGCCAGTATGTGTCTGTTACCACATTAGCAGAAATAACTTTTTCTCATTGAAAGGGACTCCAGAGTAGCAGTGGTCAAGCTATAAACATTTTCTGACATTGTGACTTATCTAGAACATCTGAAAAAATCAGTGAATTTCAAATCAGGTGCTAATACTACTGCAGTAAAACTGACAGAACTGTAATATTATTAACTGCAGTTACTATATAATTTTCACTCCAATAAAAAATGAGTTTGAAAGAGACTAGATCTGTTAGTCTTTAACACAAAGCTCAATCATAAACATGTTAAAAGTGTGTAACTTTCAACTCGAGCAAACAACAGAATTCACTTTGACTACAGTTTCCAAAACATATTGATTAAAAATGCCATGATTGGCATTTATTTTGGGAATGGAATGGCCTGAAAAGTGTGACAGCAGCAATACTGGTTTCTTTATCTTATACACAAAAATCCCATGACAACCATCTGTTAGGTCAGCAGATATTATCCAAAATGTAACAATTTTCTTGTGATGCATTTTTTTTTTTTACTTCAGGGTTTCAGAGAATGGACATAATAAATTCTAGCATAGAAGCTAGTATAAGGTTGCAGTTCTTTAAATGAAAAATGAAACTGTGTCAAATTATATTAGATTCATCTTAGATTCCTTATATCTAGTATTAACAAATTCACAGTGTTGATTTACAAAAGATGAGAGATTAACAATAGATTTGCTTGCAAATTTGTAAGCCCAAATAGCTTCAGAAAATCACAGATGGCTGAGATTGGAAGAGACCACTGAAGGTTGTCTGGCCCAAACTCCTTGCAGGGCCGCATAGCTAGTTGTCCAGGTCCATATTCAAATGGCTTTTAAATGTTTCCAAGGACAGAGACTATGTAACTTGTCCTGGGCAACCAGTGCCAGTGTGTGACCCTCCTCACAGTGAAAAAGTGTTTCCTTACGTTCAAAGAGAAGCTGTTATGTTTCAGTTTATGCCCATTGCCCTGTTTTTACATTAAAGAAATTACTTTTGAAGGAAT
The DNA here is from genome assembly GCA_013399945.1 of Ploceus nigricollis. Classification (NCBI taxonomy): domain Eukaryota; kingdom Metazoa; phylum Chordata; class Aves; order Passeriformes; family Ploceidae; genus Ploceus; species Ploceus nigricollis. The sequence goes on from VXBC01013090.1 coordinate 192,896, forward strand.
ATGATGCATATCAGATAGATCATGCCAAAAAAAAAGCAGAAGGACCTTGACTATATTAGATGACCTATGTTCTGCAGAAAGATTACCAGAAAAAAAGGCCACTGACCTCTGCTGCCAACATGATAACCTCCACCCTGTTTAAAATACTTTTCCCTTAGTCATAGAGATTAATATTATTCTGTCTCTGGGTTACCAAAAAAACTATCAATTTTGTGAAAATATGTGTTAAATAATCCAATAACAACCTTTCCTCTGACCCTTAAATATAATCATGGAAATTCTTTTTTTTTATAAAGACAGTTGGGAGTTCTTACTTCAAAACATATATCACTGTGATAGTCCCTCTGACAACCACCAAGCTTTGAAAACAATGGGCTTCAAGGTCTGTTGCACATCATACCTTCTAATTACAGAGCAGCTAATATTTCAGGCCTTAATTTCCAAAGGAGGTCAGTATAGTCAGCTCTTCTGCTTCATGCTTTTTTCCTCAGAGGTCTGTTTTCTAGCAGAGGTCAGCTTAATTTAAAATGTAGGTAAAGAAATGGGTTTATTTCACAAACATCCTCTTCCACTTTTTCTGTCCTTAATTTTCCTTCGTAGAAAGGATGGGAAAGCACTACTCTTCCTTAAAAAGAAAAAAAAAAGGAAAAAGAAAAAAAGGCAAAAAAAAACCCCAAACCAATTCATTTCAATTTCTAAATAATTTTACTCTAGTGAAAACTTGTTAACTATTAAATTCATATGCACAAAAACTAGTACAGCATTGGTGATCTAAATTGATACAAATAAAAAATCCTTCTTTGTATATTCCCACCACTGATTATGGAAAATGACAAGACTTTCAAAAATATAATGTCACAGTACTAAACAATTTAACAAATATCACTGATCATTCCTGAAGTCTCTAAAATAGTATTGAAGTACCTTATATTATTCTAAGATTCAATCAGCAGGTGCAATTGAAGTCAAAGGATTGCTTATTTGCAATATGTGAAAGTGCCTGAGGATCTGGAGTGTAAACTTGTTTATTTTTCATGACCACGATGGAGTTTTACATTGGACTTGTCCATTACGAGGTTTGGTATATCTTAATCAAAGTATCTTATTGGAGTAAATGAGTCTGAACACAGCAATTCCACGTGTGGAAACTATCATGGATTTATCTCTCTAAATCCATGTGAAATCATTCAGACCAGTGCAGTGCAGTCAAAGTAAAGCACCGGTACATAATCAGCTCCTGTCACCTCCTGTTCTGTTCTGCTGCCCCCAGCGCTGGTGGTTGCACACCATGCTGTGCTGCCAACTGGGTACTGGTGATGCTAAGTGTTGTCTTCTGCCTACCAGAACAGGATCACCTTCCTACAAATGGCTTCTGTGCATACTTCGGAAAATCAGCAATGAATTTCATTTATCAATGCAACTGTAAGTGCACAGAAAGTTCTCAGTTATACTTAATATATTTTCCAGATGAAGTCCCCCAAGTTCAAGATGACAGAAATTGCCTATCACTGGCAAACTGACCAGTTGATAGCTTATTGTTTACCTTATCTTTGCAAATTGTATGCAGCAGAAAATTCAATGACCTCCCAAAATCCCTCAAGTCCAATTTTACGTAAATTATTTTACATTTTTTTTCCTTCCTACAGAGGCTGTGTCTCTCTTATTCCTGCACCATGACATGAATCTTGCCTGATATCATGTCTCAGCTATAAAGGTGACAATCTCCTTCCCTGAGAACAATCACCATTAGAGTTGTTATGCAACTGACCTGCTGATTTTTACAGTCTGTTTTTTTGGGTTTAGCTTCTCATTGAATAAGCTTTCCATCTTTCTCTACCAACAATATTTGGCAGCCTATCTCAACTAGTGACTCTGTTAGTGTCAAAATTGTCACATATAATATGAAATTTAAAAACTATATAATTTATATTTTCCTCTATGTCTTGAGAAATAACAAAGATACAATTGTGTTGGAGATGTAGTCAATGCTAGGAAAAACAAAGAGAGCTTTTAATTCTGTTTGAAATTATTCTAATCAAATGAACCCAAAAATATTCCTCTAAATCACCACATTTAAAATATTTACTGTTAAGAAAATAAAATTAAAGAAGCATAATTTAACAGTGGAATGGATATTTCTTCAGGATAAAAAAAAAATCAAAACAAAACAGTTTTACTTAAATTTTTATTCCAGATTAAATTTTAAAAAATCAGATGAAAATTTATTTTCCCATTGCAATCCATGAGTCTAAATAGTTGTAAACCTAGTAGCAAGTACAGATCTCAGGGCCTGGAATAAACTCTATCTGTCTATGTTGCCATGCTACAGAAAAAGGAAGAAAAAGTATAAGCTACAATCACTCTTCACGCCATGCATCTTTTTACTTCCCAGAAAAAAAAGAGAGATACAACTCACTGGTAGAGATTTAGTCCAGGACCACTAAGAAGATATGCGTTCCCTGCAGAAATTCTATATTTCTGAGTTCATACTACAATGAGATTCTGAGTCTTTTCTGACAAGTAACTGGCTCCTTTTAGTAACAGTTGGCAGAAGGAAACTGTTAATCCTTACCAGTTCTCAGTTCAACAGTTCCCAAACTAAATCCTGTCTATTTTTCATTTTCATGTGAGAAAGTACTGTACTACTTGGAATGCACTATATAGCAAAAAACATGAAGTTTTTGTAATAAAGTCTGGTGAACATAAATAAAATGCCTTTCTACAAAATGATTTATTATTATATATACTGTATTATGCATTTTATATTTCATTGTATGTAATATGCATAACAAGTATAATACCTTTTATATTCTCTATTGTGTTTTATGTGCTATGTGTTAGTATATAAATTGTTATATTATGTATATATCTATATGTGTATTGAAAAATATCCTTCATGGGGCTAGAGGACATTGTGTAACGCTAGAAATTGCTGGCTAGGAGTTTCAGAACTCCTTGAACAATTTTAGTCAGCTCCAACAAGAACCTCAGTTCTGACTTCAAGCTGATGGAAGGCATTGGAGAGGTCTTGAAATTCTTTATGAGACAGAGGGCTACCACCCTGTACAAGAACTAAGTCTCATTTCTTGCACTTTGAAGCTGAGGAACTAGTCTGAAAATGCTGAAGCTCTGTTGGTTTGTCACCCATCTTTGGGGAGTATCTCAGTCTGTTTTTTCAAAGAGCAATTGAATAACAGAGGTGTCAGTCAGAAACAAGGAACTGATGCCTTTTTCAGGCTTACCTAGAAGCAGAGGCCAGATAAAGTTAAAAAGATAAAAGTGGATACATTTAGTGAAGGGCCTTCAGATACTTTAAGGGCAGATGAAGCCTCCTAAGGGGCTACACCCAAAATGGAAAATGGTTACGAGTTTTTCAGACAGATACAAGTTTGGTCTATTTACATATCAGGGGTTAATCTCCCAATTATGGCTTCAGGTAATGAAGTAATATTCCCCCAGTTTGCTCTCCCCCTCCCAATCCACTGTTGTTTATACTTTTTGGGGCTTGAGGCTGTAGGGTGTCCTTGAGTTTCCAGTCTAGAGGAATTGTTTTGTCTGACCAAGATGTGTAGCTAACACTTTCTATGGCGTTTAGAGTTATGCACCAATGCAGTACAGGATTTGAAAAATATAAAGGCTAAAATCTTAAGGCATCACATCAGGACTGAATAAAGAAAGGTACCCCATGCTGCTTTTCATTGAAAGTTCTTTGCCCTTTAGGTTTGTGGTACCTAAATCTAAACTACTGTATCTAATGCTATAAAAAGGTATAAATTGATGAAGGGCAGAGGTGGGCAATCGGAAGGTAAATGGGTATAAAAAAGTTGGTTTGAAACTGCTTAAAATATGTTCTTAGCCACTGCAGCTGCAATAGTGCTACATGAAAGGTGACTAGGACCTCACCAGACTTTTTACTATCCATCTTTTTGTGGCTTCTTCCCACTGAATCTCCAAAACCACAACGAGAGAGGAGCTTTAGCACTTAATATTGAGATGCAACTTGCCAGATACCACTCTGGCACTACAGGATTTATTCCTGCCCTACATATTATTTATTCCGCCCTCAACCAGAAAGGCGTCAGGTGGAGAGGCCTCCTTGTTTACCCATCACACAAGGATGAATGATCTTGAAACCTTTGAAAATGCGCTGAACTTCTCAGATCTTTCTACCGTACTGGGCTAGAGAAAGCCTTGGGTTTGGAATCTGTGTGTACTTGAGTTTAGTAGAACTCACTAAGGGAAATTCACACAGCCAGTCACTGAACATTTAATGAGTCTGCAATAAATACGAACTATGTTCTATTAAAACAAAAGAGTTAAACCTTGGTACAAACATTTGAAGGAACAATTACAGAAGTAAGGCGTGTAAGGAACCATGTACAAAATGCACGGAAGAGAATTATCTTAAGGTACATGTCTCTATGCCATCACTGGATAGCACACATTTTTTGTTACATCAGCCACCTGTAAAAACACGCTTTGGATGCCTTTAGGAATCAAAATTTGTGCTAGATGCTCATGTTTAGGTTATAGACTCCTACTCAAAGTGTCATGAATGTTGCATTCTAGTTGTTAAGTCTGGATTTATCATCAAGTACTTTAGAAGAACTGAGATTTTTGCTCCGCAGTGCTCAGTTTCTCCCAAGGCACTATTACTGATGTATTTGCTTACTCCTACATATGCTTAGGGCCTTTACGATTTCTGCTGAAGCTATAAAGTGTGTGAAGAACTCTCCTTTTTCTCTACTCCGTCAAGAACACTTTGGTGTTCTCATGCAGTTTTATCTGGTCTCTGGAAAGAAATGCCTCTGTCAGTAACTTTTTGAGCTGAAAGGTCTGGAAATGTCTGACACCCCTTCTATTTACTTCTAGCCTCAGAAAATCAGTTGACTTGGGAAAAATAGAGTAATCTGAATACAGTAAACACGGAAAGAGACCCACATTACTTTGAGAGGAGAGATTTTGTTTCTGTATATTTTCCTCTTGCTTTTGTCCAAAAAAAATGGTTATGGTATGTGGGCAGAGTGGAAAGTAGTGACCAGAATTAGGAGGTAAATTAATGGAATATCCATGCTATGTATAAAGCAAATATGGAAAACAAGAGAATGAACATGAACATGTAAAAACATTTAATGTGTATGATTCTTGTATGAAAGAATTTTGTGAATGTAATATTTTTTCATAGGCAAAATATGAAAGTATTCTATAAATATTGCAGCACATACCTAAATAGAAGATCACTAAGCACATTTTTCTGAGAACAGACAGACAGATTGTATGTGACATTGCTTAGAAAGGCACTTTTCCATAAAGGACTTGAGAATGTTGGTCAGTTCCAGTCTGTATCAGTGTGAATTGCATAACTTTAGATGATAAACAGAAAGGTGGCAGGTAATTTCAAAAAACTAGATTTTATCATTTCTAATTCATCAGTAATCTCACTCTTCATTGTCTGACAGTGGAAAAAGTGGATCTCTGAATCTACACTGTCTGATCCACTTTGCAACATGAAGTATTGGAGCAGCTGGGGTAGAGTTGAACACTAAATATCAGAGAATCAGGGGTTAAAGATGATGGCAATGACAGAGAGACAAAAGGAGCAGCAGTGTATCCAGCTGCTGGAACAATAAAATTTAGCCAATAAAACTGTCTTTCTTATCTAAATAGGCAAAATTATCTGTCAGTGTTAATCGTTGTGCTAGGATCTAGATTAATAGAATCTTATATTGTAGCTTTTGTCACCTATAGCTCCATCTTGTTCAAATTTTATGTAAATCCTCACCCCCATGCGTAGAGGAATGCTGCCAAGTTGTGGTTTTAGTTCTGTAAGAACTCATGCACTTATTAGGGATGAGGTCACTAATAAGCCTTCCTAAAATTTTTATCATTACTTCCAATTAAAACATTTTTGGTCTAGGATTTAAATATATTCCTGCCATATTTGGGACCTAATTATTGCCGTGTTGTGACACTGTGGGGGGAGACATTTGTGCCAACCTCCTGCAGATAATTCAGAAGTGACACTGACCCATGTGTTTTATTTGTCCTTGATAAGAAATATACAAGACAAACAAGTCACTATTAATAGTAAGAGATAAATTTGCTCTAAAAATCCCCTTATTTATAATATCTGGAGTTGTTGCATCATCTAGAAAGAAACATATTCTAACAGAAGTTATTTTTACCTCTGCCATTGAACTTTCAAACAATGTTATGGTGGTAGCATAACAATGCTCAAGCTCACTTCTTTTTTGTCAGCAATAAAATGTAGAATCACTGTTATATATACCACAAGTTCCTTTTTTCACAAGAAACAGTCCAGCAAGTGATAGAAAAAAGCATGTAGGCCAGGTAAGAGACTGCATGTAGTGTGACAGTTGTGATTGTCTTTGGTTCTTGCCCTGCTCTGGTTTGCCTTCGCTGCCTCTGTTGGTTCCTGTGTGGTGAGCAGAGGACAAGCTTCGGGCTGTGGGCTGGTCACAAGCACACAGCTGCCCCCATTCCTGCAAGGAGAGGCTGCAACATGGAAGGGCAGCTCATGAAAAGGTAAAGCACAGTGCTACTGTCAGAGCAGAGCACAACCAAAACCTCACTGTTCAGGCACAACAGTACTGAGTCTATCAATAGTAACTGATGAGCATTGTCATTTTTTGGACACCTGCATTTCATTTATTTAAAATATTTAATCAGCCTTACCCTCAAAATTGTCTCAAAACCTTCAACAGAGCAAACCCTTGGGCATATCCTTGTTTTTCCAAGCGAGAACATACCATAAGAGGAATTTCTGCAGTCTTGTGTAGTTTGGCAGGCTTCATGGAAGTCTTCTGTGTGGTAATTGTCACAAATACATTAATAATTTACTTCATTACATTTTGAACAGGTTGTGAAAGAAAACAAGAATGTGTGCCTTGGCTGAAAAGTACTACAAAAAGGCATGTTTCTTCATTTTATCTGTTCCAAGAATCTGTTATCTACAGATATCTGTTATCCTATTTTCTTCAAATACATAGCTTGCCCTATTGAAATGCTGTTTAAGATGAGTCATTTTGAGGTTTGGGGCAACAGCTTTATATACAGTAGTTTATTATTCATGTGAGTGATTTGTTAATTAAGTAAACTATCTAAAAATCAAACAATGAATAACTGGGTTTTTTCAATTCCAGTCATTCACTAAAGTATCATTCAGGAATTGGGAGCTTTTGAATTCTGTCTTCTTAAGTGACAACATCCAAAGACCGTCATGATAAGCTTTGTTTCTGTTAAAGTACCAGATTAAGGACTCCTAGAAATTGAAATATTTTCTTAAATCCCTGTTATCTTTTGTACCCTTTAATTTTTTAAAACCAGGAAAAAGAATCTTTGCAGAATCCAAAAAAGAAAGTAGGATTTTTTTCCTGACTCTGAAATATGGTGGAATTTGCCTGCCAAGCATATATTTCAGAAGAAAGCAATGTTTGTGGGATGAAATAATTTGGAATCAACTATCAAGTTTATCTTGAATAAAAAGTTCAATCATTCAAATCTCTGAATTATAAAAATTGTAATATAATTTAGGTAGGAAGCCTGCAAGTCCTTAATCCAGCCCCCAAATAAGGTTAACTTCAGCTAGAGGAAGTTGTTCAGAGCCATGTCCAGCTGAGGTTTGAAAGTCTCTAGGATGAAAATTTCACCACTTTATGCTCTTTTTTTGTTTTTTGTTTTTAACATGTATCTAAATGGAGTTCCACTTGGAGCAACGTGTGTCATCTGCCTCTTGATGTTTCACTGTGCACCTCAGAGAGGGAGTTGGGTGCATCTTCCCCAGAACTTCTCTTAGTAGTTGTCAGTTGTGACTCAACATCCTCCAAGCTCTCTCTGCTCCTGGCTAGTCCACCTCAGCTGCCCCACAGGACACAGGCTTAAGGCCCTTTGCCACCCAAGTCACCATCCCCCGGCCTCTCTCCAGTTTGGTGATGTCACTTTTGTTACAGGTGGTGGGTAATATTGGGCACTCTATCCTGGATATTGGGCTGTATTCCAGTCCTTGTAAGGGATGAGCAGAGAGATCCTGCACAGTCTCCATCCTAAGAGGCCTGCAAGCCTAGACTGGCTAAAGCCCTGAGCACCCTGGTGTGACCTCACAGCTGACCTTCCATCCTGAGTTATCCTGTGTCTCTGTATGTCACAGCATAGGCCACAGCACTTGCCACAGTAAAGATGGCCACAATACACAGAATATCACCATGCAATTTCAGAAGGCTTCAACCCATACAGAGTAATACCATATCACCTCAGAAGGCTGCCAGCATCTGCCCTTCTCGTTCTTTAGCCCAACCATTTATACCCCTCATGTCCATGCATTGCACCTGTGTGCCTTCTGTTCCCTTTGGTGATTGCTCAGTGCACCTGGGCACTCCATGTCTCATTGCTTTCCATGCTGTTCACTTGCTTTTCACAGTTGTAGCCCATTAGGGATGAGGCTGGCTGCAGCCCCACTCCCCGACACCACAAACTGTGTACCTACATCTGTAAGCAGTGACCTCCCTTAAACTGCTGACTTGCACTTCTGCTGGGGCCGCCCAGTAGACACTTAGCCTGGGTCACCCCAAAGGCACATGTCTGACTCGTGCCTCTGCTGCTCTTGAGAAGCTGAGATAACAGGAGGTACAAGACGCCCCAGTCTCATTTGGGGTACATTCATTATATTTCAGTAGTGACACACTTAAATCTATGAACAGACACAGGGTTAGCTAAGGGTTGAACATTTAAAAATGAGTGGGCAGTGCAGCTTAAATATGACATATTGAGGTTATTTATTTCTCATTAAAAAAACAATTCCTGTTTTATTTTTCTGTTAACAGCTTCTTCTGTTAAGTGAGGGCAGAATATGAGCGACAGTTTATTTGTCTAAAACAACACTGCTCTCATTCCCCTTCCACTTTTTTTCTAAATGAAAAGAAAATCAAACTTTTTGCAAGTTTCTGACCTTTCTATGACCCTGTATTTACTTGCCAAACACATGTTAAGGCAGAGTGAAATTGCTTTTATTTCTGATATAAAAGTACATACTCTGTGGCCAAGTGCTTTGCTAAGAAAGAATACCTTGTCCATTTTTCACTTTTGTAAAAAGCAAAGAGAATCTGTTCATTTTACAGAAATGAAAAGTGAAACAGGCATTATTTATAACATCTGCCAAAATCTGGCCAGGCAAACACCTCTAGCAGCTCTGGAGCAAGAATACTGTTGGCTGTATTTTCTCAACTCCCCTGTGTACACCTGAAGAAATTTCTAAATATACTGATGGCTTTTTGCATATTAGTAATAAAGAACAAGAGAACAAAATAGCAACTGATAATGTTATGTAGTCACACATTATTACAAGGCCACTGAAAAATTCAGTGAGTGATTAATCAGCTGAATGGTTCATTTTCCTTGGGGGTCTAACAAACAATTAACATTGATTAATGAACCAATTTATTTCCTTTTGTAAAAATATAGATTGAAATGAACAAAGCTATTGTCTGTCTGTCACTAGATTGTCCCAGTGAAATTAATGAAAAATACAAGCTATAAATGGGGAAAAAAAGATAAAGATCAGTGTAAAATTCAGACAGGGAAATTTTAGCAGCTCCTGCAATTTAAAATCTATTACTATTTTTTAAAAAAATCTTTATATTTCAAGTTTCTAAACACAATTCAGACATACAGTACCTTGCTGGCAGCAGTGGATACACAAGGGCCATTCAAATCATAATGCACTCCCTTGCTCTATGACTGGAAGAATTCCTGCTTTTATAGCAGCACCCTAGGAAAGCGTGAGACATCCTCAAAGCTGAAAGACAGTAAAGAAATTGCTCTGAAATCTACAGAAGAGATGGCCACTGGGATGTTTTCTATTTGATCACATCAACATTTCCTGTAGAACCCTGAAGCAATAATATCAAACTCCAGGCTGTCCTTCAATGCATTTGGCTTTCTCACTATTTTTTGTTTACAGAACCCTGATGCTTAAAAGGCCAAATCACTGATACTTTTATATAGAGCAGTGGGTAGATCCTGATGTAATTAAATTTCTTTTAATTAATTCCCTTCTCCCAAAATAAGGGACTCAATTCCAGTACTGAGTGTGAAACAACCTGCAGGCTAGAAATGACACAAAGAACCAGTGAATATATAGGTAGATGCCAATTGTCTCACCTCTGGGCTCTAAGAGCACGATTGCTTATTAAGGGGATGGCAGACTTTGGCTGGAACTCTTGGAGAAAAAGCAGAGAGATCAAATAATTGTTCCACAACTCTATAACTTGGACCAATGCAAATAATAAATATGCTTTTTATTTGGAGAATACATTTCCTGTTCTTTTAAGAGTTTGCCATGTTCCTGTGGCAGAACATTTACTTAAGTCTTACCAAATACTCACTTTGATTGCTGCAAATATCTATCAGAACCATGCAAAGATGATGATTATACTAACACTTCTTGCCCTCTGGAAGAGAAAATAAGGCAAGGTGCTTTATGAACACCTTATCAAATAGTAATTTCATGCTGCTACTACATAGGCAAATACAGGCTAATGAGAAAAACTTGGTGACAGAAATAATTTAGGAAGAACAGCTCATTGACTAGTGAAGATTTTAGTGTTCTTCAAACCAAATGTTGCTTGTTACACATATGAGATTTGGTCTGCCTATCCGGAGCTCAATTCTGACCTCATTAGAGAGCTTAACAAAACTCATCTTCTTTTATGGTGATTGCCTTTAAAGACACTTGGGCCTGACAAAGCGCATCAACAGTAGTAGGTAAATAAAGAGAACTAGGAAAAGTAAATAGGAAGAGGAGATTAAAAGGTGCTTTATGCTGCTGCATGCAATTAAAGTTGAAATACAAGGGCTTCAGCAGCAGGAGCAAAGCATAACACATCAGGGTTTTCTTTTTTCCTTTTAACTCTACAGTCTAGCCCTTTGTCTTCCCCCCAGCTCCACAGCTGCCTTTATCAGTGTTCAGAAGTAGCTGTGCCCCATTCAGGTTTCAGTTATTGAGAAAAGGTCAACAAGAGGCAGGAGAAAACATTAAACAAATCTTATTTAGCTTTTTTCATCAAACATAAAGCTAACAGTCTCCTGGTACCCACAAATTTCTGGAGACTACAAATGCTGGGCAGATGAGCAGGAGGTCTTGGAAACAGAGGTAGTTAGAGAAGCTGATAAAGGAAAACAAATAGCTACACCAAGGAGATCAAGCGAAAGCATGATCAAACAAAGAAAGTGCAGTATGTTTATCATAATCTGTTCTCTAAATTCTGGTTTGATATATTATTTTCCAATTATTTTTCTAGCCTTTTTCTATTCCATGTTCAACAAAATAGTCCCAGAAACAAGGGCTGAGACAATGAAATTTAATAGAGGGTTTTTATTAAAGAAAATAGAAATTTTCTATTTGCACGAGTAGGAGAATTGATTTTGCTTCTCTGCTATTAACACACCTGGCACAGTACTGTGGGACAATTAATGTATTTGTACTGGCTTCATACACAGGTTTTAAACCCCTCATCATCCACCTGGCTCAAATCTGGTGCAAGCCTGCTGTCTTTTTCATATCAGAAACACAACGTCACGATGAAGGGGATGTGCAGAATGGCACCACCAGCTCATACCTTGGTGATCCAGGGACTTGGGCCCCATCTTAAGCAGGCCCTGCTTACCAAAGGTTGTACAGATGAAGCTCAAGTGAGATGTGACTGGAAGCAACCTTCTGACTGATAGTGACCACCATGTGTTCCCTTCCAGAGCTTCTTCCCATTACTTCTGCCCAGCCCCTCACTGGAGACCTCAGTTCCCAGGTGTGGTCTCTGCCTTGCTGCCCCAAAAAGTATGGGGTGGCTGTTGCCTTCAGCCTGTCACCTCAGCAGCACTGCAGGGACGGTCTCAGTGACACCCTGGAGAGCTGCCCCTTGGCAGCTGGAGCAGGGAGGCAGAAGCATTAACAGTGACTCTTTCCCCTGAGCTGAAGGGACAGATGAACTTCCCTTTCCATGCCTCTCCTCAAGCTAGCAGAACAGGGGATGTGATCAAAAATTTTTCAGAACTGTTCTGAAATGTGTTCTGTTTCTTGAATATTCAGGTGGTTTTTGGGAAGAGTTTTGTTCATTGTTGGATATTTCTGTCTGTCCTCGCAAGTCATGGCAAAATATTTATTTTCCTTGCAACTTCTTTACCTGGTAGTTATTAATGGTTTCTAGCATCTGTTCATTTTCCCTGTTTGGAAGTACTAAATCAAAAAACCACATAATTAATATGCTATTGTGGTAAGTAACTTATTTTTATCACTCTTTTAAGTCTCACAGTCCTCTTCAGGCTACTTTCCTCCCTTAATGGTTTTGAATCCATTCCCATTTTTAGAGAAAGCTCAAGTACATCCTTGTTTTCATTGCTGCAGTTTGATTTCTTTTTGCTTTGTTTTACAGTCTGAAATTTTCTCTCAACTCTTTTGTTTTTCCTCCATAGCTGAATGATTTCCTGCGTGAATCATACAGATTATAAGCTAGGCTGAATGCTACAAAATGTAGAAATGCAAGATTCCTCTATAAAGAAGGTCTGCTACAGGTCTGTAGTTTTAAACTAGCATGCCTGAATTACAAAAATGTTGGCTATGAAGAGTCTATATAAAACTGATGCCATGAAATAGGCACAGGGGTCTTCAAATTTCAAGGAAAGTCCACAGTACCTTAATGATTCAGAACAAGTTAAGCCTCAGTTTTTCTGACTCTTAAGGTCTAAGGATGCATTGTCTGAATTATTTTGAAAATAGTATATTTAAAGGGATACCAGTCTTTTTGCTGACACTGCACTGCTCTTTGAGGAGATAAGCATTGATTTTGCTGTTGTACAAGGAAAAATAGGTGTTCTTAACCTCCTCGTTATTCTTTCCATTCTCAGAATTCTCATTTAAAATCTTCACATCCCAGCAGAAATGATGGGATATGTATCTCATTGTATTTGGAATTGGAAGAGAATATACATTTTTAAGAAGTTTTATGTTAAAAAAATTTGCTGTCAGAAAGTTATCATATTTAATTGAATATAGGTACAGAACCACAACATAATTAAATAAATAAGAAAGAGAAGCCAGAATATTCATGGCCACTGACTTCTCTCTTCTTGACTCTTTCTAGTTCTGCACAGTAGTTTCTCCCATGGTTCCTAATAATGGCCTGAGCTTATTTTATCCATGAGGGAAAAAAAGACTGATCTTTTGATAGTTGCTCCTGATTTGTTTGAGGGAAAGTCTAACTCCCAGCTACTCCTCTACTTCGAATTCATGATGCTTAATATATTCTTTCCATCACAGCTAGGCACAATGGTTCCCATTTTTACAATTTCCTCCATGCTTCCTGACATCTAAAATTTGTTGCTGTCCTTAAGAGGACTGGAAAGTTTGCCGTAATAAGTCCTGCCTTCAGATTTTGTAGGCCTGAAGTCTTTCACATAAATGCCCTCAGTATTTCAGACATAAAGAAAAGGAATAACTAAGAGGAGGCTTTCTAACCTGCTCCACTCTGCATGGAGCAGTGAGAGACAAGATCTGAGCAACCTGGTCTAAGGTAAGGCATCCCTGCCCATGACAGGGGGTGGGAACTGGATGATCTTTAAGGTCACTTCCAACCCAAACCATTCTATGAATGTAAGAGGCCAACTTAACTGCAAACAGACCTTGAATACAGAAGAAACCAATTTCTGATAATTACACAAGTCTTTCAAAACAATGTTAAATACTGTAGGAAAAGAGCAGATGACACTTTTCATTATATTACCTTATGACCCTCATCCTTGAGAGCTCTAGAATTTCCTAACACTCCCCTAATAGAAGCTTTGGTGAACATCACTACAGCAACAATTCAGGGGTGAAAGCAGGAGAACTGGTGTGCAGAAGTATATTTAGTGACACAGTGAACTGCTACCATAAAGAAAATCAAGTGAGTGATCAGAAGAATGTAGGGACTTCCGAGATGTCTGTTTGAACACAAAAAAAAAAAAAAATCTGTGAAGCTTCACTGAGCAGTCTCTGTTAAAAAAGTGGGTAGCGTTGTACTAGATTGTGTTATCCGAAACATCTTCTTAAATTAAAAAAATAGTGCAAGTTTATGGTTGTGTGGTTGTGGGATTTTACACCTCCTGAAAGGAGGTGGGAGAATTCATCTTACTGTTGCTGATACCTTTGGTAACATCTGCAACAACTAAAATTTAAAAGGGTACAAAAAAATTGCTTTACATCATGGATCTGCCATGGGTATAAAATGGACCACATAGAGAGGATACAAGCAAGTAGATAATAGTGTTTTAAAGATAAAAAGAAATCTGCAAGCTTCATATTAAGAAAAGCCAATGGGCATAAGGAACACCTGTAATAGAGCAGCAGGAAATAACTCAATTTGAACAACAATAACAGCATAAAATGAGGCAACGAATCTGACAAATGGATATGTGGATGCATATCCACTCCCATCTGGGAGACAGGAACTCTCATGTTACAGTACTAGCTGAAAAACACGAAGATGCAGTCTGTATGGATTTGGAGAAGTAAGCAGGGGAATGCATCACTTTGCCTCAAAGCAAGATTTAGATTTACTGACCTTTCTCTATGTCCTGCGCTGCCAGGAGAGCCCAGAGATGGCATAGCTGGCTACCATCCCTGCCTCCCTCCCTCCCTCCCCACAGAACTTCCAGCACTGGGAGGAAGAAGGGTTCAGGGCACCGGGAGTGCATGTCAAGAAGAGGCTGTTATTCAGAGTTACACTTGAAAGAAGGGGCATAGAGAGCCACAGAAATAGTGAGAAACTGCCACACAACTCTCAGTGCTGTCAGCACTGAGAATACACCTTAGGGTCCTTTATTCTTGAGTGCTTGCACTGTGAAAATCTATCTTTCAGAAAATAGGTTCTCAATGGTTTTTGAAATTCAGGTCCTTTGATGTGCATGAAAATGGACACCAGTATTTTGAGGCATTTAAAGTACCAAGTTCCTTCTGAAAAAGGTTATTAATCCTTTGTCTCCATATATACACACTTAGAAACCTTGGAGTTTGGCTACAAAAATGATTACAAAAGCCTTAAGCACTTTTAAAGCCCTGACTATCAGTGACTGGAAAGTTTATGACCTCTTTTGAGCCTTGTTGGTGGAAATGTAATGAAATACTGCCGTGTTGCACAGCTGACATTTTCAGATGTGTAGATCTTGAGTTTTTCCACATCCTTGATTTCTACAAACAGAGAAATCTTGCTGAAAATTCTTATAAAATTTTCTATTAACCCTTTTATAGTCTTCAACGTTAGTTACTGCTGTTGAATTTTCTTCACTTTCTTTGAGGATAGGGTATCAACTCAGAGCCTTGCCCTGGACTCTGCCTGCAGTCGGATTCACAACACAAAGTTCCCCTTATTGCATTATGCCATGCATGACTCAGGGTATTTGGTGAATTAAAGTCACAGTACTAACAAATTAGCATGGAGAAAAGGCACAACAGTGATACTATGCAAGGACAAAAATGAAGAACTCTTTCAGGTGTATGAGCATCTCCTTAAAAACTGGGAATGACAAGGGAAAAGATAAAGGAATGTACTGAAGCAGATCGAATAGCTCAGTGCTTTGTAGAGTGATGTGGGTTGGAATAGTCCTTCAGCATCACAAGACATTAAACAAAAGTCATGCAGGTTCTGACCAAAATACTCTGGTAAGTACTATTTTCTAAAAATGGAGCAAGCCCAGCCTGCCTGGAGGACTTGCATGAGCAACATCTAAAATACCAGCAACAGAAAGGCATGGTAAGATCCAACTGTTTACTCAATTCCATTCTGATGTGTTCTGCTGTAAGACCTGTTGAAAGTTGCCTGTAACAAAACATGAGAGACCTACACAACCTGGATATAATTCTCATAGAAGGAGTTAAGGAGAATTCTCACTTCAGTTTAGCAAAGACAAGGCATTCACTCATTCATCCTTATCTTACTGGTTTAACACCTGTAGTATTCCCAAACAATAGACATGAATTGTGCTAATGTAATTAAAGCAATGTTATAAAGATGGCCGGAGAGTTTAGTGACCAAGAAATGTTATTTGGATTATGTATTCCATTACTGCCCATCGTTAAACAGGAAGTATCATGCAGTCAAGGAACAGGAACAGAACATTTTAGGTTCAAGACAATACTTTTTAGAAATGACAGGATGAAACTGCAAGGGCACAGAAACTCTGTGAATTGTTTCCCTGATAGAGACATAATCAAGGGACTAATATTCCCTGAAATTATGTGAAGTGCAGGCAGATGCCTGTGAAGTTGCAAAGATAGGGGAGTGTCATTCACAGATCTGAGACTTTGGAAAATTTGTGTTTAGGAAAGTCACTTTTACATGCCCAGAGAGTGGGTAGGAAAGAAGTATGTGGACTAGAGTCTGAATATTTTTATAATTGGTTGTTTTTCCACTCTTTCATTACCATTCCCCTTCAAAGGAAGGTAGAGGAGACGTTTGAGTGACAGTTCTACACCCTCCCTTCCTCCCTTTCCAACCAGACCATT
Organism: Ploceus nigricollis; assembly: GCA_013399945.1. Lineage (NCBI taxonomy): Eukaryota > Metazoa > Chordata > Aves > Passeriformes > Ploceidae > Ploceus > Ploceus nigricollis. The sequence goes on from VXBC01013090.1 coordinate 209,445, forward strand.
TGAAGTCCTGGGGGGTGAGGTATTTGCAGCTTGGAATGGGCCATTTGAGTCATATTTCACTGAATGGACTTAGGAAATTCATCAGACTTCTAAAGGGCAGCACAGCCTGCGTGGTCAATATGCAATAGCCAGTTAAGAATCTTATAGACCTAATGTCAACAGAAGGAGGCAGTAAAGTAAGGTGAAAATCTGAACAGCAACTCTGGAAAAAAGAAAATATTTTAGAAAATATGAGTAAGATGTAAGCAAGAAGTTTATACGTGTAAAACGGTTGCCAAATAAGGTACCAAGTAAGAAAATGCCTCAAGGATATAAGATGTAAAGGAACCCATAAGACAACATTCAAATTAGATCGTATCCCATTTGGAAGCAGTGTGAGATACAGAGCAAATAAAATTTCATCTGCTATAGGAATAGATGTGCTTGAAAATAACCATTTCAAGGTGCAAGTCATTCACCCCTCAAAAAAAATAAGCCATAAAAAGGAATAGATGCTCCCAAGTTGTCAGACCATCAGCCTCTTCTGAACTCTTCCTTCAAAGAGAAGTTTACTTCTCCAAAGACTGACATATTCTGCTGCTGTAAAGTCATTTCACTGGAATAATTTCTGGAAGGGAAGCAAAGAAGTATTGAAGAGACCTAAAGCACAAAAGAAAATACTTGTCCCTAAAATTTCTGTGTATCTTGGAAAACTCCATCCCTTCCATTTTATAAAAAAAGACAATAGTGGATTTATGGAAAATCCAATCCATTTGTCCTTCCAAATTTAACAGGTGCTTTCACATTGCTTTTCCAGATGAGACTATTCTAAGAAAAGATAACTTATGCAGCTGAATGTTCCCAGAAAGGATACAAAGGATTGGATTAGTCAGAGAAACTTCGAAAATTAATTACTAAATATGAAGCGTTTTATTTTAATAACCAATTTTTGTTTCCTCCTATTTACAATTTTTAAAAACTAACTGAAGACATAAGTTCTGCGTTTACATATTTCCCTGTATCTCACAAGCACAAGTATCTCTATCCCCTTTCTTAGAGCAACTCCAGATCATCATATCAATATTAAAATATACTCTCATACACACCTTTTTTCCATTTAATTTTCCTAGGAAATTTATCAAAGCTGTGGTCAGATGTTTGCTATATGATATTCCTGCTAAGAATTAACATGTGGTCACTGTGATGTTAATGAGCAATCTGAAAATATGGATTACAATAGAGTGTACACACTGTTACTCCAGTGAATGAAACTGATAGTAGAAAGCCATGGTATCAGATCTCCATTTTTATAGCTGAACCTCACACTAATACTGCAGTAGGTATTATTGCTGCTAATTCAGAAGCTTTTTGGTGTTTCCTCCTGTATATTTTTGCTCATCTAAACAATTATCCAACTGAAAATTACAGCTTTTCTGTGTTATAACATGAAAAAAATATATGTTTCTCTAAGTTTCCTTTATCTTCCTGGAAGCTGATATTGACATATTTTGTGTGTTAGTGCAGTGAAACCTTACTAACTATTGACACTGGTTTACTAGTCTTCATTCAGATGAGTAAAAATTAACATTTCCATTGCTTCAGTATCATCTTCTGCAAGTAGATATTTTCATGTTAAAACTTGAGGGTTTTTCACAGAAAAAAAAATTAACAAAAGAAGTAACAAAAGAAACAACTCTCTTCAGGTAAGACTTAAGCACAAAAAATGTAGTCACATCCATGCTGCTGTAAGAAGAGCAGAAGGAAAAGGATGAGGGGCTAAGCAATTGGTTTGGATTAAGGGTTCCCAGAAAACTGAAGTTTCAAAATCACAGCTAAGTGGGCCTTTTCCCCTCTCAAGTTTTAGGAATCAAAATGTTCAGAGTTTGCTGAAACCTTCTAGGTTGACTTAGGGCCCTCTGCAGGTGAAAATCTTCCCCTCCAAAAGCCACTCTGCCCTTAGAAATAACAGGATGAGTGATGGAGTTGGCTTTTATCTCATCTTGGCTGTAAACCAGTGGTAACCCCTGGATTTCAGTTCTAAAATACTTTTCACTCACAATACTGTACCCTCAAAAAAGTCTTGGTTATGGCACTGAAAGCAGTGCTTACTCTGTATTTTTTCCAGTGCTTTCTCTTTTCTCCACTTACAAGAGATGACATGGACAACAATTGCAGAAAAACATATTTCTGCTTCCTGACACACAGCAGAAGTGATTCCACATAAGCAACTACACACTGAGTGATGGAGATGGGGATTTGCCAATAGAAGGTGAAGAGAGCCAGGGGCACTGATTTTGAGTGACAGATTCAGATGGGGCAAGGACTGAGAGTTGAATGAGTTATCTTCATGCTAGGAGATCAACCATTTACCACAGCACATTTGCTCCTTAGAGGAGATGACAGTTTTGAAAGGATCAGCAATATATCTTTTAAGTTACACAAAAAGGTGAAAAGATCTGTAGCGCAGAAAAATCAAAACTTTTGTAGTTTATACTGACAGTACCCTGACCAGATTTTTTTTTTTTTTTTAATATTTGCAGGAAAAATAGGTCTTCCCAGAAATACAATATAAGGCATTGGATTTTCTCCTCTCAAAGGGAAAAGTAAAATTTGAATGTTTATGTCTGTCATGTTCTGGATAACTATATAGCAGCATAAAAATTATTTGATAAACAAACAAAAAACCGTCTCCATAGATTAGGATATAGAATATGGGGTATGGAGTTCCTGCCTCCCATAGTTCTTAAGTCCATAAAATTGACAAGCTAAATCTCACAAGATCTTTTTTTATTTCATTGTCTTCATCTTCTTAACACGAATTGGCTAAGAAGGAGAGGAAATCTGGGCATTCATTTCATCAGTGATTCAGAGAATCAGTAATGAAAGTAAATGTGTGATGCCAGTAGAAAATGTTGCAGCAAATACAAAAACACATATATTAAATACATGCACATGGTGTCACAAAGACTTTGCTCTGATAAACTTACATTTTCCCAATTAAGCACAAAATTTAATTTCATGCACAAAGTCTGTGTGTGCCTCTTTTTTCTCTTCTGGCTTTGACATCATCCTGCAGCTCTAGTTATTACTGTGTAATTGTCTTGAAATGTAGTTATTGTTAGGAATCGTTGCAGATGTTCCCTGTGTAATTCAAACTAAATGAATATAGAATTAAATTACCAGTGCAAAGCTTTAGCAGGGCAAGTTGCAGCAAAAAATGGTAAATTATTCACTCTCTTTATAGGAAACTATCCAAAAGTGTAGTGGGAAGTTAAGTAAGCAGTATTTCTTGCTCAGGAATCCAGAAAGATTCAAAACAGGATGTCAGAGTTAGTGGTGAATAGCTTAATATATTGTCCCCATTCAAGACATGTAATACTGAAGTATCATTGCTCTGTGACTCTGGAGAGGAGAAGTCAAAAAAATGCACCAGCAGCTGTCTTAAATTTTACTGAGACCTAGATTACTACCATGGACCAGAGGTTGTGGTTATTTTATATTATATTCCATGACACCTAGGACTTTCAGTTCTCTTTCAGAAAGCTTAAAATATGCTAAAGACCCTGTTGACTGTGAGTACTTCCCCAGCCATTAGACCACAAAGGGGTAAGAAGTATCAAACACCTCATTTTGAAGAAAGGATGTGAGTTCCCAGACCTATAAATCAGGCCAGACATTCTCTCTACAATGGAAGAGGTGCATATTAATAAGCAAGTTATGTACAATGATGTGGGAAAAATCAGCATTTCAAGGTGCATTTCCGAGCTGGTGTTCCCTTAGATCCCTTAGATCCCAGTTATGAATGATACTTCCATTCTGTAAGTATTCAAAGGCCAACATAGAAAATAAAAGAGTATTTTATGGTCTTAAAGAAGGCATAAACCCAAAACTGAGGGTTCAGTAGACAAAGTTGATCTGCCAACAGCTTTCAGACAACTGTATGTGGATTACAGTACTCAGAGAGAATCAGTGATGATTCCACAGCTGTGTGGAATGAACAGACCATGCTCATCAGACCTAGCATCACTTTATTTCTCTTCACAAAACAGACAGAGGCCATTCAATTCTTAATTTTCTGAAAATGAAGTGTCATTAATATTTTGGACAACTCTGGACACTGACTGAGGCCAAATAGCCTGTGTGTGTGGGATGTTCAATGAATATACCAGATGAAAAATGTGAAGTTATATGTATCTGAATGAACTTCATGTTGTTTCAAACAAGCTGGGTTTTTCTCTTGTTTTGTTCTTTCCCATGACTCTTCTTTGTTTTGAATATTTAAACCACACTAGAATTGACACATGCGAATAGGTCTTTATTTTTTGAATATAGCTAATAAAATCCATAAAATATGATTTTTTTCCAATGTACACTTTTTATTCCCCTAGAAGTCAGTGATGGCTATAACAGCTTTCCAGACTTCCCCTGAAGTCCATGAAAAAATCCCATCAGCTTAAAAGTATGAGGTTTTCCTTCTTAGTAGAAGTGGATGCTGCTGGGGATTTTCTTTGTTGTTTTTCTTTTTAATGTGCATCATTCTGCAAAATCTGGATTCTACATTAATTGCTAACTCTTTTTAGTAAAAACATTGGGAGTTTTGTATCTGAACTTGGATTTATGGCCAAAGCAGAAAGAAAAGTGCTTCTATTTCTAAAACAAGTTCAACAGATATTATAGGAGATACCTTACAAGTACATTAATTGAATTATCAAATTGCATGGGCTGACTATTTGCATAAAAGAGAAGCAAAATAGCCACAAAGTTTGGCTTGAGTTAGATCATTAATTCCACCATTAATCCTTTAGATCAGTCAGTCTATAGGGACAGAATGCTTCTGTTCAGAGCATGAGCTTGGCTGGTCCACTTTGCCTCTCAAGTTCTTCCCCTCAAGCCGCAGGAGAAATTGCAGAGCACTAACTTCCAAAGCTGCCCTTTAGCACCTAAGCTGTTCTTTAAGATCTCAGCCTTGTACTTCCTTGCCTTTTAAGAATTGCAGAAAAAATGTCTTCTGAAAACATCAATATGCTATTGCTCAAAACCTTAAGGTATATATTAAAGCTAAATGCTGGGTTTCTCCAAAATAAATGTATTTAACTAAATTTATATGTTATAAATAAAAATGTAACAATAAATAGGATAATACCTATTACAGATCATAATAGATACAGGTAACTTTCTTTTTGCTGAATTTTATTTATGCCATTTTAATTAAATCAGCTATTATCAAAAAATACTTTTTAAGTAGCATATGTAGAAGATAATAAATGCTATTCTAGTCCATGATCCCATAAAACATTCTGCATAGATGCACTAACCTTCCTGCCCAGCATAGACTGAGTGGGAAGTGCAGTATAGACCTCCAAAAACCTCTAGGGTCATTTTCTTGTGCAGTCATTTTCTTGTGCAGTTTCAGTTCTACAACATGCTGTTGAACCAAATCACCTCATACCTATTCTGTTTATTAAGCTGTCTGAAAATGTATTTTGGTATTAGTATTTTGCATCTTATACCTATCTCTTTCCAGGTTGCAACAGTATGTAAAACTTTCTTGATTTCATAGAGAGTTTTGACAAACTTGCAAAAGTGTTCATGTTTTCCTGAAAAAAATTTTTTGTGAAAGTCTTTGTTGATATATCACTGACAAGTTTCTTTATTGTCTGCTGTCCTTTAACTTTTTTTTGTTTCTTTTTATAAGCATCATCCTCTTTGCCATTAAGATCTAAAAGATGAGTGGTATCTTTGACTTTTTCCCTTTTTCTCTACCACTGCATCCAAGTCTTATCAGTTCTTTCCATCAAATTTTAACGTCTTCAATCTCTTGTGTAGGTCTTAATAAGCATAACTAGCAAGATTTTAGTTGTGTCTGCCTTGATGACTCTAGCCTTCAAATAAATCTTTTCTGGTGTTTTTGTTGGCTTGGTTTTGGTTTTTTTCCAAATGCTGCCAAAGTGATCTTTCCTTTGCCTAATTCTGATCTTATCTTTTAAACACACACTCTGAAGTTTCAAACATTGGTCTCTTTCTGATCATTTCTTCCTACTCTATACCACTTTTCCTGATGACTCCACCACTTAAAAACATTACTTTTAGGAAGTCTTCTGGGGTGAAGACTTATTTGGGGTGAGAGAAACCAATGATGAGTAAGACTTCAGTTCAAGGGAATTAAATACATAACTGCATAGAGAAATTTCAGTAACTAGTGTTTACATTAAGGCATGTAATTTGGTATCTAGCTGAATCAGAGTCAAAATAAATGTAATTTTATCTTATCTTTGTGCAATACATCAGATTAGCATTTCTAGACTGCCAAGATCATTGTTTGTGTTAAACAAATAGCACTAAGCCAGACTGCTCCAAATTTTTACTGTGGCACTTTGCACTTAGAATATCATCTATCAAAAGATTGCTCTCAAAGCACTTTACAGACATTAACTAATTGGGTCTAATGACACTTCTCTGGAAACAATGAAGCATAATTAATTCTCTTTTGTGAAAAAGGAATTTAAGGCACAGAGAGAGCAAATGATTTTTCCAAGGTCACGAAGAATATTGCAGAAGATATGGGAACAGAACCCAAATCACCCAGCCCTCCAAGACCGTGGTCTAGGCCCAGGAACAGAGCTATCAGATGTGGGAGGAGGACAGCTCTTCATTTCCTTTCTTTGTTATTACAGAAGTATGTGAAATTAATTGCTTTCATTAATTCCACACTAATGGCCTGCGAAGTAACAGTCCATTAGGAAGCAAGCTGTTTGCCTCTCCAAGCTCTGCATGTAAACAGCAGTGAAGAAACTGTGTATTTCCAAGTTATCATTCTGCCAGGGACCATGTATTGTTCAAGTAATTAATTTTTATTGATAATGTCCTTTACTGTTTATTGTAGAGCTGTGTTTCTAATTTTGTGCATTTATATTCCTCAGAGTTAAACCTTACAGTGACAAGAAACAGACCACAGAATTTCAATTTATGTGTAAGAGGTTATTTCAAGGACTTTTGTAGATATGTAAATTCATGCCTTAGCTTTGTTATAAATTATGAGAATTTTATTTTTTAGCTTAAGCTTTAAAGTCAGACTTTTCCCAGTCTTCACTGCACAGCTAGAAGAGACTAGTTCTCATCTGCAAAAAAAAAATTTAAAGGAAGAACGAGAACTAAGCATTCTGCTTTAGAAGTCAGCTTCCCCCTGTTCTCTGTTTAGATCTCCAATGGTCTCCTCTAATTAGAATTATTGCATAGTTACTATATTATAAACTTCTTATAAACAAAATAAGTGTATGTGCTCAGACATTCCAAAGTGATTATGTATGTAACTGCATTGGCAGGTCTTGATAAAGGCACCTGAGTCCCACTGGATGGAGAACAGACTGGGAATGGGTAGTTCCATAGAGGCACATCCTTTCATTTCGCACAAAGTGTCTTCACATATCAATTCTTTAATTGTCTTGTGCCTTGATACTTTGGTAGTTTTTTTTAACTCCTTCTCAGTAACTTTGATACAACGAAGCACAAGGCAAAAATAAAGGAAGTTACTGAGCAGAACCTCTCTGCTTGTCTCTGTATCTGCTTTATTCAAAGGTTAAGAAAATGGGAGCTTAACCTTTGAAGCTTTGCTGATGGAAATCGACTGGCTGTAGGTCTCTTTTACATACTTATTAGTGGGTTTGGAACATTAACTGGCTTGCTGGATAGACTTTTCTTGCAATTCATGTTACAAGATAACCAATAAAATCACTGGAAGATGTAGCTGGACTTGCTGAGGAAGGATCTACAGGGATCTTTCTGCTAAAACAGACAAACAAGAGTCCCTTTGCCACTCTTCTGTACAACCTGATAGGAATTTACACCTCATTTTGCACTGATAATTCACTGATTAAAATTTATAGCATGGGCAAAGAAAGCAACAACTGAGATGTATGCAAACTAATACAAATAGTTAAATCCAGATTCTGCAGAACATTTTTTGTTTTAAAAAGCCACCCTTTTTCTTGTTCTTGTATTAACCATGATGGATTTAGCAGCTGAATCAGGCAACAAAGAGTATATGAACCAAAAAGGCAGTTTGTAAAAGGTTTCACATCTGGACAGAATTTTTCTTTTCTATAAAAAAAAAGAATTTATTTTATGATTTTATAAATTGCAGCTCTCAAACTGTTCATTGAGAAATTATCTATAACCTAACTGTAGTCCTTTTAAAGACTACAAAGAAATGTTTCATTTTAAATGGATACCATTGACATTCCCCTGCACTGACTTCTCTTCTGACAATTATTTTCCACTGATGCTGTAGCTATTAGCAGTGTGGTAGTGCTTGGAACTTGAGATCAAGGTACATTACATTTGCTGCTGCTGTTGCTGTAAAGCTTTGCTGTCCTCAGTTTGAACCTAGGTGAGTGAAAATGGCTATTTCAGAAAACTAGAGATACAATCTGCAGGATTCCAGATATCTAGCAAGGCTATTACAGCCTAATATTTTAGTATCTAATTCCAAGGGCATCCAGTAACAGGCAGGAGTCAGAACAACTCCCAGCTGGCAGTGCCTCTAAAAGAAAACAGACATTGTCATAACTGGGTTCCAAATTTACAGATGTAATTGTCTACTGGTGGCCATGTGGCCTCTTAAAACACAACATTTAAACAATGGGCATTTAGCATGTACCTTAAGGTTATGACATTAGCTCCCGTCTCTCTTCTTGCACCAGAGCCACCAAGTCCTGATCCAGATAACAATTTGTTTGCCTATCTTTTCACATAGACCACATCTCACAAACATGGATGATTACTTTGTCTTGTTGTATAATGTTCTTAATTTCTCACAAGGTCCAGTACATCCCATACTCACATTATTTTCTCATTTTGGACCTTGACCCCACAACTGGTCATCTCTGTCCCACAATAATTTTAAATATATTAGAAAGCACCGTTGCAGGTCCTCCCTCCTCTGCTCCTCTCCTCCCAGACTCTCTACATGATCAAAATGCTCCCAGCTGAGACCAGCAGTCCTACTATTCTGGTCATTGCTGAGCCTATAACCTTTTTCAGGACAAGCCATGATGCTCCACTGGTGCATATATATCAGCTCCTTCACCATTCCCANAGTATTTTGCTGTCATTCAGAAGATCTAGGAGGCACGTGAAGGGCCTGGGGGGAAAATTCCATACTGTTCCCTGAGAGTAGGCATCCCTCTGCTATACACAGAGCTTCATAAGTGAGAAAAAAACCCTTGCTCACAGAATAGGAAACCACAGCCTCTGGTCCAGCAGTTGTATCCAACTGGCAGATTTCTGCCCCCAGACATTTCATTGCAGGACTAAAATCATTCATCCCTGGAAAATATTTTTTTTTCTTTTTTTTTCTCCATGATACTTATATTAGTCCGCAACATATTCCAGACAGTCTGAACAGTTTGTGTAAAATCCATAGAGACCAATGAGTTAAATATCAGCTCAGAAATGTGCAACCTGAAAGCAGATGCTTAAAATGGAGACAGTTTGTCAGCAGTGTCTCCACTTCCTCTCCTAATAATACTGTGTTTTAGTACTCATAGCACCAACTCTTGTAATGACATTACTGGAATTGCTGTAGAGGCATAATATATCCTAAGGTATATTTATTATAATGCTAAATTTTTTTATATCCATACATTTTTCTGTCAAAGTTTTCATGATGACACTATTTTCCTCCTAGCATGTGAGAGAAAAGTAGTAATTTGCTGGTTTATGTTTATGTTACCATATCTCAGAAACAGATTAAATTTCACCGTAATACTATAGAACTTGAATTAATGTTTGAGCCCTTAATTTACCTTTCCCATGTGTAAAATAGGAATATTTATCTATGATGCATTTAATATCCATCTCTCAAAAATGCTGCTGTAACAATACACGACAACTTGGAAAAAGAAAACATAAGAGGCTCCAAACTACATTTTGATTAGAGGATTATGCCAAAACACATAATACCATATCACTAACAGAGCTCCACTAAAAAGATTAGATTAACTGCAAAATCAGATAAAAAATTACTTCACTGGGCTATACTGCTGTGCCTGATTTGGACGGCATTCAAAAATCATATTTTGTAAACGACTGAATAATACGAAAAACTTCTTTGTCCGTACAGAATTATATTTTAATCAGTCTTTTCGAAAACCAGAAGCTGAACAAAAGTGAATGGATATTAAAGAAAACATGTGAGTTGAGCACTTTAAACAACTGATAGTTCTGTGTGTTCATAGATACACCTCATCTGGCTTCATTTTACTCAGTTATTCTGAGCCTATGTAACTCTGGTACCACCAGGCTGCCATTTACCTCCCTTATTTTAGACAGATACCTTGTGTTGGGCTGAGCTGCCTTTGAGACTCAGAAAGAGGGAAACTCACAAACTAGTTTGGAGTAATTTACATCCATGCTTAAAGTGGAGTGAATAAATTGAGATTAACTGTATCTCAAGGCCTGTAAATACAATACAGCTAGGGCATTTGTCAGTGACATCTAAGGGAACCTGACCATCTCAGAGTGGTATGACCAAACTAGGGAACTTGTGGGAAAGGAGACTGGTCTAAATTTGAGAAAAATGTTTCATTATGAGGTAAAATTTCTCTAGTTCTCAAAGTTACGACTGCATCCAAGAGTGATTTTCAGCTTTCAAACTATATCTGGCAAGATCTTTGCCCAGATCTCAGTTAATTATACAGTGAATGCTTAAAGGCATTTTTTAATTCCATAATGGACCCACAACAAGAGGGTTTTTTTCTATGAAAAGTGCTGAATATAGAGTACATGCCACTTTTCCAGAAAGATGAGTGTAGAAAAGTCTATAGGTGTCACGAAGCATCTCAGCTTTATCCAAGTAATAACCAGACAAATTTATCGGCACTAAGATTTTATTCAGAAGTGCTAATAAATTTAGGGGAACCATGGGGCAGTAAAAGCAATTCTCCTAGTCCTAAAAGGCCTTTCTCTCTGTGGAACAGCCTGCATCAAGTGAAGGGGAATGAGAAATCATGCAGATAAGGACAGCTATTTGGCTATGTCTATACTTTTCTTTTTTACATCTTTCTCCTCTCAGAAAACTGTATTATATTTGTACACTGTGGAAAAAATGTCTTTATTTACATTGCTGCCACATCAGATAGATGGCTTTCTATTTGCCCCTTTTCGTGTCATCTGAACGTAGGCATCCCTCAGCCTCTTGCTGCCAATATCATCCTTTTCAGAGCTTGTGCTGGTCCTGGTGATCTTTATGAACCATTCACTCTGCTGTATAAGATGTTCCCTCAAACAGACCCATAGGGAGCCCATGCTGATTTGGAAACCTGGAAGTTACTGTAAAAGGGCTCTATACTTAAATTACATCCATTTTAATTAAATTAATCTGATTCAGTTCCTGAGCCAAGTCCTCCTTTTCTCACACAATAAGGGGTGGAGAAAATTCTCAGGGTGGAAGTCATGAACGTTTCCCTTTCACTGTCAGGGTCTAAGAGATGCCCAGAAGCCTCTGTGACTCACTCTACTATTATAAATCTATATAAAGTGAGCTGTCATGGTATTTTCAGATGCCTGCTGTCAAGAACTGTATCCTGCCTGCAAGCCAAAGGAATAATTCAGGAAATGAATGCTGCATTTGTGGAGAGTAGAAAATGTTGTACAGTCAAGATTTTCATTTCCAGCAAATCTTTAACATTTGAACACCAGGAACTAGCATGAACATCTAAACTATTCACACATATTTTCTATTTTCAGTACAGTTCCACCAGCAATAGTCTGGTTCGTCTTTCCGGTGCTGAAGCTACGACAGAGAACATGCCATTCCACTTGACAGCTTTTGGGAACCAAGGACACTTGCTTCACATTGAGGTGGCCATTAAAACAATGCACTTTAAATAAATGAATGCCATGAGAGGTGTAAGCTTCCCTTAGGGAAACACTATTATAATGACACTGTATGCACCCAACCTTATAAAATACATGACAAAGACACAAAAAGAAGATTTTCTTGAATAGAACTTCAGGTAGTCAGTGAACTACCTCCCAAAAGACACATTTAGGACTCCTGGACAATCTAGAAAGCAAAATATGTACAAATATTCCTTTCTTACCTGATAGAAATGCATATCAGAACACAAAAATATAATTTCAGTTCCTTAATTTGCCTAATGTAGTAATTTGTAAATGGTTTTATTCATCTGTAATCTTTGTAGAGGAGGTCATGAAGTATAATTTGAAACAATAAATCAATCTAGAATTTATAACTGTATCAAAATTAAAATCTTTCACTGATTATGGAGCAGCAGATTTTAAATTCAGAGGCCTTTCATAAATTCCTTACAAAGGTGCACAGGATCTGATCCAAGCAAAGTCCTCCAGCAACATCCTAAGCAAAGTCTAAGGAAAAGAAGACATAAGATGATATACTCAATATATTTCCATATGTTTTCCTCTGGCGAGGACTCTGCTGCACTTTTAGCCTCAGAAACAAGACACACAATATGAATTTTCTGTTCCCGTAAGAATTGGGAAAATATGTCCCTTGACACACATATTCCATGCAATGCTCTCCCTTGTCTACTGAAATTACTGGGAATTTTGAACCTAATATCATTCTTATCTATCTCATGTCTATGGTCAGATTCATTTCATGGCCTAAGCCAGGTCACGAAGACTGAAAGCCTTTTAAGCCAAGCATATTCAAATGTGTTTGTATCCTTAGCATATATAATTGTAAAATCAAGTGTTTATGTAGAGAGATGACTCATCATACACCTGTAGGGATAATATGTAGTTTCAAATTTTGCATTTAATCTTAAGAAGCTTTCTGTGGAACTATTATCATTATAGCTGTTATTAACATCAGTAGGGGATCCCTACAGCTACATGGGGCTTAATTTGCTGCTTCTGGCAAACCAGACACTATATACATATATATATATCTCAAGTATAGTCAGTGTTTTCAGGAACTACACTGATGCTTCTGAGAAGATTTTTGCTTTATTTTGCTTTGCTTCATATCTTTACCCCCTGCTGCATCCTGTAATTTGCTTTTCTATACTTTTTCCTTCCTCTTAGTTTAATTAAGTGAATTGAAGTGAACAGGCAAATTCACTTGTGAATTGCCATTTATTATACCAAGAGCTCCAGGTCCATGGAAATTGCTTTTTGCATCTTTAATTTGCAGGCAGGATGTAATAGGAGTGTAAGCAAGGTCTGTCCCACAGGATTATTAGACAGATGAAAAATGAGGTGCAATAATAGTGGAATAAATAGAACAACAACAGAGTGAAAGAACAGCTAGTGAGGACAGATTATTTGGGAATACTTGTATGCCTTGTGGCAAGGGATGCTATTCTAAACCTTTCTGAGTTGACAGAAGTGCTGGTAGGAAGAAAAGGTGTTTGTATACATTTGACACTTGAAATTTCAATGCACTGGGAAAATGTCTAAGATGAATAAAAGGAGCCAAACATGTCCAAGTAGTGATTAGTTGCTTTGACTGTTTTTTTTTTTTTCAGTTGTGAGCATGGCGCTATCAAAATCCAAACCAATCTTTTATTATCAAATAGGGACATCATGCTTGATAATACATTTTCAATTGGTAATACATTATGAATTAATACATACCTTATCAAGAATGGACATCCCTGAATATTAAAAGATCATTGTAATGGTGGCCAAAGAAAATTATTTTAATCTTCCATACTCAGATCTGAAAATGCAGAAAAAATTTATCTAATCCTGTCATTAGTGTACAAAGGATTCTTAGTAAGACAGTGGTTAAAGGAAAGAAGAAGATGGAAGCCTGGTCAACTAACAAAAGATCACCAAAGCTGTATATTTGTGGTGATGAGGAAGATCTGAAGCAATATCTGCACAAGCAGACAATCCAGTGAGATGGAAGCTTAAAAAATCACAAGTGTTGTGTAGGTCTGACCTTAGGAATAGACAGTACCAATCTGGGACCTTGCATGGTCCTCTGGCTGCTGCTGAGGTGTGGCATTCACAGGCAGTGGCTTCAGAGCCATGAATGTCTTGAAATGTCCAGTAAGTAATGACAGAGACTTGAGAGTCTCCAAAACAGGACAAAATGTGACTGGCCTGAAAATAAAGGGGCTACATTCATCCAATGAATATTTATTAGCCCTGGACAGCTCCTTTCTCATAAATTGGTTGGGAAAGATAAACTGGAAAAAAGACCTGAAAAAGCAAAATTAAATGATTTCATAAACACCTAAATTACCCTCCTGATTTTAATTAAGGACAGGAATTTATCTTGAAGAATTTGACTTCTAGATCTGAAAAGTTCAGCAATCTGAAAGAGAAGAACAAAAGATAGTAAGTGATAACTTTTGGTAAAATGTAAATATATTTGAATTGGAAGAGCAGAGGCTCTTTGAAGAAAAACTAGGGGAAAAAAAGTGAGAAGATGGTAAAAAACAACCTGTGAATTAGATAATCTTCAGCATAGTACATAAAAGATGGCCTTAAGAGTATCAACAATTTGAGTTCATGTCATACTTTTCCAAACTGCAGCATCTCAAGGTGATCTATACAACAGCTTGAACTTCTGTGATGGGGAGTTCATTTTGACTTGGGACTTAATTACAGCATTTACACATTTACATTAGCTATTATTCAGTGATAAATCACAAGTGTTGTGTAGGTTTGTACTTAGGAATAGACAGTGATAAAGAAAATAAGGATCATTGAAAGAAAAGCTATAAAGTAAGAGTTGTTTTTTAACAACTTTTATTTGTTTAAAATAGAAGTCCTCTTAAAGAACTTATTTTGAAAAAAACATACATTCAATAGAAAAGTAGCAAAAATTTACTGTCCATGGTATTACTCCACTTGATAGATTCAAGAAAAAATGCTAGGATAGGAGATGAAACAATGATTTTGTTTTTAGAAAGTACTCTGAAAAACAATCAATAGGTTGTGGACATGAACATCAATGAATCATCTTAACTTGTGATGGAAGTGTCCTTCCACATGAAATTGCATTTCAACTCAAATGAAAGGGGATTTCTGGTTCCTCAGCAGAAAGAGAATGATTTTGGGAAAATAAAGGTTGCAAAAACCTGAAGACCAAAAATATATTTTCATGACTGATACAATAAAAGCTTTATTTAGTTTCTGTTGTGTGACCTGCCCTACTCCTGGAGACAACCATATAATAATACCGTGGAAGAGCCAACAAGAATTAAAAGCCATCTAGAGTCTTATAATTTTGATGACAAATCAAAACTCTTAAAAGGAACTATAAACCTATTTTCTGATGGCTGAAGTGTGTTTCTGAGACCATTACTGTCCTTTCAAAAAGTTATCCTGGTTTCAAGCACCACTAAAAAGCATAAGCAATCTTGTTTTTTCACTTGAATCTTTTAACATTGTCTTCTCACTCTCAGCTATGACAACTTTGAGCTGTTACCTTTTATAAAATAAGAAATTTTAATCATATCTCCTCAGAATTCCTACTGATGATCTCTTCCTCACATTTATCAACACTTACTATTTCAGTCAGTTCTGCGTCTGCTTGGTTTCTAAGGCAATATGCAGTGCATCCATTCATTAAATCTCAGGAATCACATCAGTATTTAGAAACTGATGTGCTATCAATGCAGAGATCCTATTGTGAGACATTTATTTCTTCCAAGATTGATTATGGTAATTTTTATTAAATAGATTTCCTAAATCTGTCTGGATGTATTTACAGTCCTGTATGCTTCCATTCTTCTTGTGCTTAAAGCAGCAACACCTTTCTAGGGATTTCTCTTTGATGAAGAGAATGCTCTGGTCATGTGTGAACACTTGAAAACCATACTATCTTTCCAAGGTTTCCACACTTGTTTCAATCTTTCACTGTTTTCCCAGTCCTGGTCTGGCTCCTTGTCCCCAGAGTTATCAGCTCTGCCTTACAGCATTACATTCCTTTGTTTCACTCAAGCACAGAAGATGCTTTCTGCTAAGTCACCAGGTTCATAACACCACTCTATTAACATTTCAATCCTAAAGACTTTTCTGAATATGTCAGCCTTCATGCTGGTACTGTTCAAGTCTAGCAAATGCTGCTAGGAGACTGCAGAGCCAGTCTGAAACGTGACCTAATACCTTTTACTAGGTGTACATTAGAAAGGAGTCTGGTCCAACAGAAGCAAATATTTTTGGCAAAAAAAAGCTGCATTGAAGCCCTTTTATAGAGGTGTTGAGAGGCCTGCCTTCAAGGCAATGGGAAGATACACTTGGAAATGGCTGGATGGTTTTCAGCTGGCAGCTCTTTTTGTTTGCTGATAATCACTCATAGCAAACTCTTTTCCCTGGAAACTCTTCAAAACAGTGCTCTAAGGAAATCTTACTGATTGTCCCTGTTGCCGGGTGTGGTCTATAAGAGACTTCCACCTCTGCAGGTCTCCTCATATTTTTCTTGGCTGTTACCACACATAAAAGTGTCAGCAGAATTTTTTTAGTTTGAAAGATGCCAAATAGGACATTAAGCTGGTGTGGCAAGAGGTTCTGTGTTACACACAGCACATATCTCTATCCTTGCAGAAGAACATACCAAGTGTTCCAGCTTTTCTCTGTGGAGAGGGCTTCAAACTGCTTTCCTGTGAACCTACCGCTGGTCGTTGTGTCAGAATTGTTGCTTTACGTTTTTAGTTTTTACAGCAAACAGCTGTATTTCTGTGAGGCTCTGAGCTGGCTTCACAAATCACAAAGACTAGGAGGATACTGCTTAGCATCCAGAGGCAGGAATACCAGGTCTTGCCATGGAGTAACTAATGTCAAAATGCACTTGCAAAGAGGGAATATACTGTGAAGATGCCATGTTTGGATAGGCAAATGAGCAGGTTTACTCTCCTATTTGCACATGGTGTTGCAGCCCACTTCTTGTATGCTTGTCACCCTTCTCTCAGTGTCTAGACTGGTCTAAGAGTAGAAACATCTATTTCATGGTTATTTAACATGCAAATCAGATTATGTTTACTTGGGCATTTTCTAACGCTGGTTAATTTCTGCTTTAGCTCAACTGAGGATAGTACTTACCAGATTAATTTCTGAATTAT
This sequence comes from Ploceus nigricollis, assembly GCA_013399945.1. NCBI lineage: Eukaryota > Metazoa > Chordata > Aves > Passeriformes > Ploceidae > Ploceus > Ploceus nigricollis. Next base: position 226,484 of record VXBC01013090.1, read on the forward strand.
AGATGTAGCCAATGTAATATCCATGTAATTGTCCCAGAAATTAATTTGGCATATTATATTTAAATATTTATGTGAACATAGTCTCCATTCCCCCTCATTTAAATATTTCCTTCTCTTGCTTAGATATACAAGATCTGAGGCTGAAAACAACCTGATTGTCATTGTACTGGAGTACACTATCAATAACACTTAGGCCCCCACAGAGAGGAAATCAGCCAGAGTAGGGGGCTCTTTTTCCAAATTAGATTTCTTGGAATAGAGAAAAAGGAAAAATCCATTATTTCCAACATCTGTCTGCACTAGAAAGCCTCCACCAAAATCACAAGATGTGTCATAATTAAATGGCTTGGAAATAATTTCTTGAGAGCAGAAATTTTATATTCAGTCATGCATAGCAGAACAGAGGAGGGCTTCCCCTCAAAAAGCTTCCTTGCAGTAAATTATTATACTCCCAAGAAAACAGAATCTGTTATGAATCCAAAACAGAATTAAAACTTTAAAGCATACAAAGATTTCATTTATGAAGATGGAGGTTCCCAGGTTCTGGCCCCTGAGGGTTCTTTTTCCCTGTACTAATGTCTCAGTCACTCATCAATAAAATGCTTGCTGGTCACCTGAGTAATGGAACAAAGAGGAGTTTGAGTGATAAGAGTTTGCCACTGCTCAGATGTTCCTGAGCACGGGTTTCTTCTACATAAAGAGCAAGACCATGACTTTCCTTATGTATCTTCATCCAACACTGCCAGAGATGGCTGCAGAGAAAGTAGATCAAAAAGCATTCCTGATATGAATTTTGATTCAGGGATGTGAGTTAAGAGCCAGACATACAAGTTTTGCAGGCCAGGCATGAGAACTTGAACGTCTGACACTTATGTAAGTGATGGTCTCATAGTCATAATCCCACAGTGCACCCTCAAGGAAAAAATCTTGCATTTCTGTGAATCCTTATGAAAAGCAATATTTCTTTGAAAGATCTAGACCTAAAACCAGAGGTGAAGGAATCAGGATGAGCTGGGTGAAAAGCCATTTCAAACAATAACTTCTTGAAGTTGCAGATTACAGTGTTTATGGATGGAGATGAGCTATATATCTGGGCAGAACGACTCTCAGTCTACTTAGAAGAAGAAACAACCCTTTTGCAGGTAAGTGGGAATATTGTATCACAGCTGTGCAACAACATACTTAGACTGAGCATTGAAATTTCCCTCTGTTCCACAGAGATATTAATCACCGCAGGAAAAAGGAATCTATTTGTCTGTCATCCTTAGAGAAAAGTGCTAAAATGTATTAAAGTTCAATAAACAGCTTCACATGACATTAACACTGTTCAGCTGAAAACCTTCAGATCTTTCAGTCCTGTATAAAAATAATGTTTTTGAAAGGTACATACTAAAAGAAATGCAGGGACATGATGGTTGTGAATATAGAAAACTATTTGTACACAATCAAGTTAGGTAATGGTGCAAAAAATTGCTCTATAAATCAATCAGCCCTCTATACTTGTTTCATTAAGGGATAATATAACTCTGATATCATTTCTCTAAAGTTGGCTAAGCTTCTCATATTTGATTTCCATCCAATTTTTTTAGCAGAACTCAGCATTTTAGGAACAAAGGAAAGAAAAAAAATCCAGTGCAGATGTACATTTTCCTGATGTTTAATGCAGAACAGCAAGGTTGCAGCACATTAGTCATCATGGCAAATGGCCGATATGGAATATTAACTGAACTTTGAAGAAAAGCTGTATTTGTTCTAAATGCCTATACTGGTGTTTGTAGAACATTTTAATATTCTATAGTGGGTGTGAGAGTTATCATTAAGGGAGGGCTTTACAGCAAAACCTCTCCCCACAGGCAAATTTTGCAGCTCTAACTGATGGTAACGTGTAGCCATAGCATCAGATCTTAAGTCAAACTTTGCCTCATATTGTCATCTTGATTTGTACAATTTTATTCTGAAATGCTTTGTACAGAATGAGAAAAACAGCCATTGATATTTCCTGGAAACACTTCATTCCTGATTCACCTCCTGCACATTCACTTGATTCTGTTAACAATCCTCAACTCTTAGAAAAGGTGTTAAGCTCTCTCTGTTACCATTTAGTTCAGTGGGGTGACAGGAGATTTTGACCAAATGTGTGATCATGTCACATGCAAGATCATTTAGTTTTTGAGTGAGATGACACAATGTGCCTCCCTAAAATCAGCTTGTATCAAGTTTGAAGGGATCCATATTAATTAACATTTAATGCATGCAATCCATAGTCATCTGATGTATCAAAAATGAACACACCCTCAAAAATATCAGCTTGCCCCCAATCCTCTTCTTTGATGATGTAAAGTGAAATTCATCAGATTTATTACCTTGGAGGATCTATTCTAAAGGGTAAACTACAGTATCTGTTCTCGAGTGTTCAGAAATCATACTCATACATAATGGATAATTTCAATTTCAATTCTTGGACACATGAAAAAATCATGAAAATAAGCAATTGGCATAACCTTTCTTTTAGTGATGAACAAGTTAACATTTGTAAAATAATTTTTGGCACTAGTGTCATGTTATTTTGTAAGTCGAAGTAATAAGAGAGGTAAATGCTAGTTTTTAAACATTTTTCTTGTTGTAATCATATTTTCACTCTATTACTGATCTTTTATGTCTGTAAATAAAAATTTAATCTTTAATCCATTTCAACAACACAGTTTTATATATTTTCATTTTGTTCATTCTTATACATTTGTTCACTTGTATTTTTACTTACCTTTTTTCTCACTCTGTGATACATTTCTACCTCTCTCTACATCATGATAAACTTTTTCTTCATTGTTCTGCTGATCTGGGCATAGGACCTTCTTTATCTTGCATTATCCTTATTTTAGCCCAGAAATAATTAGGTTCCACCTAGCTCCGAGGAAGGTATGTCTCACCTCAGAAGAAAGTTCTCCAAGTGGCAAATAGATTACACCAGAGTTAGCAAGGTCCACCCTCTGTAGCAGAAACTTCTGAACCTTCCCATGCTCCACCAAGTGTGACAGCAAAACTGGTTATCTTCACTCATCAGATGCCTATCTCCTACAGTCAAGGACCAATGTTATTTTATTTGTGGCTCATATGTTCATCCATGTGCCAAAGATTCCTGGGTCTGTGTCCACACTGCCTGGTTCACATGGCACTCTCAGACTTACTAAAAAGCCCATAAATCCTTTCAGCTCTTTGAAGTCTACGGCCCTGATCCTCAGACTTCAAAGCATATTCTAGTCTGAATAAACACGTACTGCCTAAATCAATCTCCCTGTCTCACTGTATTCTACAGCTCTACTGTAATTAATTGGTTTGATTTTTTATTTCTTTTTTTCTTTTTTCTTTTCCCCCTTCTCTTAGTGGAAAGCTTAGAAGCAGGTGTTTTACTGATGAGAAAAGACATTTCAATTTTTCACCCCCTCTACACTAGGTCAACCATCATCACAGTTTAGCTAGCAGAATCATAAGTTCTAAAGCATCTACAGAACTGCAATTAAATACATCTTTGGTTAGCAAGACAGGAGAAGGTTGGTGTGCAAATGTATACATGGCTTATAGGTAAATATGTCAACAGGAGTGTGAAGCAGTAGCTGTAAAATAAGGCAACAGAAGTGGAACAGATAAGAACAGAACACAGACAATGAAAGTGAAAAAGGAGAGGAAGACTGACTCTATAAATCTGTTGAATTAGAGCAGAATCACTTTTTCTTCATGCCTTTATCAAGTAGAAATATTTTTTAATAGGGGGTGCAATGAGCCTTTCTCATACTAGGAAAAGTGGTAAGAATGTAATCTAATCAGCTGTTTGGATAGTTAAGTTGCTGCCTTGTGTTTAGGCAGAAGCAGCTGGAGTGAAGATTAGATTGGTTCAAACCAGAACAGTGACAGCCTGTAATTATTCCAGTCCTCTGAGCCTAGAATTTTATTTTCCATGGGCAGCTGCAGGATAGCTGGACAGTTGCTCTCTACCATTAACAGAGAGGTAAGTGATTTTTTTAATCCATTTCCAAAATCAGATTGATCTTAGACTGACAAACATCCAAAACGTTCTGCATCATCCTAGCTGTGTCAAAAACAAAGAGCAATAAAGTTGATTCATAAAAAAAAAAGATATCTGTGATATATGCAGGCCAGACAAATATTATATATTTTGATTTCCAGCCAGGTAATTTTACTTCAGGCTGATGACATTAACACCCAGAGAGGACTGACAGCATGGGTGACTGCTTGAAAAAGAAAGAAAAAATCCTGTGGGTCTATCATTTAAATATTTTTCCAGGGCAACATTTGAATCAAGATGGCAGCAGATCGATCTTGTAAACTAACAACTGATAATGAGGTTTGAAATACTCTATGAAGAGAAGAAACAGTTTAAGGCCTCTTGGCCTTAAAGAGAAGAACTAACAACCTACTTGGATCAAAAAGGAATGACATTGCTGAAACAGTTTGGGATGAAAAGAGTAATTGAAAAAGTCTTAATTTTCTTTTATGGCTCAACAGCCAGAGTTCATACAGGCAAAATAGATAAGGACTTTAATGGTTAGAGAAAAAGGTGCTGATTTTGTAAATGAAGTCAGTGTGGAAATAATTTCTTCCTACACATTTTTAAAAAGTGAACAGACAAAGTACAGGATAAATGTGTTTTACAAATGCTAGAAACATATGTAACAAGATTGTTGTATTAGAAACATATGTTGAGGGAAAATTATGATTATATTGGAAAGACAAAGAGTTGCTTAAATCAAGCTATCAACTGGGAGATAAAATTACCAACGTATAAAGTTTTTAGATGGGTGAGGTAAAACAAAAGTAATGAGAGAGGGAGAAATTTGCGCACAGGGAGAATACTGAATAAACAGAAATAAACGACACCAGGATTTTGGCTGACACAATAGGAACTATTTGAAGTAAAGTGAAGAATGAGATATGGAAAAAGTCCTTGGATCTTGCCAGAGAACTTTAGAACAGAATGAGAAAGCATTATCAGGAAATGTTTTTACAGATGAAGGAAGTCTGTATCAAACTTTGTATAATGATTGTGTTAGGAGTTCAATTGCCTAGACATTTCCTAGGAAAATATTAGTGGGGGAAAAGTAGGTAGGAAGCATGATTTTGAAAGTAATACAAGATTGCTTCCTGTACAGAAAAAGGGTAATGTGGATGTAGGGACTAGAAATAAAGCAGATACAATGAATACAGTTAAATATGGGGAGAATAATACATTAATTAGTGTAATCCCAAGGCTGAAATGCCAGAAAGACTGTAAAAAGGTTAATAGCAATTGTATTTTAGTAGTATCAGATTCTGAATGGCTATTAATAAATTAAAAGTAGCCTGAAAGCATCCAGCTCTGCCAAAAGAAATTCAGAAACCCATGTAAGATATGTTTCAGAAGGATATATTCAAAATATAAATTATATATTGTGAATGAAGACAGAGGAAGCACTGAAGTTCTTTCAGGGAAGAATAATGCAGTATCTACTTCCAGTTTAAGAACAAGTAGAGAATTATTTTGATGATAGCAGTGAAAGTTTCCAACAGCTTAAGTGATCCATCCATGGTGTTACCACTGCTGTTAAGCTTTTGCCCCATCCACGGTGCTACCACTGCTGACGTAAAAGCTGGAGAATGAACTGGAGTCAAAGAGAAGAGATTGGATGTGAAGAGGGAAATGATAAATTTCTAAATGTATACTAACATATTTTCCTACTTCTGGGGGATGAGCTTCACAGATGAGCTTGGGGGCCATGTACAGGGCCCAGCAGTTATCCTCCAGTGCACATTACTCATTTTAGATGTGGAGAACATGACTTGAGACCATAATTTGTCCATTAGACAAGGATTCAGTTCTCCGAGTTCTCTTACTTTTTCATGAACAGATAGGTAGCCTGGGGCAAGCTGCTTTTATCTTTTCATTCTGGAGATTATACAACTGTACCACTGATACAGTATTTGCTGTTTGTTGAGTGTTGGCTGTTTAAAGGTGGCAGGTGACTATGGAGTGCCAGGACAACATTTCAATGCATGGCATAATTTCACCCAGAACTATTGAAGCAGTCCTAAATTTCCTATTGCCCTGCAGCTAGTGCCTGTGTTCTGCTCTGGAAACAAGAATATGAGTTCAAGCTGCTATTCCAAAAAAAATGAAGTAATGTGAAGCTGTACCTGCCACCCCTTGGTCATGCTCCTCTGCCTTCCACAAAACTTCCTCCTTCATCTTTATCACTGGCTCAAAAGGGCCATGGCTGAACCTCCTTCTTTGTTTGTAGCCCTATTTTTTTTTTTTTTTGATAAAAAATGTGTTGTGAATACTACTGAAAGTAGGTTTGGCTTTAAATTATCTGTGGTATGTTAATTTAATATAGACAGGAGTCTTTTGTTTCACTTTATGCCAGATTACTTCTTTTCACTCAGAATTGCCTCAAAATAATAAAATGGACAGAAATTATTTCCACTCTCCTAGTTGTCATCACCTTTATCCAAGGAAACTACTTCTTACCCATTTTTGGACAATGTTTGCAGCCAATGCACTCATGCTGATCAGTTCAGCCAAAATCACTTTGCATTCCTGTCTAGACACAGGACTAGATTCTGTCTGGATTTCTAAAGCCACAAGGAATCCAGAGGAGAACTGCTGGATTTACCCAACAGAGAAGTGGACAGATACTCTGATGATTTCCCCTGTTCAAGGAGTACACTTCTCCCACAAAAATACAAACAGGTAAAATTCTCCTAACAATCTGTTCACTTTGTGAAATGTAACAGCTATCAATCAGGAAGATTAGGTACACAAAAAATAGTCACACTTGCAAAGAGCAAAAGTCAAGTTAAACCTTTATTGGCCAGCAGTCTTAGTGTAGGAACCAAGACCATATATCTCAAAATTCTTCATATGTTTATTGCTATCAGCTTTATTCCATGGCTCAGTTCTTATCTGTTCTCCAGCTCTGTACAACTGGCCTCATTGGCACCTGACCACCTGCACTATTTGTAAAATTGGCCATTACATAGACTTTTAACAAAAATGTGTATGTAACTTGTATTAATCTATTAAGTCAACTTCCAGTTTCATCCCCACATCTACTTTGGATCAGTTAATTTTTCATGTCCACTTAACTCCCATCTCAGCATTCCTCAGTCAAAATCTGTTATAAACATTTGGCTTCCTATGCGTCTTCCAAAAGACTGAAGCTGATCATCAGATTGAGTACTACATACTCTACAAAGTCTACACACATACTACTAAATACGGCAGAAAAAGGACAAAGCAATTGCTTCCCTTTAAAAAAAATCTTGGGGAAAAACAGAAAGGAGAAGAGATACATAGATTAGCATCACATGTCACAATATGACCACCCAGATTGCTGTGTTTGTGAGGTATGAAGGGAGTACATGTGACCTTTCTTCACACAGCAAAAGGCTCAGACTTTCTCTTCCTAGAATGAGTTAAGAAATAAGAGTATCAGTAATTTTCTTGTACTGAGATGGTTTGAAGTAATGGTCAAGTTTGAAAGCCTACTGCTGTAAGGATTGAAGCATACTTTTAATATTTTGTGTGTTCTTTAACATTTACGAATCAATGTCATAAGGTTGGTCTCACTGCTGTTTTCTTTTGAGTTTATGATAATTCCACACATTTCTCCTTTCATTCATAACAACCTCACACTCACATGCAACAGACTGGTAGTAGCAACCACAGGTCCCTGCTGTATAATTGTCAAAACAGGAACGATCTGAGAAACATTTTAAATGGATACAGCTGAGTCTTGTAATTATTGTAAGAAAATATTCACAGAAACATTTAAGATTGTACCTGTAAGGGAAAGTGATTAGTCCCTGTTTAAGCATCTCTTAGCAGTGTGCCAAAGCATTAAGAAAGAAAAAACCCTACGACTTCTGGGTATATTCCTGAGGATCTGAATAACTCTTTATGTCTATTTACTTTATCACTATAAAGCAGTGTAATCATTTACTCACTTGCTTCCAGCAATGAGAAAGAAAAATGGTGAAAATGCTGAAAAGTAATATTTGTAAAACATTACTTTTGTCAGGGGTAGTTGTCTGGTCTTGTGCCTGAAAACCTTTAAATCTCAAAATACAGTTTCTTTAAAAGCTTTATTCCTTCCCTCCAAAGAAATATAAAACAGTGACACCGGCACTCCTCAAGCTCTGAACACAAACACATTTAACAGCATTTGAGTCACAGCAGCACAGTGCAGTCTGCCTGAGTGGACCTGTTCTCCCACATGGACCCTAGTAAAATTAACAGGATCCCAAACATCTGCAAGAAAATACATCAGAACCTTGATTATTCCAACTACTGACATATATTTATATTCTGGACTCAAACGGAGATCTTCATTTTCTACTAACACTTAACTGTGGAAATTAATCATTTGGGATTGTAATTATACATATGATGATCAGGGAAATTATAATAACATTGAAGGCACCACATCTTTAGCCTGCATTTTGTCGTAGACATGTCAGAGAATGCTTAATTAAGCATTTTACATCCCATTAAAACTTTATAGCACACACTACCTCCTACTGAAATTCCTTAGTCAATACCCAAGTGCAGCTTAAAATCAGACACACTTATAAAATATAAACATATTGTACAAATTTCCTGCATGTTAGAGTTAATGTAACTTATTAGAGAAGGATAAAGCTCCATGTATTTGGTGCAGTACTCACAGAAATGCCTGCTAGTGGTAATACATGCTAGCCGGAGATCGGGTTACATTTGTGTACTGTTACATTGCAATTACCAGAATCTTGATATATGACTGAAAATTAATATACTTAAATTCAATAATTCTCTAATATAAATCACCTAGTTGTAATTTGTACTAACAAATCATTGTGGTGGGTTGACCCTGGTTGGACACAAGGTGCCCACCAAAACCACTCTATCATTCCCCTCTGCAGCTGAAGAGGGGACAGAAAATATAATGAAAGGCTCATGGGTCAAGGTCAAGACAGAGAGGCATCACTCACAAGTCATCATTACAGCCAAAATGGTCTTGACTTGGGGCAAAAGAGAATTTAATTTATTACCAAATCAGAGCAGAATAATGAGAAATAAAACAAATTCTTAAAATCACCTTCCACCTTCCCCCCCACCCTTGCTAGGCTCAACTTGACCCACCATTTTCTCTCCCTCCACCCCTCCAGCAGCACAACGGGGTGGGGAACGGGGGCTGTGGTCAGCTCCACACACGTTGTCTCTGCCATTCCTTACACCTGAGAGACTCCTCACACTCTGCCCCTGCTCCAGCCTGGGGTCCCTCCCGTGGGCGACAACCCTCCATGAACCGCTCCAACATGGGTCTTTCTCATGGGTTGCAGTTCTTTCATGAACAAGAACAGCATTATATCAAACAAGTGTGTAATGATCACTGAAGAATGGAACAGACATCAAATCTGGACCAAAAAAGTTTTCAGCACTTAGCTAAATCTCACTGATGTTAGCAGGGCAATGTAATTCACTACAGGTGAAAGCAAAACTAAAAAGACAGGAAGGAAGGAGAAATTTATACAGAAGAGGGAATGAGTACACCAGATTCCATATGTTAAAAAAAAAAAAGGAGCATTTTTGTTGTGACATAATTTTCCATTTCTGTTTTAAAATTTACAATGAGATATAATTTCAGTTTAATTTTATTAGTCATCTGACCCAAATAATTCCTTCCAAAGATATCATCAGCAACTGTGATTTGATCAAATTTAAACTAACACTGATGAAAGAGGTAGGAACACCACCCTCAACATTAGAGAAATCCATTGCAGAACTCCAAGTACTTTCTTCAAGCACTGGCTTTGTAGGAGCACAACTGGGAACAGCTCCAACCTAGGCACAGTTTTTCTACATCTATTCTTTCAAATGTTTCAGACTAAATAACTGAAATTATAAACTACAAGATTCTTGTACAAGTATGGTGATAAACATGGGTGTTGTGACACCATGTCTCTGCTGCTAGAAGAAATTAAAGTTTTACTACTACCCTTGTCACAACTGTAGGCAGAAATTCCTACCTTGTTATCAGAAAATTCTCTTGATAAAACTCTCCAGCCATACTGATGGGACCTTCTGCCCAAGTTAAAAATTAATATCCTTACTATCGAATGGTTCCAAATAGATCAAGAAGTTTCATGTCTATTTTAGGCATCACTTAAAGCAAATTGTCATTTCTTGTGCTAAAGCAGCCAGTGTTCTTAACAAGCTGACTTTTAAACAAATCAAAAAATATTATTTACCATTTGATTTATACTTAGTCGAGAAGAACATTCCCCAAACTTTTCTTTCAAGGAAGCTTTTAATTTTTCTTTTACTAGAGTGATTAAAGTACAGTTCAGGCAGAGGCAAAGAGATTGGCAAAGCCTATCCCAAGGCTCTGTACCATTTAAGGCCTATACTGAAGTGACAAACTGGGATACCCTTTTCCTGGTTTTCTTCATAGAAGTAAATTCCAGCTTCGGCAATTACTTCAACCAGAGACCTTAAACCAAGGACTTGAACCTGTTCTGCTTAAAAATCTTGAAAGCTGAACCTGTCCATCCACAATAATAAATTATTATGGAATGAAACCTGCAAAAGTGGAGCTCAAAGGAGAGATTCTTTTATAACTGAAATGCCACCAAAACACTGAAATAAATAGAATGTACGTGTTTCTTGGCCACACTATGGTTTTCAAATACGGGAGTATCTCCCGGGACCTCAAGAGTGAAGACATCTCCTGTAACTTCAAGAGACACATGAAGATGACTGCAATGTAGGCACTGCCCTAGAACCATAGTCAAACTGTTGATTTGTCCAGTCTCATATCCTCTCTCCAGTAAGACCTGCATCTACTGCAGCAGAGGAAGATAAAAACTTCCAGAGTGTTTAATGATGATCCTAATGAGGTTTCATCCGTAACAGCTGGCAGCAGCAGTCTGAAACCAAAAAGGTGTTGTAACAGGGCTCTTAATGAAGACAGAAGGATGGTGTTTTATATTTAATTTCTTTGTCAAAAATAATATCTGCTTCAGACTTTCTACTTATATGAGTCTTTGAGCACTTAGACTACAGAATTAATTGTACCTACCACTGTACTTTTGAACTCTTGTTCCTCTTCACTGTGTTCATCTGCAGTGACACTGCCATCAAATTGAAAAGAAAAATGCAATGGAGCACTTTCATGTCAAGTTCAGGAATCAAAGCTTCAGGCTGAGGGAAGTGATTCACTTGGCTGCCTCTCACTATATGCTCAAAAAAAGGCAGTAGTGGGTTTGCATGTCAGGCTTTGGTAGCAGGGACTGCTGGGGGATCTTCTGTGAGGAGCTGCTGGAAGCTTCCTCCATGTCAAACAGGGCCAATGCCAGCTGGCTCCAAGATGGACCTGCCACTGGCCAAAGCCAAGTTCACCAGCAAGGGAAGCAGTGCCTCTGGGATAGTGCATGTAAGAAGTGGAAAAAAACCTACTATGTAGGAGCAATTTCCACCAGAGCAGAGCAGAGTGAGAATATGTGAGAGCAACATCTCTGCAGGCACCAAGGCCCGTGAAGGAGGGGGAGGAGGTGCTTCAGGTGTCAAAGCTGAGGTTACCCTGAAGCTCTGGTGAAGACCATGATGAGGCAGGTTGTGACCCTGCAGCCCACAGAGGTCCATGGTTGAGCACCTGCAGCCCTGGAGGAGCCCATGCTGGAGCAGGTGGATGCCTGAAAAATACAGTGATCCTGTGGGAAGCCCATGATGGAGGAGGCTGTTCCTGAAGGACTGTATCCCATGGAAAGGACCCATCTACAGCAGTTCACAAAGATCTGCAGCCTGGTGGGAGGGACTCACAGTGGAGAACTTCACAGAGGACTGTCTGCTGTGGGAGGAACCCCATGCTGGAGCAGGGGTAAGAGAGAGAACACTCCTCCCTCTCAGAAGGAGGAAGCAACACAAACAAGGTGATGAAATGACTGCAATCACCTATCCCTGTCCCCCTGTGCCTCTGGAGGGGAGGAGGGAGATAACCCAGGAGTGAATGTGAACCTAGGAAAAAGGCAGGTGTGCTGGGAAGGTAATTTTAAGATTTGGATTTATTTCTCATTGTCTTGCTCTGATTTGATTGGCAATAAATTAAATTAATTTTTGGCCCAAGCTGAATCTGTCTTGTCCATGACTGATGAGTGAGCTCTCCCTATTCTTTTCCCAGCCCACAAGAATTTCTGTTATATTCTCTTTCCCATACCCAGTTGTAGAGTGGAGGGATAGACCAGCTTTGATGTGCACCTGACCATGAGCCAGAATCAACTCGCCACAGAGTTGTTATGTTTTGTTTATTCTTTCAACAGTAGAATTAAAAAAGAAAAAAAATGCTCTAATCTTCAACATTTTCATTCCAAGAAGAAAACAGAGCAATTTATGTCATTGCACAATCATCATCATAATAGTACATGTCAGCTTGAGCAGATCACAACTAAAAGATAAAAATATATTTTGCTTTGATAAAGGATTTGTTAAAGAATAGGAGTTTTAAAAGACATATACAGAAAATGGGAGGAAAACAGAATGGAAAAAGAGATCTCAGTAAGAAAAACTGCTCTTCTGGTAAGAAAAGAGGAAGACTAAGAAAAATGGATTTTAGTTCCCAGTTCTGATGATGCCCTGGTATCATTTCTGATATCTACAAGATCTCCACAACATACAAGAAATGTTAAAATATATGAAACCTTATTGATTGAAGTGGCTATAGACAAGTACAACTCTCATAAGGTACACACAGTTAATCCAGTCAATAGGCCGTTTTTTTGTCTGCTTACATTACCTGAAATATCTTCCTGTTCAGTCTAAAAGTTTCCCGAGCTTTGATACCAAAAGTGCATTGGGACAGTTGTGTGTCTCTCTTTTATCTACATCTAAGTAAAAGCAAAGAGATGCTAGCTAATATTCAGCCCATTTCCCATGGCAAGGTCTGCAACTAAATCCATCTATAGGAGAAATGAAGATACTGCCCAACTCCATGTGACCATCCTGCCAGCAGACAGGTGTCCTGGACTGCATTCTGCATGAACCACATCTCAAGGATCCCACACAGGCACTGCAGTTAGCACAAGGGAAAAAAAGCTCAGCTGAAGCTGAACCACCATGCCAACAATGCCAGGGATATGGAGACTCCCAGGAGAGCTGCAAGCTTCAATCCAGTGTAAAAACAGTTGTGATTGTCCTGGAAAAAGTAGAGACCAAGGTATTAAAGATCCATGACATTACAAAGATCTACATTATGTCCACAAAAATGCATTTCATGGCTCCAGTCTCTGGTTTAGGGCTGTGCTTCACTAGACCCTCTGATCTCATTAGTGATGTTTAGCTCATGTTAGTTCAAACATTTGAAAAAGTAGTATCAAACTTTTCCTACAAATTTCGTTGATTGAAAGAACAAGATGTTGATCTCAATAAATTCTATGGTATTATGCATTTCTAAAACTAAATCTGCAGTTTCTTTCATTCTTTTGTGATAAGTACCTATTGGATCATTATTTTGAAAAATATTATTAAATAGCCCTCATCTCTATTAGTCACTCCATTATAATACAATCAAATGAAACACAAACTGTTGGTTTTTTGGGGTTATTTATCTATCTATTCTACATTAAACAAAATCCTCACAGATCACCACAGTTCCAATATGGCTGGATTAAATGAGGCCCAGTTTCCAGCAAATCACTGAATTAAAGAGCCACTCTTGACAAAGCTGTAGAGTAACACATAATTTCTGTTAACTTTTTCCCTACTAAATTATCTCTTATGCAATCATCAGAGTAAATCAAACCAATGAACTACTTAAAAAGAAATGAAATATCACTGATAATTTTGTTTTAGTGCAGTAAAATTAGTGACAAGCATAAGGCTTATGATTTAGTCTGTGAAGTTCCTTTTACAAGGTAGAGGACATTTGAAGCCAGAGATTTTGATGCAGATCTTAGTCTTAATTAATCTATTTTATTATAAAATAAAACTACTACTACTAAATGAGTTTGCCTTATTATTATGCTCATTCGTATTGTAAAAACTACTAATAGGAACAAATTGCTGCACTTTCTGGGAGATATCTGTCAGTTTTGGTCAGAAGCAGTTATGTTATTGGAAGGGAAAAATACCTTTTCAAAATCAGCAGCAGATGAGCTTTTGCTTGCCGGAGTCATAGATTTAAACCATTTATATTTCATTTATGAATTGCAGGCGTTGAGCTGCATCATGGTGGTCTATAGAGCTGGCTAGATAGAGTCTAGTGGAAAAATTTTTATAAAAATCAAAATTTCAGGAAAAGAAAGCAAGTTTCTCAAATTCAATGTTTTTTTATGTTCTCCTCTCCTCTCCTCTCCTCTCCTCTCATCTCATGGGTCCACCAAGAAATACCAGAATATCTAATTTCATAGGCAAGTCTTATTTTTACAATATCACACATAAGTTTCAAGTCAAGATAACCTTTTTCATGACCATTAATAGTTCATTTTCACACCTTCCACTTGCATATCTTATCTTTTACCTTTTCAACACCACACATAGGGTTGCTCTTTAAATATAAACACAAAGCTTGGCCAAAAAAAAAGAACTTAGGATGTTATAAAGGATGAACTGTGAGACTGAGATAATAGTTATTGCAAAGCCTCCATTCACAAAATTTGCCTTATGGTCACAATGTCAGAATGTGGCTTGCCATTGAATATTTTTTGACTTCAAAATTTGAACTCTTTAATCCTACAGGTTTTTGCTGAAAGGGGCAGTTCACAGCTTTATCATACTTGCTGTGTAATAAGTCTGATCTAAGGAAGACAGACTTTCCTCCTCCTTCGGTGGAAGTTTTAAGGAGATAAAGGTGGGTGTCAACCAAGCAGTTTGATTCTTCAAGATAGATTTATGGAGGAACAAATGCATTCTCATGATTGACTCATTTTGTGTGTCAGTGCTAAGAGCCTCATCTTCCTCAGTTCCTGACAACAAGATGTTTTTTATCTATATCTATGTTGCTCCTATTCTCCATATCATCGGGTTCAGTGAGGAAAGAGATATTGGTCAAAATATTAAATCAAACTGAAGTATGGGTTGCCATCCCAGTATTTTGTGTCCATATATTATACTGGGCTTGCTGACCTCCAGAAACAAGTTTCATTACAAGCCTAACTCAAAATCAGTCAGCTCTGATCATAATTTTAGGTAATTTTTGTGATACTGGGTTCTTTGTGTTTATGTCACATTTTTTGTTTTCAATGATGCCTTCATCAGCATTTTTTCTTTTCATTCATTAACCCTCTCATCCTTTACTCTGTGTTTTGTAGAGGGGTGAATCATCAATATATCACTTTTCACCAACATTAGTACTGCTCCTTTCATATTAATAAGAAGTTGGTTATTGATAAATTTCTAGAGTTGATAAGGTCAAAATTTGCCTGCACTTTTATCCTTATGCTCATTCCATTGTTAAAAATGCTAAAATTAATATTATGCCCTAAGTCATATGTTTCACATGGGGTGGATTTTTGCTCTTATTTTTTCCTTCTACTCACATAATGAGAGAGAATGAGCATGTCTTAACACTTTCCATATCGTCCTCTGCAAAATACAGAAATTGAGGTAAAATCTTATCCCACTCAGTGCTGGTGGGTCTGAGATGGGCATTAATTTTGAGGATTAATTCTGGCAGAGTATTTACAATTCCAGGTTTTTGAGGCAGTCTTGAATTACCTCTTCAAATAATGATAATATCACAGAAGAATTATCTAAATGTGGCTTAGTATATCAGGGAGCTCTTACTGTGGTTCCTTATTTTTGTGAATGTGAATATAATTCACATTTTTGTCAGGAACAGCAATTTTCTCTCTTTTTCTTGACTGAAGATTAGAAGCTTTATTAGAAAACATATAATACTTAGAGAAACAAGTTTCACTCACTGCAAATGGTCTGTCTGCTCATTTCATTCAGGCCATTTATGTACAACAACCTCTGTGTAAAAAATTTATATAATCATTTATGGACAGAGGAAAGCAGAAGTAAGTTACAGACTTCTGGTCTCTCTCTCTCTCTGAAGAGAAGTGATAAGGTAGAATATGTACATAAAGCCCAAACTGCCCTCAGGCATTTACAGATTAACAACATAATACATTTTCTCACTTTTGTTGGTCAGATTCCACTAACACTTTTCACAGTGTAAAAAAATTTTCTGTAGATGCTCAGAGACAGAAATAAAACGACCCCAAAATAATAGAAATTAAAATCTGATCAGTTTAGCATTTTCCCATGAGCACAGTAAAGAGCTGCTCTTTTCCCCTGTAGTTTTCATATGTGCACGCTTACATGGACACAGGTATGAGTTAGCTACACTCATGGAGTGAGATCTGGAGAGCAGGATTTTTCAAATGTAACAATCTCAATTGGACTGGCTTCCTCAGTTATACATTTGTAGGCCATAAAATAACACTTATAGAATCATATAACTAATCAGGTTAGAAGAGACCAATTCCCCTGCCATGGTCAGGGACATCTTCCACTAAACCAGGTTGGTCAAAGCCTCATCCAACCTGGCCTTCCTTTCCAGGGATGGGGCATCCACAATTTCCCTGGGTGCCAGTGCCTCACTACCTTCTAAGTAAAGAATTTCTTCCCAAAATCTTATCAAACCTTCTCCTCTTTTAGTTTAAAACTGTTCCTCCTTGTCCTATCACTATCTGCCCACGTAAAAAGCCTTTTTCATAAAAGCCCTCTTTTTCATAAGCCCCCTTTAAAAACTGGAAAGCCATGATGATGTCGCCTCAAAGCCTTCTCTTCTCCAGGCTGAACAACCTCTCAGCTCTCTCAGGCTGTGGTCACAGGAGAGGTGCTCCATTCCTCTGATCATCTTTGTGGCCCTCTTCAGAACCTGCTCTAACAGCTCTGTGTCTCCTAAGGACCCCAAAGCTGCATGCAGTACTCCACGTGGAGTCTCAAGGGGCAGAGTAGATGGATAAAATCGTGGCACTTCTTTTGGTGCAGCTCAGGATACAGTTGGGCCTTTGGGGCTGCAAACACACTGTTGGCTCACGTCCAGCTTTTCATCCAGCACAACTCCCAAGTACTTCTCCATAGGGCTGCTCTCAGTGAGTTCTGCCAGTCTAATCACTCCAAACCAGGTGCAGCACCATGAACTTGGACTCATAAAGTAATCTCATCTTCCTCATTCCATCTCATCACTCTCATCTTCATCCTTACAGTCATCAGATCCATCTCTCTGGAATGTCCACTTTCTATGTGCTTTGTTTGTAACTGGTAGCTTTACTTGCATGGGCATGGCTTATCAACTTGGAACCTTCACAGGAGAACCAAGCAAACCAAACCCAGTCTTTGCTTAAGTCAATTAGATCTGCTCATTTGCTTTAGCTCTCTGTTTCCATGGTTTGGTTATTCCTCTGAAGGTAAATAATGGGTTTGACCTGTGTAAAGAAAGACTTGTCAAGTGGCCTCTTCTGCTAGGCAAGAAATTGTGGATCACTGCAAAGAAGACAAATGGGGCATACCTGGGAATGTAATTCAAATTTTTTGATCAATCACAGACCAACACAACAAAAGGATTAACAAAAAGCTGATATATCAGGTAGGATGAAAAATTAAGTAATGCATTGATGGCATGGTTTCGATGTTACCACTTCTTGAGATTAGATACAGTAGTGAAATAATTGGGATAAATTGTTCGGCACAGATGGAAATAAAAGGTCAAGGAGAAATGTATTTTCCTGAATTAAATGGTATTATTAGAAGTAGAAACAGGAAGGAACAGAACTGCCAGTAAAGAGAAGCATTTATAATATTTTTTTCCCTTGTGAAACATTCTCATTTTTATGCATAGTGATTCTAGACACTTTGACCCTTTATGTCTATGTAACAGCTCTGCTTAATGCACACTATCATAAGACTATTTTAATAATAATTAAACAAGTTTTACTTTTATTCAGCAAGCTATGTGAATGTTAAGTTAAATGCAGCTTTTTGGACAAACCAAGTGTTTAAATTAACAGAGACAACACCTTTTGAGAAATCAGTGAAAACAATCATTTCACGCTTATGATGCCTTCAATTGCATTTCACGCAGCTATGAATCACAGTTTCTGGTTTGTGACTGCTTAAGAAAGACATGACCCCAGAACTTTTTTATCACATTAGCAAAATCACATATATTAGCTTAAATCATAGGATAATAAAATAATTGAGTTTGGAAAGAACTTCCAGACATTATCTAGACCAATCTGTTATTCATGTTTTAACCCACTAGCTATTCCAACAGTCTGTATTATTTCTTTCAAGGAGACTGGTTTTAGACTTTATTAGAATTTTTATGAGAGAATAGGAACACACTGAAGCACAGGAGGTTCCCTCTGAACATCAGGAAACACTTTTTAACTGTGAGGGTTGCCAAGCACTGACACAGCCTTTCCTGTGGTTGTGGAATCTTTATCCTTGGAGATACACAAAAACCATTTTATATACAGTTCTGGCAACTGTTTTTAGGTGGCCCTCCTTGAGTGGGGAGTTGGACCAGATGAACTCCAGAGAGCCCTTCCATCCTCAGTTATCCTGTGACTCTGTGATTTTGTGGTTCTGGTGAAAATGACTAAAAAGCAACTTTGCAGACTGGAGGTTTGGTTATCTTTCTGCTTTAAGCAGAAGATCAGCCCACATGACCTCCATAGAGCTATTTCAAAGTAAATTTTTCTGTTTCTATCACAAAACCTTCAAAGAACATGCCAAAATATTTCCATTACTTTTCTACTCTTTTATTGAGGAATGACAGCAATTACAACTGAAGAATAATTATTGTGTAAGTACCTGAGGTGAAAATTTAAGCAAAGAATTATAGAATTGTAATATATGAAACAGACAAGAGCCAGGCATTTTATTGGTTTGAGAACACACTTTGGCATGCCTTTGAGTTATGTCAACTACCATACATTCTCAGATTATTCCTGGGCATATCAGAGAAACTCATAAGCAGGAGACCATTCCCAAAGGCAGTCCACTTGTAACCAATGTGCTGTGGAAGGTACAGGAGTTCAAGAATACAGATAAGGTTTATGATTCGTTCACCTGGCAATGAATTTTCCTTATGAAGAAACCATGCAAAAGTACCAACGGGGGACCACACACCCACCGTGTGGGCAGTGTTACATGGGTTTTGCTCTGTCTAATCATCAGACATCAGAGTCTGTTCAGAAATTAACCAAAAAGAATGCAGACATGCATCCATCCATGTTGTTAGATAGTTGCCCGTACAGCTCAGTTTGAGCAAAATGGGAGTGATTTCTTCTCTGTTCCTGATTCTTCCTGACAAACATAAGCAGCAACTTTCTACCCCAGCCAATCCTTTTGCTGAGAATGTGCAGATTGCTTTGGATACAAGAATTTGCTTTCCTGAAGGGTGACATGGTCTGGTAACACCTCACTCCTGTGCTGAGGTGGGACATTTTCTAGGTCCTGTATTTCACAGCTCCATTCTCCCTTGCCTGTGCAAATAGTAGCCTATCCCATCCCCTTCTCCTTTCTCCTCAGCTTTGCAGCCTTACCCCCTGTCTTTGACCTGCTCTGGCATCTGTCAGGTCCTTTGCAGATCATTTTAATTCATTAATAGGAAAAAAAATCATACAGCTTTCTAGTTTTGTTTTCTGCAGCTTTAGCATGTGAAAGTGTCTCACACAGGGATCTGGCACAAGTTAAGGTCAGTACAAAATAAGCAGCAGAACGGCATGTCTGGAAGGGAGGTGGGGAAGAAGAGAGAAGAAACAAAGATGACCCTTTCAGCATGATTCTTGTTGCTGGTGTCTGACTTTGCAACACCAGTCTGAGAAAATCAATTGTGCTTTGCTGGTGGCTGTTCAAGTTGCTATGAGTGCACAGTCTGTTTCTGGTTTTCAAGTGAAAATGACCTTTGTACAGTGAAAATAAAAGAAGTATATTCATCTGCCACCATGATCTACAGAGAAAGTTGTCAGTTGTCATTTACCCTCAAAAGAGAATAAAAAATTTAATACATCTCTTCTTGCTTCTGCTGATTTGCTTTCTTTTTTTGGTTTTTTTTTTTTTTATCCTTTATTTGCTTTTACTCTACCTAGTTTACTTCATTCATTCAGAGCATGCAATCTGAAAAGTTCCACAAAGTAGACAAACAGATTAAATCTCCCTGTTGATTGAGAAGTCTCAGTGGTTATTCATATTCATTTCCCTTCCTCATTCACCCCTCTTTGCGTTCAGATACTCTCAGACGTGGGGTTTAATTCAGGTGCTTTCTATTTTATGCTTTGGAATGCATTATTCATAGTAGTGCCTAGGTGACACTGTTATATGAGAATTAGTCATCTCTTATGCATTGGTTTGCCAGTAATTTGTCTGACTCTCAGACTGATTTAATAAAGTATGTAATTATCCAAGGAAAATTTCTTTGAAAACACCAGAATGGATTTTTGAGTTCATTAAAACTCTACCATGATTTCTTAATAAATATTTTTTCCAATAGGTAATTGCAACCTATATAAATAAGGTAAATCTTTATAGTTTAGTAAAAATTTATCCTTCTGCTGGAAATGCTGAATAGACCCCAGAGATTTTCAAGGAAACTAATTTTGGTTTACTATGGCTCGTCTTTTCTAACTCTCTTCAAAGTCAATGGAGAGGTAGGCTTTCAAGGACAAAAGTAGGAGGTTTCCTTAGGTGGTCTGATCACCCACTGCATTCAAAGTCTGTTATGTCTTCTCTTTCTTTGATAATAAGATCAGACACTTAAGGGGGCTGACTCTGACTTTTATCCTGCGGAGAAGTTTAAGTAGAATCTCTTGCAATTTACTCACTCTGGGCAAGTAGATATCTTACATCTGCGGTGTCCTATATCATGTGTGGATACATGATCTCCCCTCTTGTACATGAAAAATCACTGGGCAAGTTACTAACATATAGAGAAATGTCTGGGTGAGTAATTTTTGTCCTCACTGTGCCTCAATCCATTTCATTGTTATTTTACTCTCTGCTGTGGCTGACAGGATAGTGGGACCTATAGCACTCTTTGAATCATAAGAAAACTGATGAGGAAATTCACGAAGTTCAGAGCCTTACTCTGGAAGATGATCTAACCCCAGAGAGTTCTGTCATGCTAGGAATAGGTACCAGTAAAAAGGCAACAGGTATGACAGTCTGAAAAGGTGATCTCATTGGCAACACACTAGAAAAATAAACAAATTTGAGGTCATGATCCCAAAAGGTGCAAGTTCAGACAGCATGACATATTCAGATGTAAAATTATAATTGCTGGACAAGAACAATCCAAGCAAGCCTCTAAGAGAAATTCTTTCCCCAAAAGGAGAAATAAATTAAAGGCGTGAAAAAAACATCCTGCTATTGATGTGCAACACTGGACAGCTTTTGGGCTGAAGAAAGCAACAGCAAAACAAGATCCTGGTCTCGATCCTCTGTGTCTTGGCATGGGTACTGAGAGGAGGGCAGTAAGCAGGGCAAGAAAACATGCAGAAGTATGATATGGCAATCAATGAACACAGAGTAAGTATTTCAAAATAGGAAGGCTGAATCGATGGTGTTCAGGGGAGACACAGAGCCTCACCAACAGGGGAGGAGGGGGCAAGCCTTCAAGCCATTGATCAATAAAGGGATAAACCACAGTCTATTTCCAGGTGGATAAAAATTACTGTTTGCCAGATTTATTCCTGAGGATGAAATGTAGAAACGGAAATTTAAGGAAGCAAAAAATATTTGCTATCCAAATGGCACAGAGGCACCACCAGCTGCAAACTGGGACTCTGCCACCCCTACTGAATGGAGTGGCTTTATGTATTTATACCCACTTCATCTAGATGTATTGAAGAGCAACCAGATTCCAGTTAGTGCCCTTGTGTGGAACATTGTCCTCCTACTCTCTCTTCAGGGAAAAAAATTATCTATCTATCTATCTCTCTATCTATCTAGCTATCTATCTCAAATATTCCTTTATGGAGCAANTATCTATCTATCTATCTATCTATCTATCTATCATCTCTGTTAGAAAGCCCTGTGAGCCATGTGCCACCAGTTGCTTCCCAAACACTTGCTGTCACTAGCTTTGCACAAAGACCAGAGATGGCAAAATAAGTTATAAGTTATATAATAGCAATCCCCTCTAAGGAGTTCATGGTAGCTGATCACTTCGTGTCAGTGATTCTAAGTCTGTCCAGCAGCCAAACACATGAGGGAATGTCATATCCTTGATCTTCCAGAAAACTTTAAAAATAGTAATTCAGATCAATGTTTTCATGTTAATTTGCACTTAGGAATAAGCAAAGTATGTAACATACCTCTCAGAATGAGACATTTGATATATTCATTCTTGGGGCTCATTGAAATTTCTTTAAAAATCCTGTAAAAATCTGGGGGTTTCTTATTAGGAAGTATTATTTTTCATTCAGATCTACCTCTTTTTTTATTTTTACTGCTCAGCTGCTTGGAAATTAATCATATTATTACTGAAAACAAGGTTTATCTCACTAGGGTATAATAAATCTTGGTTAAAATATAGATTTATTTTTTTAATGTAATGATTCTATGTTTGAAAAATGTTAAGGTTGCGACGAAAATCAACAAAAGACAGGAAATTCAAAGTTAATTTTGAATTGTGTCCATAAAACACCTCATTAAGCCCTCTCATTGTATCCTGTGTGGAATCATACAGTTTCCAGAGACATCTGTAATTGTTCATAATAAAAGGGCATATTAAGGGCAGAATTAGTGGATGTCCCTGATCCAGCAATAAAATAATCCTAGTGTTCATATGCTCTGTAATCCATGAAAGGGAGTTCTATCTGCATTTAAGCAACAAAACACTCTTCTTAATGTAATCTGGAAAAAACTAAAGCTCCAATGAAAGAAACAAAGCCTTGATTTAGGCATCAAGTGAGGCACGTGGGCAATGGAGAGAGCTCCTTAGCCTTCATCCAATCACAATTTTATAAAATCACTTGTTGCTTTAGCATCAGAATTATTTGCATATTTTTTGCTGAATGAGTTCCTTAATTAAAATTTACAGTTCATCAAAAATTTTCTCCAGTAGCAAGATCTCAGTCATCAAGCATTTCACTGATGCATAAGCAAGTAAGGACTGAAGCCCTTCAAGGCTCCCTTTTCCTGCAGGATCACCATAGAGTTGACAAGAATCACAATGCTTCCAGAGTTTGTAGGTATGAAGCAAACCTACAATATGCACTCCCAAGCCACTAGACTTTAAAGATTTCTTTGAAGATAAAAGTTCAAAAATCACCAGGACAAGTCTTGTAGTTGTTTAGATTTTTCTGAAAAATTAGATCTTATTTTTTTGGGGCAAAGAAAATTGGAAAATTTGACACATGAACATTCTACAATTTTCTACCATACACCATATCTCAAATATTTATAATTTGGGGTTAATTTTTTTTTTTTTTTTTTTTTGTTCTTGCAAGAGTTAAACTGGAGGAAAAAAGCACCCAGGTTTTCTTTGTTTATGAAACACATGCAAATGCTGCACAGCCCTTCTGATGTCC
Source organism: Ploceus nigricollis (assembly GCA_013399945.1). NCBI lineage: Eukaryota > Metazoa > Chordata > Aves > Passeriformes > Ploceidae > Ploceus > Ploceus nigricollis. The sequence goes on from VXBC01013090.1 coordinate 250,055, forward strand.
CTGGGAGTGGAGTCCAGTGTGCCAGCTTAGCAGAGAGGTACTTTTTTTATTATGAAAAAAGGCAGAATAGAATGGTTGTATCTTCCAAATCTCTCTTACTTTGCCAAGTGCAGTATGTGGGGAACCTAAAGCTCAAAAAGGGTGCAGGGATCTCAGTAACAAACAGATGGATGATGCTCCTGAGTCCTGCTGATGGGCAAAGTGTTGAGTGTGGGCTGACGCTCACTGGGACAAAGCAATGTGGGATCATGTGGCAAAATCACAACCCCACCTTGGAACCAAGAGGAGTTGTTCTTCATTATGGAAATGCAGGGACTGATTGGGCTGAGCCTGAGCAGGCAGGGTAGAAACAAGCCTCCATATGCTCAGCTGGAGCCAAAGCCCTTCTGGTAGTCCATCTCTTGAGGGCAAGGCTGCTAGGACACCATCTCAGCTGCCAGGGAAGAGAAATCATTGGAGGCATGTGCTGGCTTGGCAGAAATCCCAGGGGAGAAGGCAGCATCAAGGGAAAACAGGGTGTGCTATTGGCATCAAGGAACTGACTAAATGGCTTCAGGAGGACATGGGCAGGACCTCTGTGGGAGGAGGAATCCTCTGTTCCACCCCTGCAGTATGGGATGGAAGAGACAAGGTGTAATTTATAAGTACATACCTGAATGCTTGAGCACATACCTATATAAAACAAAAAGCCAGGCAGAAACAGCTCAGTGTTGTCACTGGAGGAGATAATGCCCATATCATGCTGGGAGAATTTAGGTAATCAAACCACATTAAATGCTCCTAGAGACCAAGGAACTTCAAGCATAGTGGATTAGAGAGCTTTGAAATGGATTTCTGACCAAAAAACCCAAAAACAAAAACCAAATCAAACAAAAACAAAACACAAAAAGAAAAAAAAACCAAAAAAAAAAAAAAAAAACCAAAAAAACCCCCCCAAAAAAAAAAACAGAAAAAAAAAAAAACAAACCCAAACAACTACACACACACATAAGGAAAAATACTTTTATTGCAAGGTCTCTGAAAACCTCAGCTCCTACCAATCTCTTCCTAAAATCTGGGAATATGCAACATTCCAAATTCTACCAAAATTATCTCTGGTTAGATCCTGCCTGCTTGAACATGGATTTAGTGATGTTTATAAGACTCTCTTAGGGATTCAAACAATATGCTGAGCAACTGCACTATGATTATCAAGATCCTTTAAGGTGTCTCAAATCAGGAGCCCCAAAATGAAAATACCAAAAATCATCCGTCACTTTGAAAATTTAGGTCATCTTTTTCCTGTCTTTTCTCTTTCTCAACTAGAGCTCTCTTTGATCTGTGGCCCTTTTACATTTTTTCCCCAGATAAGTGAAATTAAGCTGCAAGAGAAGAGTCAAATCTGATTTACCTGTCACTCAGAATCAGCAGCTTCAGGGCTACAAAGTGTGCAAATTCCTTTGCAATCCTTTGAATTGACTGTCACAAAGGCATTTTTAGGTGGATAGATCTATGTTTGTTACCTCAATGTTCTCTCAAAGAATACCAGCAAGGCACAAGCTTTATTTTGGATCTAGGGTATCTATAAACTAGCCTAACTAGCAGAGAAATATTCCAGGTATTTTAATCCTGTTATCACCTTAATTTTCATTTCAAGGAAATAGTTTTACATTTTTAAAAATTTATTCCACTAAAAAGAAGGTCAGAAACACAGTCTCTGAGTACCTGTAAATGTACGTACCTGTGTGCCTTGGCCTGAATCAAAATCATTCCTCTTGCACTCGGAGCCTGCTGACACAACCTTTATATATTGATTAGTAGTAGCAGGCAAATTAACATGTTTGGTGCTGAAATCCTGCTTCAATTCAAAGTTCATTTGCCATGACTCTTAACATTTTCTTGACATGCTGTGCCTCCATATTAAATCTCTTTTGACTTACAGGCGTAAAATAAGATTTAAGCCGTGTTTAGGAAGCTAGAGAATATTTGTTCACCTATTAGGGTGCTGCAGAGCTGTGAGAGTTACTAGGGCTTTCCTCCTTGGAGTAAATATTTCCTTATTTTCCCTCAGAACTACCTGAGATGCAATTATTTGGTACTTTGGTCTTGCTAAGGCTTCAGTGGGATCTGGAAGTTCAGCACACAAGATCCCCAGGGCTGTATCGATAACATGGCTGCAGAACGAGCCAGGACCAAACTCCAGTCTTTGGACAAGGTACACCCACAAACCCAAATTCTCCCCTTCCGTCCCCACAACAGGATGTCAGTGTCTAAACTGCCTCTTGGGCTCTGTTTCTGGTGCATGCCATTCCTATGGAAACAAGGAAAACTGTTCATCGCTGTCTGTCTTGACAAATTCTTGACAATTACACTATAACTTCATCCTGCAGAAGTAGGAAAATGACAAATAAGCTGCTTTTTTCACATGTCAGTGCCAAAATATTGATTCTTTAGTCGGAAGTACTGAGCTAATTATAGCTAGGTTTAATTTGTATTAGCTTAATCTGAGACTTAAATTTGATTGTGTTTTAAAGAATGTTCCATTGTGCTTTAGCAGCATTAGATAACTAAGACCATAATCTAATTGAATAGAAAGGTACTAGAAAAGGTTTTGCAAGCATGAATGATTTGGAAGATTTCAAAGTGTATAAAAATGTCTTTGCCCTTTTAATGTGATCTCAAATCTTGTAATTACTATACTATCTATGACTACAAAAACATGCCTAGAGAAGGGAGTATGTTAATCACTTAAATACTAGCAAAACCAAAATGTTCTAAATTTTACAGGTATTATCATTGTTCTCGTACCTAAACTACTGTATAGAACTCAGCATTCTGGAGCTGTATTGCACCTCAAAAGCAGTTGCATTTTGATGATGGATGAAATAAGCTATTCAAGTTCAGTGTGTTAAAGTGCTACGACACCCTTTGGGAGAAGGTATTATGTATATGTACCAGAGGTACTATTTCAAGGCAGAAACAGTGCCAAATGTTAAACTGAGACTGAAGCCTTACAGCTGCATTGTTAACCTCTGGAAACAGGAGTTTAAGCTGCAAATGCTGAGAAAACTTTACCTCTGGGGGAGCAAATAATAATGAAAAATTATGCAGCTTTCGCCTCCTCTCTAAAGGCAAACCAAACATTTTAAGCTTTATTTTATACTTTTTTTCTGCAGTTAATTTAGACAAGCTTGTTGGCAAAATAATATTTCCTGTGCTTAGTATTTCAACCTTCTGAATACCATTCAGCAGGAAAATCACAAGGGTAGCTTGCTTTCATCCTTAGTTTGTTAGTAGAAGTGAATTCTGCTCTCTGCCTTTTCAGTGCCTCCATCAGAAAATGAAACAAACATACAAGATAAATGTGCCATATACTCAGTGGGTCCCAAAATATAAAATCACAGGAACAAGCAAGCTGAGGGGCAAATGGAGGCGAAAGATGACAGGAAAAGTATTATCACAGATGAACCATCTTTAAAAAATGAAAAAAGATAAAAAATGCTCTTCAGTTGTGTGGAAGGTGGTAATAGAAAGCAAAAACATGTTCTCCTTTGGGCAAGCAGGGAGGAAGGAAAAGCTTCTTCTGCTCCACTCAGAACTAATCTTTGCAACCTCTTGGAGATAAATGTCACAAAGCAGCCTTAAGTGGCAGGATTGTATTAATTCATCAAAAGTGATTCTCATTGCATGTGATAAATGCTTTATTTCTTCCCTAAATATAGCTGTAGGCAGGGAAAACTGGGGTAGGTCTTCCATTTCTAGCTGTGGGGAGAGAGGAGATACAGCTCTTGGAGGAAGGGTTGCAAGGGGGGAAGAAAATCCCAAAACAGAAATTTAAAACACATGATCCCTAGAAGAATACCTGTTGTTATATTTTTATTTTTGGGATGCAGAGGTTTGAACTTGCCCAGTTCATTACTCATTTACCAGTGTTTACTTATCAAATAGAATCATACAATCATAGAACATTTGGGATTAAAAGGACCCTAAAAATCATCTAGTTCCAAACTCCTCGAAACTTTACACTAGAAGAGGTTGCTCAAAGACCCTTCAAACTTGGCCTTAAACTCCTCCAGGGGTGAGGCATCCACAACTTCTCTGGGCAACATTTTGCAGTGCCTTACCACCCTCACAGTAAAGAATTTCTCCCTAATATTTAATCTAAGATTACTGTCTTTCAGTTTGAAGGCTTTCTCCCTTGTCTTATTACAACACGCCCTTGTGAAGAATCCCTTTGACTTTGTCGTAGGTCCCTTTAGGTACTGGAAGGCTGCTGCACAGTCTCCCCAGAGCCTTCTCTTCTCCAGGCTGAGAAGGCAAGTTCAGCCTCAGAGGCTGGTTGGCATGTTCCATTACCAGTCCTCAGGTATGGATGTCTCTAAAATGCCCACACCCGTGCACAGAAGTGATGCTGTTGAGTCAGGGATGGACGAAATGACTCCATGATATTCAGAAGGCAAAATGAGTGTTTATTCAAAAGCATGTCTCTCTTTTATAGAGAACATCATGAACATTAATATCATTGGTCCAAAATTAAAAACATTCCACCTGATTAGGTGGAACCTGGACTTAGGTCAGTGTGGTAGAACATTTCTATAAACAACAAGGAGAAAAGAGAGATAACAAAATTATTTACATTCCTTTCGGACTCTTTCCCAGGCTTAGGCCTGGCAGAAATCTTTCTCCTTTTCTCTCTGGCTGAACTGAGAATACCACAACAGAAGTTGTGGAAGCAAATTGTTGTCTGCGACTTTGTAGTGCCTTGAGAGGCTCCAGTATGGTCAGCTGGTCCCTGGAGCAATGGGACCCTGGAACAATGCATTGTTTGCATTTTCTTATCTGCACCCCTATTAATTACCTGCATTGTATTTTCTCCTGGCCTCCAAGACTTTGCAAATTGCAGGAAAACAGGTTATGCTCTGATCCCAGAAAAAAATTGTGACACCAATCTACCAAACACCAGTACTTTGAAATGTCAGTTATAACACAGTATCATTATATTTCACACAGCTTTTGCCATTTTTGTGTTCCATAACTGAGAGTACACTCAACACTAAATGCTGAACTATGTTATCTTTCCAGTGATTAGGAGGTGCATTGGACTCTATTGTTGTTATTAAACTGTTTCATAAACCAGTTTGATCCACTGAATGAATGGACATTCTTATCCTTCCAGGACAAGGAGACGAAAGGACAAAAAATCTAATGACCTTCCAAAATCTCAGATAAAAAGTTTGAATAAAGTTTGGATTTTTGAAAATATTTTATTCTTGTACCATATTGCATCAATAAAAACTGTTTTTCAATTTGTCCATAATTATATTTAAATTAAGGCATTCCGATAACCTTATGTTAACTTAAACAAATTTATAACCCCTAACCTCAGGCACAGGCTGCCATGGTAAAATTGCATTGCCATGTGACAATTCTTCAAAACACTGATAATCTCAGATAAATGCTCTCGATTTTGATGTAATGATTTAATTAATTCTTGTCCTTCCAGAATAAAATATTTCTGGGTCATTTCCAGATTACACAAAACAGTTGATTTACTCTCATACTTGATTGCTTCAAGTAACCAGCAAACAATCTCTGGTCTCCTTTCTGTTCTTTCCATCTTTCTCCCTGCCAAGTAAATCCCATTTTTAAAAAGGCATAGCATTATTCTTTTTTGTGAACATACCAAAACTACAAAGATTCATGTGCTATGTGAATTCTGAACATCTACTTTGTTTTGGGGTTTTTTTAGTTAAGGATTGTATACAGCAGAACAATCCGTAATATGCACTCCTCTGCTCATTACCGTGCCACTCCTTGGCCTGCCTTTTGCCAGTAATTATGTTTCTACCCACATGACACAGGTAAGCACAAAAGGGACTGCTCTGCACCCAGTGCTCCCAGCCTCTGTGCAGCCTCCTCTCTGCACAAAATGCTAATGGTCATTTATCGTATATAAGCTACACGTGTAGGAAACAGAGACCATGCTAATATGCTATTAAGTGTTTTACACTTTTGATTCTGGTATTTAATCATGCCTACAAGTGGTGACTGTACAAGTTTTAGGTGATGTTACAGGATTCCAATAAATTCTGTATATTCCACTATGTTTACTATCAAAAAATAAAAAAAGAAACTGAGCCATTTTCAGTGGCCAAGCTGAAAAAATAGAAAAGAAAAAATAGAAAAAAAAATAGACAAGATATAAAAAAAATAGACAAACTATAAAATAGTTTAAAGGGAAATCATAGAGAAGCATTTAAAACAAATTTAATTTTTGCACTTTTTTCAGTTTTACCTATCTAGGTTACTGTTGTCTGGAGACATAACTTAAATAATGGTAAAAATAGAACCATTATCTAAGTTGATATATTTTCATATTTGCCAATCTACTCATTGCCCTGAACATCAAGGAAAGTCATCTGTCCTGACACTATGTCTATATTAACTTCTCTGCTAAGGGAGGAGACCAGAAACAGATTTTCTTTACATAACCCAGTTATGAACCTGCTTTATAATAAGATATTTTAAAACCCAGCTGTTGGCAAGATGCAAGTATTTGCTCTTCTGAGGTAGATTATTACCTATACTGATCTTTGGGTCAGTAAGGTTGTAATTAAAAAATCTGCACTCAAGGAAAGCAAGAAAAACATCTTCTAAAATGAGAGATGTTCTATGCTTGAAGAATATTTTTTATTTTGGATGCTTTTATTATGTGCTTTCATTTGGTGCTGAAGGAAAATCTTTAGTCAATTTTATTGTAACAGCTCATTGCAGCTGCTCACAAGCTGGATTATCAGGGGTATATACATGGCAGTAAAACTGCAGAAATTATTAAGCAGATATAATTTAGACAAAATCAATATGTTTTTCCCAGTTTTTAAGGAGGAAATTGCCATCATGTTAGGATGACCAACATGTCAGATCCACGGTATTTAAAATGTTTCAGAAAGTATAAAATTCTTCTTAGGAGTCAATCCTTGCTAAGGATCTGTGATCAGGAAGATTTCTTCCCATCTCTTTGCTACTCAGCCCTTTTAAATATTTCCTATAGTAGAATTCATTAAGTACATTCAAAAATGCCAGCAACTACATTTTAAAAGGGCAATTAACATCTTCATCAATGTGTGTTCCCATCACACAGCTTTTCTTTGCTTTGAAAGAGGACTGTGTGTACCTGTTTGATTCATGCAGAGAAAATAAACTGGGAAAATTTCCAATTTTACAAGATTTAATCACGCATTGCTGCAATGGATATATGTGTCTGGGGGATGTCTAGCCACTTTACTTGGACCCTTGGTAGCTGCTAAGCTCAAGAGCTCAGTAAGATGCTCAAAACAGAAAGTGTTTCAAGCACTGTAAAGAAGTTGAATGGAATGGGGATAAATTGCTTTTTCTCTCCCACTTCATAGGAACTGTTTTGATCCTGATGTGTTCTGCAATCACTCACTTAGAGCTGTTTGACTCTTCAGGCTGCTCAGTCCTACTGTTGGAGACCTATAGTACGGCATCAAAGTGATCACTGGTAAAACGGGCAATAAATTGTAAATATCAACCTTTCATGCAGTTTTTAGCCTTTGATAAGAGCTGAGATAGTGCACTGAAATAAAATGTCTCCTTCTATACTTCAGCATTTTCACTTTGGAAAAGACTAATACATTTCAGGTCATATAGCTTGCTCCCTAAAGTGAGATATTTACTAATTTAGAAGGTGCTATCAAAAATAGCAAGGAATAGGAAATGAAAGAGAGCAAAATAGTGATATCTTTCCTGGCACAATAATCTCTGGGGCTTTGACCCAGCAAAAAATCCTCTTTTCTTAATCTGGAATGTGCTGGCAAAAGTTCCAAATAAGATATCAGGAAAGGCAAATAGATTTCTGTGGTGGAGAGATTTGTATTAACCTATCACCTTTACTGAAATTATTACTTTCTTTGGAATGATTCTTCCTCAAAAGCCATAGCAGTTTTGTGTACTAACTACAGAGAGAGACAGAACATCAAACATTAATTATTAGCAACATTTTCATCTGACAGATATGACATGGTTCAGGATTCTACTTTCATTTTCCTTTGGTGTAAGATTCACCTATTAATCATCTTGGATGCAAATAAATGTATTTAATGATATTTGGGAAGAAAAAGAATGTTGTGCTATGTAAGCACTCAGTTGTGAAAACACTCAGCTAGTTTATGTGAGGTATATTGACATCCCCAGGAAAAAACCAAACAGTATCACAAACAACAACAATAACAACAACCACAACAACAACAACATATTTAAAAAAATATTAATAATCTCTTGGAGGGAAGACATTTTTCACAGAAATGCTAACTTCTTTCTGCTCCTATTCTCAGTATTCAAATAAAATATGCAGATTTTTGACAACAAAATTTTGCAATTTTTAAACAGTCTTCTTGATTTTCAACATTTTGCCGATTACAATTGATGTGAGCTTTCTTTTCCTGATTTTCTGCTTAGTTGTTAACAGATGTTAGAGTGCTGTAATTTAAAAAAAAAACAGGTTGCTGTATGGCTAAGTATCATGCTAAATACAGGTGTGTTCCTTATTTGTGGAAAGTTATGTTATATTGAATGTACTAATCCAGAAGGCAAACTTCATGCAGATTGCAAATGAGGACAAGAACAAATAACTGTCTGTGTTAAAAGTACTGCTAGTAAGAAGTTTTGCATGATGAACCAAGTTTGGTTGTAATAATCTTGGATGCAAATATCTCTTGGCCATATAAAAGCAGTATCCTAGCTACACAAACCAGAGGCATCTGAACATGACTAAGAATATCAGATCCAAACCACTTTTTTTTTCCTAAAGAAATTTTCTTTTATCAGATGTGTGTTAATAGACATTCTAACTTACTATTTTAGCTAAAAGAAGATAAAATCCTCAGAGCTATATTGAGTTTACCATGGAAGTACTGAGGTACCTTTCTCTTTAAAAATATCATTAACAAGAATTCTACATAATTAGAAATTCTGTCTAAGTTCATGTCATTTCACCCTCCACACTAAAGTCTGTTTTTGACTTCAGCATTTTTTTCTCAAATAATTACAATAGGCAGAAATTCTTGAAGATGAAGCACTTGGTTTTTTTCTTCATTTAGAAACTGTAGAATCAGCTGTCTGACAATGAACCAATTAAGTGGCAATTAAGTTTTTATTTCAAGCACTTAAGCTCCCATGTGCATACAGGTTCATCAGAGATTCTACAAAATGTCCATTGCAACAATAGCCACTTTCTAAAACAAGAATGGAGATCTGGTGGGTCTCTTATGCAAATCTAAAAGCATTGTTCACCTTTATTAGTAACATTTGATATGCATATATATGCTTATACCTTGACAAACCTTTAGCTCTCCTGTCCCAAAGACAGTTGATTGCTGCACTTTCCGCTCATCATTCTCCAAATCTTGGTCCACCTTTTATCTTGACGTGGTCCACAGATCACTGAAGGACTTGGCTACACTGACTTCTAGGGGCCAGCTGGTCTCTGCAGCTACCTGACCTGTTGTTCATTATCTCCTTTCCCAACACTTTGGGCTCGTGAAGGAGGATCAAAGAGCTCTTGCTACATGCATGGTGTTTTCTTTGACATTGTTCTCTATTAAAAATGAAAAATTTCTAATCAGACTATGGAAAACGTCCATTCCTAAGAGTAACACACGACACCAGAAACAAAGAAAATCTCAAGGAACCAGTGGTCTCAAGGGTCCCACCTTGGGTGATTTGGCCATTGTCAAGTTACAGAAGATGTTTCTGGCCTTCAGCCCTAGCCCTGTAGATTTAGTACCAAACATCCTCTGCCAATTCTACTTGCCATTTTCTTAAAAAATGGGCAACTGCTCACAGGCTGCCTTCCATCAACAATGTTTGGGTAATGCATCTCTATTTTATATAATGTATACCTAGAGAGAATATATAATAAACTATTGTGCTGAGGCATTTATCTTTGCAACACCGAGAGGGATAACTTGGGAGCAATGTATAGTAGCCATGAAGATAAATAATGCTGCAGGGCATAGTATCATTTATAAAATATTCCTGGCACTCTAGGTTCCATTACATTATTAGATTTTTAAAAAGAACCATTTTCTTGGTTAGTTTCCAGAGTTAGCAGTCACAGAGGCTAATTTCAAATTGCTTGAGGCCCTGGAAAAAAAGATGTATTTGTGCAAACACTGCCTTAAATGCCAATAAAAAAAATGTGAGCAGGACCCACTCAGCCTTGTAAGTGAATTATACACAAGACAGTTTTTCTCATCACAAAACCCCATTTCTCCCAAATTTTTCTGTCATGCACTAGCATTTACAGGACAGCTTTCAAAGTGACAAAACTATTGGACTTTTGGGAAAAGAATAGCTAACTTGGATGGCTAACTCATATAGCTATTCAGAACAGAGATAGCTTCCTGTGGTGAACACTTAATTTTGGTCAGTGAGTGAAGTCCTCCCTCTTTACTTATTTCCACTGAGATCTCTCCTGGACTATATTTAAGAAGGATGTGGGACAAAAGCAGGAAGTCCAAGGCAGATCAACAGAAATTGTTATGTGTCAAGGATTGAAAGAATTTGGGTTCAGCCTAAAGAAAAGGAATCTGGAAGGAGAGCATGGCAGTTACTGGTATACAAATCACTAAAAATATCTGAATTAAGAGAGAGAATTAAATATTTTTCATGTCTGCAGTAAACAGAAGAATCTTAAAAGACAGTGAGGGAAGTTGAGGTTAGATACCAGGAAAACATTTGCAACGTAAAAGTAGAAAAGCAACAGGATACGTTACTGGAAATGTGAAATTTTCACCACTGGAAGTCTGATGAGAGTGTTTATCTAGAGATAAAACACGTGCAATTAATACTGCTTTGGATCTGGGAGATACACTGTGTAACCATCTAAAATCTATTCATACCAAAGATTCTGTGATGTGTTAAGAAATGCTACATAATAAATATACACCTAAATGCTAGTGATAAAGCAGTACAAATGTAAAATTAATCATAATTATTTAGCACGGCATCTTATGCCAGAACTGTTAGCTTTTGTTTTTTAATGTAATGGCACCATTTACCAAGAGAATTATAAATTATTCATCCTAACAAGTGAGTTTAGTTTGCTTAAATAAATGAGTTATTTTATGGTTAATGCAGTATGTAGACTTTAGACCTGGTGGAGAAGAGTTTAAGATCATTTTGAAACAGATTGTGTTACTTGAGATGATCAGTTGCTTTCCCTGCACCCTAATTTTTCACCTGTAAAAAGAGGATAACATCTTTTCCAGACTTTAATTAGTTACAGTAGGAATATGTAGAATAAAAATGGAAATCAGCTATTTCCAAGGGTGACCATACACTTTCTTTAGATAAAAAAAATTCCCTGGGAAAATGTAGGAAAAAACCAATAAATGTTTTAGGACTAAAGTCCTCATTGCCTACCAAATTATGGGATTTTTATTCTTTTTAGGGTGCAATTGGTGTCAGTGGCTGTTTCTTTCAAATGTATCTTTTCTATTTCTAACATCATGTAATTATGGGATTGTAGCAATGAAACCAGAGCTTATTCCAGATAACAAAATTTTAATAGCTTGTATCTTCCAACAGGTGAAATAAATGATGTCAATTAGTGTAGTAGTGGACCACTTCTTTTAATCAAGGAGCATAAGATGAAGTTGAAATTATCTGTACACAGCATCAAGCATCAGGAATAAAAGGCCAGCATTAGTATAAGTATCATTTTATCACTGTTTAATAATTTCCCTAAATAACCCAAAAGTTAAGGCTACATTTTATGGGTAGCATTTTAACGAAGATTAGTTCTTTCATATTTCAGGAGAGTAAGCATGGCAGATATAAAGTTATTGAACCTTAAAAGTGTTTCTTGGACCAAATTACTCTAATGGCCATCCATTTGTTGTGAATAATTGTTTTCAGTCAGATATATTTCAGTTTATGCAACATAGTTTATATGTACTTTTCCAGAGAGGTGGATGGGAATTTAAGACCAGCATGGAATGAAAACAAAGCTTTCATTCCTCTAAGAAAAACTCCTCCTGAAATGCTCAGAACCACATCCTAAAAGTTTCAAACTGGCTCTTCACTCATGGTCACTCGCACACAAGCTTGACAAACCAAGTACAAGCGTTTTCCACCAGTGCTAGACTCCCACTGCCTAAAGACTGTAACAACTTATTAATTCCTCCAGTTCATTCACCTCAAAGTGCAGATGTAAGAACTGGATCTCTCATCCTGGGGGAGGAGGCTGTATCAGGGACTCAGACTGCATTTGATCTTACCTGCAAGATGCTTGAAGTGCAGCACTCTGCACAGGTGAGTGTTGCTTTTGTACCTCCTCCCCTTGGCTCTCCTGTGCACAGCAGGCTCTGACAGAATTTATCAATTTAGTCTGTGGTCCTATGAGCTGAAATTGGCCCTCCTTATTCTTTTGGTAGTATTAAATGTCAGTTATTTGAAGATTAGTCATAATGCACTTTTTAGACTGTTTCTTTTTCTCTCTTATGGTTAGAGGGAGTGGCATATGTATTTTTAACTAGGAGCTATAAAACAAAAGGACACAAATCTTAATGTTTTAGCTGAAATGCAGTGGGAAAAAAGTCTTAAGACCCTAATTAAGGGTCTATTTTTCTAATACAAGATTACTAATAAAGTACACCTTTTTGTGAAGCATGATTCAAAAGAAAAGCCTACAATTTTTAATAACTACATTTGTCTCATTGAATCCTTCCCTCAAACTAGCAGACTCATTTCCCAGATTTCACAAGAAATAAAAAAATGAAACACTCCTATTTGACTGAAGGATTTATAACTCATTTTAGTTTTGATGGACTTGCCATTTATGGCTTTCACATTAAGTTTAACACATTTCAGCATGTCACTGTGAGCCTGACATACAGAACAGATATAATAACATTTCTTCCCTGATGTTCAGTCTTGGAGCATATTCAGTGTCTGCTGTCATAGCTGGACCCGTGGTGTGAGGTAGATCATTTTGCATGTGTCACAAACACACACTCATGCCTACATATGTGCAGAATCCAAGATTGTAGAGAAGCCTGGATGACTCACCTCCAGCTTCTCTTTTTTTTTTTTTTTGTCAGCCAGGTTGGATACAGGGGCCTTTTTTTGTGCAAAGACTTCCAGGATCTTCCTCCACCTCCTCTCTTTCTCACAGTCTCTTTACTTTTTTCATTTTTTTCATTTTATGTAGTTCATAAGTCCTGGTTTTGTTTCAGTCATGTTGTTTTTCATGCCATCCTCATAGTATATGAAAACAATGTTCATACATAAATTGATTAAAATGTCTTTTGGTAAAGTGAGACAAAAAAATTTGGTTCACTGACTCTCTGCATGTGACAATACCAGAAGATCTGGATTTTCTTTAGAGATAGGATAATCTGTCAAAAGGGAGAAATAAAAACAAACAAACAAACAACAACCAAAAAAATAAGAGCCGAAACTGCACTTAAAAGCCATATATTGAACTTTACATAATGTAGTCTGTTCCCAATATATGTGCAAGAATTTATCGCTAGAAAAATTGTATTCTGTCTTGACAAAAATAAGGAAGAAAATTGTTCCTACTTTACAGGTTGAGGCTAAGAGAAACTCCAACCCAAAATCTGATGTGATGGATACCCTTTTTTTCTGTAAGTCATTGCCCTGAAAACCACTGAATGGGAAAACAAATGGCAGGATAACATGCATACGTATCCCAGAATCAGGAACATAACATATGCACATAATCTTCACTTTCAAGCCATGATTTTGTTCAAACAGATCACATGCATCCATATAGCTTTTGTGTTTCTCAAAACTAATTTCATATTCTTAGAGAGAAGTAGGTAATAAAATATATTTTTACAGTTGAACACCCAGAAGACCTAATTTTATAACATTTTGAATGAGTATGTCAGTTTAATTGTCTTTTTTTTGTTTATTCATTGCCAAAAAATCTTTTGGTAGGTGTCCCATGACATATTTCAAATACTTTGCTACATTAAGTAACTTTTGTGTTACTTGAATATTAGTGGTGACTTTTTTTTCGTTTTGTGTGTACTCTCTTTTGTTTCTCACAGTGCTTCAATACAACTTTATTGCCTCAGCTGTTTCTGCAGGATGTCACCGACATGTGCAGTTAAGGAATCTTTTGACAAGTAAGATTAAAAGGTTATTGGTTTTTGTGTTTTCATTTGCACTGTGGATGGTACTATTACCAAAGAAAATCATGAAACAAATAAAAATGGTCATCTGATGGCCTAGAAGATAATCAGCTGAAAGGTGTATGAAGACAAGGTAAACTGTGCATCGCAATTTAGAGAGTGATACAAGTTTCACCAAGTCACTGGCAGTAGAACTATGTTCTTTTCCAGGTGGAAAATATGTGGATTCATCAAAAAACTCAGGGAGGTTCAAGGATGCAAAGAATATTTAGAATTCAGCACAGCTGCTAGTGGAAAGTCAGAAAAAAGGAGATTGTGTCTTTCTAGAAAATAATCTTTGGAAACGATTTAATCAACCTAGGGAAAAATGCACTTACTGTCTTAAGGAATGAAAATGTTTGTGCCTGAAATACAGGTTTTTGAATACGGCTTTCTGACCTTAAATTGCCACATATAATCAGTGCATGATATTAGAGTAATGATGACACCATGAATTCTATCATGTTACTATGAAATCAGTTTAACAAAGGACTTATTTTTTAGGGACAGGTTTTCAATCACATCTTAGGGAAGATGAGCTACTTGTGGGCAAACTTCAGAGTCTCTAAGACAGACTTCTGTAGATGAATATGTGCTAGATTACAGTGAGCAGTCAGCTCTGTGACCTGATGCTGCTTCAGAAGTAGGAGAGCCTCTTGCAGTCCTCTGCACTCTTCGATGTGGCTTATGTGAGGCTGTGGAGACCACTTTTTAGAAAACTTTTCTGATAAACAGCTCTCCCTCTGTCTTCAGGTAAGCATCTATTTCCTCAATCACTCTTCTTGGATTCTGGTATTACACCTTCAAAAACTGTGAGATTCCTGAAATGAGGAATTTGAAAAGCAAAATTACTGAAGGGCTGCCCTACGATACTGGGTTGCAACTAATAACAACAAGCAAAGGTGTGATCCAGGACTTCCTTCTACTGAGCTTGGAAATGGAAAATTTCTTAAGAGAAACATCTGCAACTGTATATCTCAGTGGTGGATCATCCAGACTGCCTCGCCACAGACTTCAGGGGAATGTCCACTCCAGCACCTGGAGCACCTCCTCCCCCTCCTTCTTCACTGGTCTTGGTGTCTGCAGAGTTGTTGCTGTCACATGTTCTCACTGCTTCCTTTTGGCTGCAGCTGTGCAGGTCATTTTCCCCTTCTTACTTTTGTTACCCCAGGGGCGCTGCCATGGCCACTGATGGGCTCAGCCTTGATCAGCAGCAGCTCCATCTTGGGGCTGTCTGACACTGACTCTGTCGAACGCAGGGGAAGCTTCTGGTTACAGCTGAAGGCCTTCACTTCTAAAATGACCATGAAAACCCAACTCAGAACTCCTAATCACGAGTTCAATGAGCTCTTCTTTGAAGGCTATGGAGCAAAGTTAAAATCTAAGCACTTCAATTCAAATTTCTAGCACAGAGCCTTGCCAAAGATGAAATTTTGATGTTCCTCCAAGCATTTTTCTTCTACTAAGCTTGATGTCTCAGGTGAAAAATGACATTAAGCCAGATGGCATAGCTGTAAAAATATGTGAGTAAAAACAGAGTCCTAGAAAAAAAAGTAAATTTAAATGCTAAAGAATAAAAATGGAAAAAAAAATGCAAAAAATCCCTTAAGCTACACTATAGAAAGGCTTGAGTGGCACCCTAAATAAAAAGTAAAAGTCAAGCTAGTGGTGGAGAGGAACTAAGACTAAGCAGGAATGTGCAGGGGTGGGCAGAAGGGATGCCACCATTCTGTGGTTGGGGTAGCATGTAGAACACTGAACGCCCACCACTGAATATATTCCCACACTCTGGGAATCTACCTACAGACAATAACTTAGGAGAGAAACTTTTAACTATACAGGGTATTATAGTCTGGCAGGTGTATCACTTGATTGAAGCACTGCCTGTCTCTACAGTGACAGCAAATCATGAAAGCGAGGTAAGTATGTGAGTTAGTTGTACTTTGGGAAGGTATTTCTAATTCCTCTCCTTGAAACACAGCTATAGGTGTTTGATTTTTGAACACAAAAGGCAATCACATCCCAAAACGAAGATGAATGTGTCTCCATTTTTCTAACATGCAGGTGTTGAAATATTTTTCTTTCTCAGTGTAAACACACATAGTGCCTGAAGTACAGCTAGTTGCAGCAAGTTGATGGGCATCAAGCAACACAAAGCAGTAATCTGTCAGCATGGCAGAGCTGCAGACTCGAGGCAGAGCAGCAGCTGCTAACAGGTGCCTTATTTTATACACCACTATTTGTGTTCAACCCCTTCCCATTCATTGCTGAGGAATGGAAAATTTGACGTTACCACTCCTTAAAAACTTTTCACACTTTAAATTTCTATAACGGTTCCATTACACTCAGTGTATGTTGGACTAGAAAGTTCAACACAGAAGCACAGGTGTGGTATTTGCTGAAGTAAGGCAAAAAAGGACAGAAAGTTATACCTCAAGCTATGAGGTAGGTGTGGTTCTTCTGTCACAATGTGAACAGGTCAGCGCTTAACAAAAAGAAAGAAAGTTGTGGTTTCACATGGCCAGGGATGACTCACTGTCTGAAAACACAGACTCTAATGGGGTTTTCTATGAAAAGGAGCAGACACAAACCTCCCTTTGCCACTGGCTCTGCACTGAAAGCACAAGATGAAATGTAGATATTACCATACACTGCTGCAGGTTTCAGCAAGTCCATTCCTCTACAAATGAAATAGCAGCAACACTTTTTAATCAACCTGTGTTTTTACAAATATTTGTCTCTGCAATGGTCTTGACTTTCAAATAAAAACAATACAAGAGAGTAAACATATCAAAGAACCAAGGAGGACTATAACACAAAGAACATTTTATTGTGGGTTTGTTTGTAGTTTGGTGTTGGGTTTCTTTTTGTGGTTTTAGATATGTTATTAAGCCTTCATTTTTTTCAAAGTGAAATACATTTTGTGAAAGCAAAAAAAGGAGTCACTAAGGAGCACTAGACTCTAATATACAAGCAAGCAAATCCCATGGCAAGCATAAAACCCTGTCAATTCATAGCTAAAGAGCAAAATAATCTATAAATTTGATCTAGCTTATTCCAACCAAGCCCCCTTTTATCTCAAAATCTTTAAGCCCCATGTTGGGCACCAAGAAGATTGTCATGGTTCATCCTCAGCCAGTAACTAGGCACCACACAGCCACTGGCTCACTCCCTCTGCAGCGGCATGGGGGAGTGAATTGGAACAGCAAAAGTGAGAAAGTTTGTGGATTGCAATAAAGAGAGTTTAATAGGTAAAGCAAAGCAAAACAAGGAATTCATTTGCCACTTCCCATGGGCAGGCAGGTATTCAGCCATCTCTAGGAAAGCAGGGTTCCAGTATGCCAAATGGTTACTTGGGAAGACAAAAGTCATATTTCAAAGGTTCCCCCTTGTTTTTCCTCAGCTCTATAGACTGAGCATGATACCATATGGCCCCTTTCATCAGTGAGGGTCAGCTGTGTGCCCACCCAAATCCTTGTGCACCCCCAGCCTCCTGACTGGTGGGGTGCTGTGAAAAGCAGAAAAGGCCTTGGTGCTGTGCCAGCCATGCACACCTTCCAAAAGTCATGAGTGAAAGAGAGAAAGAGATCATTAAGGTAAGCAGGAACAAGCTGCATGAAAAAGCAGTATAAAGTGACCCTCATAAATACAAGAAATATTAAGTGTAAGGTTTCTAGAACTTTTTAGTTCTAGGAAAAAATTATAAATTAATTTTTATGCCACTGGAAGAAAATATATCTTCAGAAGCACAGACATAAGGTTAATCAAATAAATATATGTCTCACTGTCTTAAATCAACAAGTTTTTCATTCAAGTCAACAATAGCTATTTTTCCAAACAAAACTATTCACAGCTGTAAGCAATATTAGAACACAAGACAGAAACCCTACACCACAATAGCCATCACAGAACAATCATAATTTTACCAAAGCTTTTGATTTTGTCTTTATTGTCAGAAACTTTGAAGATTCACGGCACCAAAGTGTCTGACCACAAAATAAAACACCCTAAAAAATTCACAATAACATAAGCTGTCTTATGTCCTCCAAAAGGACATATTTGGAATGAACTTGCTTTCTATGCTTTCTTGCTATCCTGTTTAGGATACCATTGTCTCTTAGGACCCAGTATTTTATGTATAATGCAATTAAAACATAAAATCTGCATAGGTAATTTAATTAATTAATGCTAGCTGTGTAAGCTTTACTGTGAGCACCTAGCTAGACATCTTATCATATAAGTCCTTTCCTATCCAAGAATAGAGTTTTCCACTCCTGGAAAGAAATCAACATTTCCTGTGGACAAAATATTTCATTTAAGTATTTGAATATCTGAGTCCAGTTCTCAGGTTCTCAGGTGCATATATCTTTACTGAAGATTTTTCAGTTATTCAGTTTACCAGTTTCAGTATGGATCTTCTCATATGACAGCTACCTTTGCACAATATTAAGCTGAAGTATTCTAGGAATTGTTTTCCAAAAGATTACTAAAGTCTTTCTTTGTGCTTCCTATAATCCCCTGTTGGAACTATTGGATTCTTATGGAAGCCTACAGGCATTAAAGAGGAATTTAAGTCCTTGTGTTAGTGCTTAATTTGTGATTAGCCTATACTACTGAAGAGTCAACTATTTTGAATTAAAAACACCACGTTACTTGAGTGAATAGATGTGCTTGTGGGCATAGAATCCTGGACTGGATATGAACTCTTCTCAATGGAAGAAACTTAAGGGTGTAGCTTCAGGCAATTACTTAACCTCTTAAACTCTGCTAACTCCATCTGAGGACTAGAAATTGGTATTTCTCTTCCCCACACTTTAGAGACCTGATCTGTTCAAAATTCTTGTAAGACCAAAAAATCAGTTTGTGTAAATGGAAGAAATTTTCTAATTCACTTCAGCATTTTTTAGATCAAGTTTTGAGACACAGACTCTTGTGTGTGAGACATTCAGATCTGAATATTGATTCACTGTGCAGGAGCTTTGCATTGAGGACACTAAATCCTCTTCATGGAGAGATACAAAAATAATTTTCTAAATATTCTTTATCTTTCTTCCCTATACCAATATGATTATTTTCCTATGTCCAGGTAACAGGAACCACCATGTCAGTTTTATCAATGCTCTAGTCAAAAAATGAGAATGAAAGGGACTTGATTCAGCATGGAAATCTGCTGCTATACAAGGTGTGCTACAAGAAGGCGAACTTGGTAGCTTCAGTTCAGTATTTATGCAACTGAAAAACTGCAGGTGGGAATTAGCAAGCACTCAAGCACTGCCTAATTGAAACAGATCTAAGCATTTTAGTCCTATTTGACTCTGGATATTGGAAAAGTCAATGCTCTCACTCTGAAAATTTTGCAAACTCAGTAAACAAAAACACTTCTTCTAGCCATGCAACAAAAACATTGTCAGATAAGAGCAATCAGAGGGGAAAAGAGAGGTCCAAATTCAGATTGTATATATTCTGTACATTGTTTTGGTTATTTATTCATTTATTTCTAAAATAGCTGTAGTTTGTATGATTTTGCCAAAGCTACAATACACATGTAGTCAATACCCCTCCATCCTACTGTTTCTCTTCTTTTCACAAAATTACATTTGTGCCATTTATGTGTAGAGCTGATGATGGTTTTCATGTGGATATTAGTCAGCTCTTCACCCATACTGATAACACGTGCTGATAATTAGAGTTCCTAATGATTGATAAACATCTCATTGGAGTCCATGCAAAATTTGGTGTTGACAAGAACATCAGATTTTTGAGTCTTCCACCAATGACATCTAATGAACACCAGCCTACAGAAGAAACTGCTCTCATTAGACTCCAAGGGCTTTGTGTTCAATTGTCCCAAATTTACTTTTGAGGACATAGCAAGATTATCTTTAATCTCTGTTCTGCCATTATTGTGTAGTGGACTCATGCCTTCCTGTGTTTTTTTTATTTATACAGCTGAACAACCTTTTGCTATTTGTTTAATTTCCTTCACAAAGTCTGGCCCAGGAAGGCTTTTGGCATGTCTCACATTATCCCCATACTACTTGATCTTCTAAAGATAATTGCATTGCTAAGTATAACTTTTTCCTGTTCCTGGTAGGGTGTCTGCTTACTCCTGCAATTTTCTTTGTAGTTTTACTCATCCAGTGAGATCCAGAGTCCTACCATAAAATTTCCCCTAAAGTTCAGAACATAAATTGTCCTTTTCACTCAGTAAGATTGCACACCTCCAGTTGTTAGTCCTCGATCTTTTCAGTGCAACTGACTTCACAAATCTTAACACCTTCATTCACATCCCAGATGCCAGCCACCAAAATACTTCTTTAGCATCTGGAAAATTTCTGGCCACACAAGCAATCAAGAAACACAGCAACCTCTAAAAAAAAGCCATTCATCAGACCATCACCCAGATAGCTCATCTTCCACCATCAGCTTCTTTGCATTGCACACTTGTCCTAGCCTGAGGTGACTTGCCTCACAGTATCCTCCCCATCTAACCTGGCCTCTTTGCTAGTTCTGGACAGATCTCATGATATCACTGTTCAAAGAAGGATCCACGGACCCATAACTGAGGTCTGTTGTATACTCATTTATGAATCTTATCTAATAAATTCACAAATAATGTCTCTCCTTGTGTTAACAAAGTTAGGAATACTCCTTTTTTATATACTTGATCTTTCAAGTACCAAAGTAGTCTAATTTAGGGTTTCAGTGTCTTGTCAAAAATTCATAAATTTTAATGATTAATTCATGTCATCAATTAAAGCTTTTTTTACCTTACATATCCTATCTATGCCCAAAGGGGACAAGTCATCATGGCCACAAACAGCTGACCCATTTTCCTGACAATCTCTAAGAAATCAGCTATTGCTAACATTTTAATTGGTCATTTTAACTTAGGTCATGTCAGTGAAAGAGGTCATATTAACCACCTTTGCATACCCATGTGTGTGCCCATCATAGTACTATGACTACTTTGCACGCACAGCCTGCCATGCATCAGAGTTATGATGAAGGTGACCATCTCCTTTCCAGCCAGCAGCTGCTCCCTGACCTCTTTAACACAAATCTTAAGTGCAGTAAGTGCTGCTCCTTTTTGTTGATGCCATTTTTCCTGAGCACTCTCACCTGTTCTTGGTTTGATAAACGTCTCCCTCACCTCTTTGCATTCCCCTTTCAGGCTTGCACACACAGAAGTCTTTATTTTTTGTAGGTGGAGGGTCCAATACTTGCCAGCTTGCCCCCCTGGCTCATTTCCATGCTCCCTGACATAACTTTAACACCAGTTAACATTCTTTTGGCAGCTCCCACTGACATCCATATTGGTGAATCCCTCTCATTCCAAGGAAACCATGAGGCCAGAAATTATCTCAGCCACTGCCAAAATGACATGCAGAGCAGCCAGGAGTGAATTGACCCTTGATTGTCTTAGACCCCATGCAGCATGTGTGAGTTGATGCCTAGAAAATGGTTTGCACATTGGACCATATGGTGAGGGGCACTGGAATGACAGGAGCTGCTCATTTAGGGAGGAGAAGCACCAGAGGCTTCACAGTATGAGGGGCCACAGTGAAGGCCGGTGTTTAGATGGACTGAGGGAGTTCACATGCTCTATAATTGATGTGGAGGGATATAACTGCTATGATGAAGAATTAGGCTGGTACAAGGAATAGCAGTGGTCAGGCATGCAAACCTCATTTCTGCAATCATTCTATACCTGCAAGGGTATCTTGATTTCTCTAAATAAATGAGACAAGTCTGCAAATATATATCAAGGCTTCACTCTGCAAGAGAACAGTGGAAATAACAGCTGGAAAGATGTCCATGGCACCAATAGCAAAATTTTGCAAAGTATTTTTAAGAACTTTTCTAGCAATGTACGCTGCTGCTTGGCAAAAGTACTGAACAAATCTTACAGCCAAATTTTGTTAAAATGTCATCATCTTTAATGCAAATAGGTTTGCTTAGTACACAACCTCACAAGAAGTGCAAAGGTGGATTATTGGCTCAGAAAATAAAACCGTTAAGCTTTGAAATGCAGAAAGAACATTAAAAAGAAAAAAAAAATCTGTGAAAATTTCACTAGAAGGACTTTCTCAAAATGTAAATATTTTTGAACAGTAAGTACTGCAAAGCTTTCATTATCAATGCCATTCTTATTGTTTCTGCTGTATAAAGACATCTGAGAAAGTACATGAAAACTACTCAGTGAACCCATTAAAAACAGAAGCATTATCTGAAAAGCAAATTCTAATAACATATAAATTTAAATCTCATTATAATCCCATAAAAGGAGAAAAAGAACTATTATTTCAGCATAGACAGTACTGGCATGGGGTGTAATTTAACTTGAATCTCACAGCTCTGTCAGACTAACCAATGCCCTGGGTGCCTTGATAAACTACAAGGAGCAGATGCATAATAAGATGACTCAGACAGCTTGCTGAAGTTTCATCTGCCAGTGGGACCCACTTGGTACAGCCAGAGCCCTTTGCCAAGTCTACTTTCTCACTCTGTATGGATAGCACTACTCCAGTAGCAGCTCTGATCTATCCAGCTGCTCCACACACAATCTCAGAAAGAGATCTTTCACTATGCTTAGTTACAACGGCCTACGAAGAACAGTAAGACCTACCCACTACTCCTTAGCAGGTGGTCCAGCATTTTTAAAAGCCCTAGAGGTGACAAAACTCAGCTTCCAGAAATGGTTCAGGGCAAAGTGGACCTTGAGCCCAAAAGAATGTGAGGGCTCAATATCAGAAACCAGGCTTGGGATTTTAGTTCTAAATTTTTAATAGAAAATTCTAGAGGTACTGTAGAGGTACTGAATTTCTTATGTGTAGTTCCTGAAATCATTTGGCTTCCCAGCTATGATATTGCAGTTCCCTTTAGAAGGTCTCTTTCTACATGTACATTTCCATGGCAGAGGTTTAACTCCTCACATAAATTGCTCCACTAAAGCTTACCTAACCTTGAGGGAGTCGTGCTCTGAGGGCTTATCTGATCTTCAAGCTAGTCAGAAGTGCTGTCTCTGGTCATGTATGTCTGTGCAATTCCTCCAAAGTAAATCCCATGGTTCTGTGATGGCAGCAAGCCATGTTATTCTATGCTGAAATATAGTAGAACTTTTTTTATGTTTCTAGAAGGTATTCTAGCTTCCAGGTTTAGCCTGGAAAAAAGAAGTCTCTGGGGAGATCTAAATACAGCCTTTCAATATTTAAAGGAGTCTTATAAAAAAGATGGAGAAAGACTTTTTATCAGGTCCTGAAGTGACAGTACAAAAGGCAACAATTTTAAAGTGAAAGAGGGTATATAAAGAGATAAAAGGAATAAATTTGTTACAGTGAGTATGGGAGACACTGGAACAAGTTGCTCAGACAAGCTGTGAATGTCCAGTGCGTGGAAGTGTTCAAAGACAGGTTGGATGAGGTTTTGAGCAACCTGATCTAGTGAAACGTGTTCCCGCCTGTGTCAGGTCCCTTCCAACTCAACCCATTCTATGGTTCTGTGTTTCTATGACTCCAGTTCTCTGTGAAGAGGCACAAAAATACCAGCTTCACCTAAAGAGATCAATAACTATGCTAGGAGTATTTACAATAAGATTTTAAATCCTCTTTTCCTTCATGTAAGCTGTTGCACAAACACTCAGTGCTGCTTAGAAAACAAATAAGGTCTTCCTGTAGTGCCGCACTCAAACAGGAAATCAAATCTCTCAAAAAGGACAGGACAGTCTGTCAAATAAATGATGCCACAAATCTTTCTTGCAAGGGTCCTTACAATGGCCCATGCGCCAAACTACATGTGCTGATGAATTCTTATGATCCTGTGTCTTTTTCTGTGTGGTGCGGTAAACAGTCTCTTGGGGTTTGTGCTGTGATGACCTCATTCTGCACATTTCTTACCAGATCCCATACCTATTTGTCATGATTCCTCCATTTTGATATATTCCAAAATTTTCCTTCACATTTGACAGTCCCAAGTCTCAAAAA
The DNA here is from genome assembly GCA_013399945.1 of Ploceus nigricollis. Taxonomy (NCBI): domain Eukaryota; kingdom Metazoa; phylum Chordata; class Aves; order Passeriformes; family Ploceidae; genus Ploceus; species Ploceus nigricollis. Next base: position 274,242 of record VXBC01013090.1, read on the forward strand.
TTTGCAGATTCTTTTGGTATATTTTACATAAAGCATGCATATCTTGCATGTTTTCATATTTCCTCATTAATCTTCAGATTATTTACGGAGAAAACATCAACATTCCATTGGTTTGGAGGTTTCTTTTTATTGAAAATAAAAGCAATAATGGAATATTTATAGATCCTGATTATTCAGAGACATTCTTAATTCCTAGGAAGTAACAGAAATTCTTCTGATATGTTATATTAGTTAACAATCTTCTCTCTCTTACTTTGGCTACCAGCCACTTTTAAGTAGTGTAATTGTGAAATGGACTCTTTAGATGCAAAACATTAACCTCCACTAATACACATTTGCTTAAGTAATGAAACTGTATCCAAATACTCTGCTGCCCACACACTCAAACTGAAGATTGTACAAGCACATGTACTTCTGGTTAGGCATCCTGAGAAAAAAAAAGTACTTGAATTTCAGTTTAGGGATGCTCTACTGCCTTATCTGCCTGCTCCCATATTATGGGGGTTCAGTTTTGTGGAGCTGAAATGTGATAAACTGAATATAAACTGGCTCCCTCTTATAGATCATTAATAGGGCAGGGAATTTTTTTTTGTTTTGTTTTATGTGGAGTTTTGTTTGGTTGGTTGGTTTTGGTTTTGGTTTTGGTTTTGGAGTATAATATGATTTCTACCCTAAGGTAAAAGAGAATGCTCTGATGAATTTAGTGAAAATTATGGTTCTGTAATGAGCACAGAGTCAAGATTTCTGGATTATGGTCTTGGACATTACTAAATTATGCATAACATTTTACGGCTTCTTTTCCCCATTAATAGATTGGATTATCATAAAAATTAATGATTTTTCTACCAGATCCACCAAATCAAATACTGTTCAGCAAGTCAAAGCTGAGATAACTTTCAAACCATATAGTCTCTTTAAAAACCTACCAACAGACTCCAGAAAAACAAGTTCTAGAACTTGAATATCCATGAAGAAAAAGTTCAGAAACAGATTGGGAAAAATGTTTTAGCACAGGATTTTTTCAGCACAAAACCAGACATGTCAGTGACATTTTTATGTCCTTTTCATAGTAAGTTGCAGAATGAAGCCAATCAATCTGCAAAAATTGTACATGTACCGTAAGTCAGCAAATATTTCTCCTGTTGCCTGAGCTGTTTGATCTCACAGTCTAGAAGAGAAACAGAACTATATTTAATGACTCTTGCAGCCAGAATTTCAATTTAAAAAACTATCCCTGAGCTCTATAGTCCTTTGAAATACAAAACCCTCCTCTCGTTTTCCTGTTCAGAGAGCTTGAAACAGATGACAGCAGGATCCTTCCAGTAAAGTGCTGACAGGGATCTGTCTGCCAGGATTCCATCCGGAAGCCAAATTCCCAGAGGTCAAGGGTTGAGGTGAACGTTTTGCATCCACAGACAAGCCTTAAAACAGCCAAGTACAGAAGAGAAGGCTTTTGAGAACCTCCACAAGGATGTCAGAAGCAGTGTTTAAGGGCTTGTTTAAGCAGTGTTTAAGTGTTAAGGGAATGGGGAAGATATGCTTCAGTCCCTTGCATTTGTATGGTAGGTGATGAAGTCTGTAACTGAATGAGGTCTAAGGACATTGTTAAGTGACAGAAATACTGGAGATATTTTGTACATGTCTGAATTACCAGCTCCTCAAATATATATTATTCATAGGTTGCTCATGTGCTATGTCACCACCCCAAAACAGTTTGTTAGTACTGGATTTACTATTTCATTTCTAGGGCTGAATAGCAGATTTTTCTCTGCCACAGGAATATTTGCACTTTCTGTTTAAAAGAGAAGCTGGGGTTCATTACTGTAATGCAAGCAGCACAAATATTACTTCTTCTGGAGTTTTGTCTTTAACTTTGGAGAAAAAAAGGAGTCTTCATGTAATTCCTATGTTATGTTAGCGAGGGGTAAGATAACACAGAAGCCAAAGCCTCTTCAGTCGCTCTTACCAAAGTAAAGTTTTACACAGGTTAATGTGTGACAGATGGTAATGACAGACTCCACAGAGTCATTCAAGAAAATAAGACAACTGAAGCTAGAACAACAAAGAAAAGGTTAAAATTAATAGAGTTTGTAGGCACTAAATGGAGCATTAGGAATGTGGATATTTATAGAACAAAGCAGGAGAATAGAGTAAAAACTTCCAATATTCTCTGCACAACAGTGATATTCATGTTGGGGTAGAGCATCAAAACACTGATAATAAGGATTTTACCTACATTTCCTATTTAGCATTTCTCTCTATTTTCCTCTGCTTCATGTTTGTGTGCTTAGAAAGATAGGTGACACCAATTTATATTAGCTTGAACTTATTCCTGCTTTAGCCACTCTGGAAGAAGCTTATTTAACTTGAAATGCAAAACCATTTAACATTCCAGGACCTAAATGCTGACAGTGTGAGGAGCAAGTCCTTTGCAGTTCGGATGATGGGTTGTGATTCTATAAGCATTTAGTGACAGGAAAGAGTTTGTATATATTCCTCTCCTAGTCAGGCATCTTAACCAAGGTTAAAATTCCTCTCATAATATCTTTTAAGTATGGCCATCTCTGTTTTATAAAGATAAACTTTATTTCCTGACAGTCCGAGGTGAAACATTGTGTTTTTGTGAGTAAGGTGAGTATCTTGATTACATTTTGCAAGCTGGGATTTTTGTCTCTGTCACACTGTAACATAAGTCACATATCATGTATAAATGCATCATTTAAATTCATATAGGTTTATGGCAAACTGTGACAGCTCTTTCTCTCAAGAGTCTGCTGGTAATGGTCTCAGACCTTGACATCAGTGCCTTCTGGCAATTGAACTACACGAGACATGTACCAGCAAATGATGCTGATTGTAGATAAGGGGTAAAAAATACATGATGAAGATAAATCTTACTTCCTTACTAACAGAAAAAAAAAGTGGTAAAAGAGTGTCCTCGATTACTGATATACAGAGAACCTGAAGAACCAATGGCTGTTTACAGCGAAATGACAAAGTGCTGATGGAAAATCTCTTTGGCAGCATGTGAGGAAATGGGGAAGTGAGCAAAAGACAAAAGAAACAGTCCACGTAAAATTTCCTGCTGGCACAAAAATCCTATATCAACCTTCCTAGTTCTACAGAAATTGCAAGCTAAACATTTTATTCCTCAGATTTATTACTTTTAAATGCCCAGAATTTATAAAATGCTTCCAGAATTCAATGGTTGTTTATGTTAAAAGGCGCATAGCACAATGCTAATGTGAGATAGGGAATTGCAGAGGTGCCACTGAAACAAACCATTGCTAGTGCTGTCATTTGGAATATTGTGTGCTGGGCTGGTCATCTATGTTCAAAAAAGATAAAATTGAACTGGAAGAGAATCAGAAACAATCTATAGAAATGATTAAGCAACGAGAAAGACTTACAATGAGACCTTGCAGAGGTTTTTTAGCCAAGGTTGTTTAGCCAAGCAAAAAAAAGAAATGGAAGAGGATAAATGAGGACTCTAGAAATATGTCTTTGGAGGAATAGAATAGCTTAAGCTAAATACATGCACTAACATAAAATCAAATTACTGTAAATTGATTATGAATAAATCTATTCTGGAAATTCCTAGTATCTGAGGAGCAAAATTTTAAGAGTATCCACACAGGCTCTGGGTGAAAGTGAAGCTAAATTTGTTTTAAGATGAACTTCAATTGATGTATAGGGAGAGCTATATAACAGAGTAAGGAAATGTCTGGGACTAGGACATTGGTGGCGCACTTCAGTCCTCTAGACAGCAGCAGCTAGTGCCATATCTTCAGGCACTGATCCTGGCCTCCACCTCCCAGTCCAGAAAAGTTCTTCTACAAGATCTGAGTAGTATTTGCCAGACCTATGTAGATTTTTCAGGTAAGTTATAGTATCCCAAATGACATGGGGTGACCGTCTTTGAGCTTCTGAGTCAGGCTGTGAGCATGAGCAATCAGACTTCACATATGTCATAGGCAGAGACATATCCTAAGTACCTGGAACTTTATGAGCTTGTATTGAATTTATAACATGTTCTCAAGACATTTTACATGTCACATATGGAGGCATGGGAGGATTTCCCCAGGTGGACACTAGTTTCTAAGAGAGGCAGATTTTACTTTCAGTTTTGGAAGTGGAAAGTATTCACCATAACTCCAGAGAGGAAGTGTACAAGATACATTTGAGGGTCATAGTGCATTGTACAGCTTAAGGCTGACACTAGGGGTTAAAGAAGTTACTGATCAAGAGAGGGGGTTTTCCCCCAGGTTTTAATTTAAAGGACTTTTTTCTCTTGCCTTTCTATATAGAGAAGAAAGTAGTCAGTCCTTGAGTGAGTTTTGTTTAACATATACTATGCTAGAAGAGAGAAGTTCTCAGTTTCTCGCTCGTGCTTCCCATGGCACAGCTGTGACACTTAGCCTGTGTAAAACTATAAATTCCGTGCAGGGTGATGGAGATGCTTTGCAGTCTAGGGGATTTGTTACTTGTGGAGTCACTACAGCCTTTAGAACTAGAGATTTTTCCTCAGTTGCCCACAGCTCTGGGTGTTTTAACCTACATGATCCAGACTGTCTACTAGATCATGACCTAGACTGTCTCTTCCAGCCATATGCTCCTATTTTTATGGCCATATTAGCATAATAATAAATGCTGAATTCTAGGAGAACTTGCATTATGCTGCCCTGAATTTTCTGTGAAGGCTAGCAGTATGTATTTTTACATTGATTTGCTAGCTCCTAGACATGTTTTTCCACATGTCAGAATAAATAGGTGCTATTTTATTTTATTAGTTCAGTGTCTTTGCTGTAGTCTGGCTCTTTTCCAGAATCATCTCAACAGATTTTTAGGGGGTTTTTTTTGGTTTTTTTTTTTTTTTGGTAAATAAAGGTCTCATACATATTAGATGTACTCGAAAAATTATCAGGAAGGTGCATTGCTACAGTTACATATTTAAATGTATCCACACAACTGTAAGTATAAAATAACATTATTCACAGAGAATATAACCTATACTATATTAAGCTGTGAGCATTGTATGTGCCATCTCAGTTTTCAGCTGTTTTACCTGAGGCTGTTATATGGTTATGAGGAGGGGAGTATAAATGGCCAGGTAGAAATTAAAAGCATTAAAGAAATAAAACATTTAGCGATACAATGTGGCTGTAAAAAAA